>OY998263.1:20181179-20781179 GCA_963922045.1 Persicaria maculosa | reverse complement strand
GTCACCTCTAGCAAGGCCGAGTTTGTTGAATTCTCCTGCAAGAGGAGCCATTGCTGCAGGCTCTACAGCTTCAAATCTACGCGCTTCGCTTTCACCTCAATGGGTATGCCATCTTTACCAACTCTAGTGTGTTTGTGCTCACGCGCGTGTATATCCTGTGGAATTGAGAGGGGCCGTTGTAAAATGTGTTACTTTTTGTATATCCGGTGTGCCATTTACTATGTTAGTATCTAACATGGCTTATGTTTTGCTATAGGTGTCGAGAAAATCATACGACAAGCTAAGGAAGCCCGATGGCTCCTAGGGGTTGCTCGGCGCAATGTTTAGGCAAACTTGTAACTTCTCAAAAGAGACTTGTACCGATGAATTAGTTTATCATATTTGGTTATGGTGAATGCTTATTATATATATTCCGGACAGAAGTTTTAAGTTAGGGTAAATGTTGCGTCAAAATCAAACGAACTCTGTCATGATCAATGTTTTCATTCAGCTCCATTGTCAAGAAATGGCATTGGAATAAAGTTCAATATATATTCCATGTTCACCTATAATCATCACATTTTATGATTTGTAAGGTAGGAAAAAATAAGATTTTTTCTCTTAGACCATCTCTAGCAATTTTCCTAAAATCAGATAAACGTCGGAAGGACCAATCACAAGTTAGTGTAGTGGTTGTGGGACTACATCCCATGTCAAGAGATTTGAAGTCCGAATCCCCTTGGAAACATGAAGTCCAAGAGGTTCGAAGTTCGAATCTCCTTGGAAACATGGAGTCGCTTGTGAGTGGGAGGGTCAACCCCTTAAATAGGTTACACAATGCCCGATCCAGATGTAGAACGACGGAGTCGATCGAACTAGACTAAGATAAAAAAAAAGATAAATGTCGGAAGGATGTGTAGTTTTATACAAGCTTTTAGGTTTTAATGGGTGGTTTACTGCAATTATGTGTTTAAGGGGCGGTTTTGAACAAATTAGAGTATTTAAGGGGTGATTTTCTATAATTTGGCCAATATAAACATAACTCGATACTCCATCTGATCATTAATATGGAGTATAAGACTTCTTACTTTACGCACGTAATCTAAGGAGTTAAAACTTATATACTAGTTTTTAACTACTTAAATTACGTGTGTAAAAACAAGAAGTATGAACTCAAACCCGAAGGCCCAATCTAGAGAACCCAGACCCGGAAACAGGTACACGGAATTATTTAAGTAGATCGTTGTAGGGTTTTGGGTCTCCTCTCCTTTTGTTTCTATCAATCTCCATCTTCTCGGCAGAGCTTCGACGGACTTAATTTCGCCCTATTCCTAGCAGCCATGGTGATCTCTCTCTCTATCGAATTCTCTCTCCCTCTATAACTCGGTGTTGAGTCTGATTTTTGTTTATTGATTTCATTTGGCAGATCATTTCGGAGAAGAATCGCAGAGAGATCTGCAAATACGTCTTCCAAGGTTCTAATCCCTCTCTCTACCATTTCACCTTTGTACTGTTAATTGTAGGGAAACTACATCGCTGCTATGTTTTCTATTGATTTGCTCAAAGCATAAGATTAAGCACCTCAAATTGAACTGATCAGTATCATTGATTAGTGGAATCTCTTTTTTTTTTTTTTTTTAATCCAAGTAGAAAAGAGCACAATTTTATTTTAGCTATAGGAGGAGATACATTTGCGATAGCTGATGCATTTTATGCTTCCGAGTTCCGACACTTTGCCTTCTCATTGGTTAATTCAATGGAACATGAGAAATGCTAAATTTATTTCGTATTCATAGTACAAATTTGATTAACTTTAGAACACTTGGCTATCTCAATACCTCATTGTTTCTTCGTTCTGTCATATATTGTTATTTCCTCTATCAGATCAATAGGTGAATACTAGTATTAATTTTGTTGCTTACTTTTGGAACTTGTTTTTATTACAGAGGGAGTCTGCTATGCCAAGAAGGACTTTAACCTTGCCAAGCACCCTGAGATTGATGTTCCCAATCTCCAGGTGATTAAGCTTATGCAAAGTTTCAAGTCGAAGGAGTATGTGCGCGAGACATTTGCGTGGATGTACTATTACTGGTACCTTACGAATGATGGTATTGAGTTCTTGAGGACTTACCTCAATCTTCCATCAGAAATTGTTCCTGCCACCTTGAAGAAGAAGCCTGTTGCTCGACCAATGGGTGGCCCATCGGGTGATCGCCCACGGTATATTATTCATACAGATTGCAATGCTGGTTGATATCCTTAGCCAATAACAAAGGTGATTAGATTAACCTTAATTATTGACATGTGATGGTTCTTGACTTTGCAGTGGCCCACCACGTTTTGAAGGTGATCGCCCGAGGTATGGTGACCGCGATGGATACCGTGGAGGACCACGTGGACCACCTGGCGAGTTTGGTGGGGAGAAGGGTGGAGCTCCTGCAGATTATCAACCTTCGTTTAGTGTAAGTCTTTAGCTCTACATTTTCTCATGTACTCTGCGTTATTCATATTATGGATAAAACCAGTATTTCAATTAATAAGTTGAATTGCTGATTTAAGAAAATGACACCATGTGATGAGCAGTTTGTTAACGGTATGTTGAGCATGGTTTTTACTTTGAAAGGTAGACTAAACCTATCCACGATGAGATAATGTTGAGTCTTGGTCTCTTTTAAGCAAGCTCAAGCTATAGTCTGATTAGATCATTGCGGTTTTTTCTTTTGGTGCATGATAAACCTTTTCAATTCAAAAGAAAGGACCTAATTCTCAGATGCTGCATGTCATTAGCTGCATCAAGGCTTTGAACATTGAATGTAGGAATTACACACCAAACTGATGATAACACTTTCGCTTCCAATACCAAACTGATGATGAAACCTTTGCTTTCATCATGTATTAATTGTATATGGTGAGACTATGCCAGGAGGACAACAAAAATGAAGTCAAAAGTTTTCTAGTTTCTGCAGATGTATTCTCTGTGCTGGATCATTTAATTTTTGGCTTATATTGGATATGCAGGGTACCGGTAGAAGGCCTGGATTTGGGCGTGGTGCTGGAGGCTTTGGAGGAGGACCAGCTGCTGGTGGTTCTAGTTTTGCATAAGATTTCGGCACTAGCATGCTGTCCTTGATGGAGTCCTAGATAGATTGCCTTACCAATTAGCTACAGATTATACTTCGAAACATTATCAGTTTAATCCGAGTTTGAAATTTACAGCTTCCCCTATGTTTTAATCTTGATCAATTTTTATCAGAAATATACTTCTTTCTGCTGCCTACATGATACATCTTCCCATCTTTGTGGGGAGCTGGCTGTTATTTTGCACCTCTTTCATTTTTAGCTGCATTCAGTGAATCCTATCTTTATTGGTTGTGCAAGCTGATAAGTAGGAAAGTAATCCATGGAAATAAATCAGAATACAACACAGATACGAATTGAAAACAAAGCCTCTGGATCAAATCCGAGCCAGAAGATTAACTTGTGGAGTTTAACTCCAAAATTCCAATGGCAATTGGAAACCCCCTTTAACCAAATCACTTGTATGGCTATTGATTTATCTTATTTAAAGTTATTTGTCAACTTAGCTAGTTAGCTCTGATTATTGACTCATTTGAGATTTATCCAATGTTCTAAAAGACGATTGACGGAAGCTTGACAATAGGGTACCATTAAGCGCTAAGATGGTTTGACAGTCTTATTGGCGGGTGAAGATTTATATCCGCGGGGCGGGTGATGGAATGTCGATTTTCACTTTGAACCCGCCCCATTTACACCATAGACGTAAATGACATCACCCTTTAAACTTTAAAGGATATGTCTTTGCAACCATAGTGAAATCAAACGTATATATTTTTTTTAGAAAAATAAATAAATAATAATCCATTCTTACCAACTAGTTGCGAGATATCCCACACTTGGGAGCCCAAACCTGAAAGATAAATACAGTGAAGAGAAAAGCCCAACCGGTAGAGCCCAGACCCGGAAAATTGTAAGCGGTTGGTGAATATTTAATACTGTCGTTCGCTAGGGTTTTTGATTTCTCCTCTTTCTATCATCATCCATCTCCTCCTCGGCAGAGCTTCGACGAGCTCAGTTTCGCCGTATTCTAAGCAGCCATGGTGAGATCTCACCCTCCATCACCCTCTTTCACTCTCCTCTCTACTTAGGTGTTAGAATCTGATTTTATATTTCGATTTCATTTGGCAGATCATTACAGAGAAGAATCGCAGAGAGATCTGCAAATACATCTTCCAAGGTTCGAATCTCTCTCCCTCTACGCCTCTGGACTGTTAATTGTAGGGAAACTACATTTCTGTTCTATTACCGTTGCTTTGTTCAAATGATACGATTAAGTACCTCAAATTTAATTGATTTAAGTATCAGCGATCAGTGAATCTGTTTTTATGGAGCAGAAGATTTATTTTAGCCATATGAATAGATACATTTGCACTATCTGATGCATTTTATGCCGTCTCATTGGTTCATCCTTCATCTAATGAAATATTATTAGTGTTAGAATTAATATTGGTTCAAATTTGAAGACTTTAGAACACATAGCTATCTCATAGTTGCACTGCATTCGGTTGTGCAGATTTCCCTGTTTCCTTAGCGAATTGCTTGTTCTTTATGAAATATAATTGTTATTCCCCTATCAGATTAATAGGAAAACCTTAGATTGGCCTTGTTTTTGACATTGCTCTTCCTATTAACCAAACAGACCAGTATTTCTTCTGTTGCTTACTTCTGGAACTTGTTGTGACTTAATCACAGAGGGAGTCTGCTATGCCAAGAAGGACTTTAACCTTGCCAAGCACCCTGAGATTGATGTTCCCAATCTCCAGGTGATTAAGCTTATGCAAAGTTTCAAGTCGAAGGAGTATGTGCGTGAGACATTTGCATGGATGTACTATTACTGGTACCTTACGAATGATGGCATTGAGTTCTTGAGAACTTACCTCAATCTTCCATCAGAAATTGTCCCAGCCACCTTGAAGAAGAAGCCTGTTGCTCGTCCAATGGGTGGCCCATCTGGTGACCGCCCACGGTATATTATTCATACAGACTGCCATTCTTATTGACATCCTTATCCAATAGTAAAGGTGATTAGATTAACGTTAATTATTAACATGTGATGGTTTTATCATCTTTGCAGTGGCCCACCACGTTTTGAAGGTGATCGCCCGAGATATGGTGATCGTGATGGATACCGTGGAGGACCACGTGGACCTCCTGGCGAGTTTGGTGGCGAGAAGGGTGGAGCTCCTGCAGATTACCAACCTTCATTTAGTGTAAGCCTGAAACGCTTGTTGATAATGTGGATGTAGCCTATACTTTAATTATTAGTTGATAGCTGATTAAATGTCATGAAATGATAAATAGTTAACAATATGTTTGACTGTTGTAGTACTGAGTCTCTTTTACGCAGGCTCAAGATGATATATATAATGCGAACCAAATAACGATGGTTTGGTAGAAAATCTAGTCCTGTCTTCATAATTAAGTTTCATTGGTTTAGAGCTACCTAGATGGTCCTTTGTATACTTTTTGATTCAAAATATAGAAAGCAAGATAGGTCATTTGAATTGTTTTGAAATGTTCTGATAGAAATAGGATTGGGTCAAATTTGATATTCAAATGATGTAGTTCATTAGCTGCAGTAAAGGTTTCTAACATTATCTTCAGGAAGTATATTTCTATCATGAAACTGATGACAACACCTAGCTTTCATGTTGCACAACTTCATTACACATTAAGAACATGGAAGTAGAAACTAAGCTTTTGTACAAAAATGCATATACAATTGCACATGATATGACAAGAGATCATGGTAATTGGATATCCTGATAGTTGAGACAATATCCGGGAATGCCAGGAATGGAGTTCTTCGAAAATGAAGTTGAAAATTTATTAGTTCTGAAGATCTGCTGTTTTTGTTTTATCCTGGACCATCTAATTTGGTTTGTATTCGATTTGCAGGGTACCGGTGGTAGAAGGCCTGGATTTGGGCGTGGTGCCGGAGGCTTTGGGGGAGGTCCAGCTGCCGGTGGTTCCGGTTTTGCCTAAAAAGAGTATTGTTGGAGCTATATGTTGTCTTTAAGGGAGTCCTATTAGACAGGTTTCCTTCATCAATGAGCTACATATCATACTTCGAACCATTCTCGGTTATCCAAATTTGAAAGCTACTGGTTTCCCTATGTTTTGACCATCATCAATTTTGAAATATACTTCTTCTGCTACATCATCATTTTCTTTTCTGAATATCTGGCTGTTATTTTGCATTGTGCTGTTTTGAGCTGCATTCAATCACTCATCGTTATAGTGAAGAGAAAGATTCCATGGCATGTGAACCATAGAATTTTACTCGCCAATCCAAGGTGGCTTTTAACCAAATCTGTTACTAGACAACCAACTTTTTCTTTGGAAAATTCCAGAAAGCGTAAAACTACCCTTTGGGTTACAGTCACCACTTGTATGAATTGTTTCTAACTAACGGCTCTCATTCTTCCTCTCTTTTACCAAAATTTTCCTCTGGCCTTTCCCAAATTTTTTTGCGATGGTCTTCCATTGCAAGTTTATTATTTTGCAAGAATCCAATCTTTTGTAATGAGGAGCAAACCTGAGTGTGCAATGTCTATTATTTTTGGCTTGTAAGACTCATAGCGTAGTGATTGCTCACAATCAGGGTTTCAACTTTCAACCAAAAAAAAAGCATAATCAGCTCAGGCTGAGAGAGGATTCGACACCGATTGAATTTTAATGGGGAGGACTTCCGCAACAGGGTGGTTAAGTAGTGGTTAAGTTTAGTCACTTCCAACTGTTGCATTGCAACAAAAAATAAGATTATTGTCTCCTTGATCTAACTCATATTCAACACAAAAAAAGGTTTACATAGCCAACTGCAACCAGTTCACATGAACAAGACTCTTGACCAGAACAGTAGACACACAAATCACTTAACATGACTGACCCTTGACAAAAGACCAAACTATTGTGTTGTGCCGACAATTTTGATTGAGAGTTCATCTTCAAATGGGACTCGAAACAGAGGCCAAGAATTCTTTAATCAACTTCCTCCATCTTGCTCTCTTCCTCGTTACCTTCCTCCTCCAGAGGTGGCATGTCAGCATCCTCAGCAGCCTCGTCCTCGTCAATGCTCAGACCCAGTTTCAACATCCTGTGGATTCTCGCTGCAAATGTGTTGGGGTCATCGAGGCTGAAACCGGAAGTCAGAAGGGCGGTCTCAAAGAGAAGCAGCACGAGATCCTTCACAGACTTGTCATTCTTGTCAGCCTCTGCCCTCTTCCTCAGCTCCTCCATGATGCCGTTGTCAGGGTTGATCTCCATCGTCTTCTTGCTTGACATGTACGAGCCCATGCTTGAGTCCCTTAGTGCCTGAGCCTTCATAATCCTCTCCATGTTAGCAGTCCACCCGTACTCGCCAGTCACCAGGCAGCAAGGCGAGTCGACAATCCTGTCGGAGACGACAACCTTCTCAACCTTGTCTCCCAGGATATCCTTTATGATCTTGCAAAGGTTCTCAAAGGACTTCTTCTTTTCCTCCTTTTTCTGCTTCTCTTCCTCAGATTCATCATCAAGCTTCAAGCCTTCCTTGGTGGCTGAGACAAGCTTCTTTCCATCATACTCCTTCAGCTGTCCAACTGCATACTCATCAATGGCATCAACCATGAAAAGCACCTCGTATCCTTTCTTCTTTAGTCGCTCCAGGAATGGGGAGTTCTCGACAGCTTTCTTGCTCTCACCGGTGATGTAGTAGATATCCTTCTGCCCCTCCTTCATTCTTGTGACGTAATCCTTGAGACTTGTCATCTCCTCACCGCTCTTGGTCGAGTGGTAGCGGAGCAGGTCAGCCAACTTGTTCCTGTTCTGGCTGTCCTCATGAATACCCAGCTTAATGTTCTTGGCGAAGGCGTCATAGAACTTGTTGTAGTCCTCCTTGTTCTCCGCGATCTCACTGAACATTTCAATGCATTTCTTCACCAGATTCTTCCTGATGACCTTGAGGATCTTGTTCTGCTGCAACATCTCTCGAGAGATGTTCAGTGGCAAGTCGTCGGAGTCAACAACACCCTTGATGAACCCAAGGTACTCCGGAATGAGCTCCTCACAGTTATCCATGATGAACACCCGCCTCACGTACAGCTTAATGTTGTTCATCTTCTTGCGGGTGTCAAACATGTCGAAAGGAGCCCTCTTCGGCACGAATAGGATGGCCTTGAACTCCAGCTGTCCCTCAACTGAGAAGTGTTTAACAGCAAGGTGATCTTCCCAGTCATTGCTCAAGCTCTTGTAGAATGAAGCATACTCCTCCTTGGTTATCTCCTCGGGCTTCCGAAGCCAAATCGGTTTCTGCTTGTTGATAAGCTGCCACTCATGAGAGACTTCCTTGATCTTCTTTTTCTTCTTGCCTTCTTTCTCCTTCTCTTCATCAACTTCCTCAATGTCGCCTTCCTCTTCCTTCTTGGGTTCATCGTCCTCATCATCGCTGATCTCTTTCTCTGTGGTCTTCTCCGTCCAGAGATAGATTGGGTAGCTAATGAACTCAGAGTGCTTCTTCACAAGGTCTTTAATTCTCCTTTCCTCCAAATATTCCATCTGCATTGAAAACCACAATCATCAGCAACTGAATAATTTATAATTTGAACACTGAATGCATTTACAAAGTGTCAGATTCATATACCTGATCCTCTTTGAGGAAGAGGGTAATTTTAGTGCCCCTTCCAAGCTGCTCACCACTGGCATCTCTGGTGACGGTGAATGAACCACCAGCTTGTGACTCCCAAATGTATTGTTCATCATCATTGTGTTTGGTGGTCACAATAACCTTCTCAGCAACCAAGTATGCTGAGTAGAAACCAACACCAAATTGGCCAATCATGCTTACATCCGCTCCTGCCTGCAATGCTTCCATGAACTCCTTGGTTCCGGATCGAGCAATTGTACCGAGATTGTTCACCAGGTCTGATACACATCATGAATAGCACATTGTCAGACAATCTAAAGGAACAGTCAGTCAGGTGCGGGTCGGCTAATTCACCATCATCTATTTGTTATAATTTACGGCCAAGGGTTCATGGTATTCATAATTCAACATCTCATTAAACTAACGGACTGGAACATCGATAAGGCTTGTTGACAAATTCCAATACAATATCATTAAACCAGAAATTAAACTGAAGTTCAATGTTCTTCCCCCCATTCAATCTCCTACGTAACATGATGCTTATAAGTATAACATTTCCAAAATTGATTGTAACTCATGTTATTCCAATACAACATTATTACAACCTCGTTGTGGAGACTTCAAATCGGAAAAGGAATTAACATATTCCAACAATTTATCAAACCGGAAATTAAACTAGAGTTCAAATTGATTCAACGTTCAGGTGCCAATCAACCGACTTCAAACGAGAATAAAAGAGCGTACCTGCTTTGGTCATACCAATACCGCTGTCGATGATCGACAGGGTCTTGTTAGCCTTGTCAGGAACAAGCCGAATGAACAGCTCCGGCTGCGCATCGAGTTTGCTCTTGTCCGTCAAACTTTCGAACCTAATCTTGTCCAATGCCTACAATCCCAACCACGCCAAACCGGTAAGCGAAATACAAACATCAACGAAACACACAATTCAAATCAATAGTCCAAGATCAAACATGAACCGATAACAGTGGTGAAGAAAGACATACATCTGACGAATTACTGATGAGCTCACGGAGAAAGATCTCCTTGTTGCTGTAAAAAGTATTGATGATAAGACTGAGAAGCTGGTTGATCTCCGCCTGGAAGGCGAAGGTCTCCGCCTCTGCCATTTGAACATCCGCCATTGATATGAAACCTTCGAAAGCTGAAGAGAGAGAGAGCTGTGTGAAAAGAGAGAACGCAGATTGCTTTTTAGAAAGTAGGGATGCCGATTCGAAGCTGAAGAAGGAGATTCATGAGAGGAGTATTTATACTCGACGTAGGGAAGCCGGAAGGGGCGCGGTTCTGGAGAGTTCTACTCTGTTCCAGAGCGTCAATCTTTTTGATTCCGTGGCTCAACGATGCGTTTTGAATGTAGGATATCTTAAACGACGTGATTGATTGTGTCTTTGGAACCTCCGGTGGCCGGTGCCAACGGCGTCGTTGAAGTTTCGAGTACGTTCAGTTGATCAAAAAGCCTCGAGAATGTTCGAGCCAACTATGAAGTCTGGAATCTTCGGCCTTGTTGTGGGCCAGGTCAAATGGGCGGAGACCAAACAAACTCCGTTTTTAATTATCAAAAATAAAAAATGACCTTTAAATTAGTCCATTTTTCAGAAAACCACCTAAAATAATAAATTTTAAATTTAGTACACCACATATAATCATGAAATGTTTTCATAAGGCCACCCAAAGTGGGTGATTTGGACGATAAGAATAAAAATAAGTGTCGTTTGTCTTTTAATGTACGTTTTTCAATGAGTTAAAAAATTTATAAAATAATATTATTTTAGTTAAATTTTAGTTAAATTTTTTATACATTTTATACTTATCAGCAATATGAAATTATATAAAAATTTTAATTAAAAAAATAATAGTTTATAGAGTTTTTAATAGCTTAAAAAATGTGCCGAAAAGGAAAGTGATATTTATTTTGGAACGGATGGAATAATTTTTAATGATCCAGATGCAATAGAATAACGACGCTAGGAGAAATATACCTAACCACGAGTCCACGACAAATAAATTGGGAAAGCACCAAGATCATCTTTTAAGAGAATAAGTATCCTGAAGAGACAAAATACAACTACAATCAAGAAAAAAGATGAACATAAAATGGGAACCACCAACTAAAGGAACCTATAAAATAAATTTTGATAGATCAAATTTTGCTTTAGAAGATGATACAATTGGGTTCCATGACCACTACGACATGATTGTTACTCATGATGCTTTTTCTTTCACTAGTTGTACACCCGCCTGCTTCGCACGCGGAGTGAGCGCCTGTCTTAATAAGCTAACTATTAGTGTTGATAAGGAGCAAATGTATAAGGTCTTGTGTCAAACGAATTCTAATCCTTTTAGTTAATAAAAAAGAGACAGGCCTTAATCAAGACTGTTCTTCCTTGTTGGGAACACTGGAGTTAGCATCAAGCCATCGACCCTTTTTTCCTTGTTCTTTCTTTTTTATTAAATCACCAGTATGCATCATAAACAAGGCGGTAGCTTGGGGAGAGGGGGAAAAACTAATCAATGAGTAAAATTTCTCCCTTAAATCAACCAAAATGACAGGGTAGCAATTCAACTACAGCTTGGATTCATACATAAACCAGTTTCCATCATTAGCAACCTAAATTAAGACCTATAAACATGAAATAAAGAAGTCAGGCAATGCCTCTCTCAGGCCAAAAAGCACTAACTGCAAAAGCGGTCAAGTTTAACATTGTTCACCATGTTATCAGATGATTAGATTTACTTCCACGGCTTCACAATCTTGCCATGGCTACTCGACGCCACCAGACATGTCACGCTTGATACGGCCAATACAGCTATCAGTCCCTCATGTGCCGACAACGTCATGGTCTTGTTCTCATTCATGTTCCAGAGCTCCAAAGACTGTCCAGGTTTTCAACAGTCAACGTTAAACCAAAAAAAAATCCAAGTAAATATCATCATCAGTGGTTCAATTGAGGATTACAGTTGCTTCTTTTGTTGTAAGCCTGTCTCGATGATCAGTATCATACCAAAGGAGCTTGTCAAGGAAGTCAATAGCCTGCAATGAAACAAAGCATTGCTTATGGGTGTAAATCAATCGTGAAAAATTATTCACCTGGATATAATGAGCAGAAAGGCAACATGGCAAATAATTTAAGATTGGTAGTGCCTCCATAAGATTAAAAAATCTTAAAATGATCTAAACTGATGCAACCAAACTCTCACAAAACAAATTGAATGTTTTTATCCGGCTTTACTAATTTCTGCTAGTACCAAAGCCCCTGGATTGGCTGTAAAAAGATAATACTCAACCAATAAACAGCCGATCACCAAATTCCAGCTATCCAACAGGCTTCTAGAAGACATCAATTAAATCCATTGAAGACGGATTTAAAAGAAATGGGTAAGACATTATGATGCATTACAAACTATGTCTTCCAATTTTGCAAATGTAAAATTAGACTATATTTCATCATTTCTAAAATGCATCATTCACAAATAACTAAGGTTCAAATTTTCAAACACAATGAACTTTGTAAATCGATCATCAAATTCTCATTCTAAGCCCTTTTCATGATGACATCATTGACGGAGAGAACTCCCTTCTTCTAATTTTTTGATGAATCAAACTATAGGATTGAGAGGAGAGAATCAGAAGCAATATCAAGGAAATTAGGATTCGAAATATTGGGAGAAATCAAATTGAAAAGCACATGATTTCATGATTTATTTTTTTCTCCTTTGCTTCTTGAATACTCTCTTTCATAATCATGGAAATCCGGCAAAGGAAGATGATGCATGAACAAACTATTAATTAATATTTTCAAACAAACAATATCAATTCTTATTTGCAATTATAAAGGCAAGTCTTAAGTTCAAGAAACTAAAAACTATAAGAAAGGGACTCAAACTTTGCGCAGTTACTATTTTCCCTGTATACATAACAACTGAGAGTAATAGAAATGACACTTGGGAAAATCACATCAACTGATTTTAGGTGGAAACATACAAGCAAAACTAATTAATCCAGATTTCTTATGATTTTTTGAACAATTGGCACAAAAATGCAGTACAAAATGGATAGAAAGGAGTAAATTGCCCAAACAAAAGATGCAAGCACCACTGCGACCACAAACAGCAGCTCCATTTTTCCAGGATTCTTATTTGATTTCACACGAACTCACTCAGTCACTTGCACTTCCACGGAAATCAAACCCTAATTTCAAATCAAAATCAAAACCTGCAATTGAACCTTAATTTCAAATTATAATCCAAGCAATCCTCACAAACAGTGTCTAAATTATGCAATTAGACTGAAAAACAGGAGAAATTCGAAGAGGGAAACGCCGGCATAATTTAGACATTGATTGAAAAAGATTAGAGCTTTACCGACATAGATGATGGGAAGTAAAGTAGGAGGCAAGGGCCAAGGAGGTGCCCTTGAAGAGGGAAACGCCGGAGAAGTTCTTCCCGTTCCCATTACTCGACTCCCTGCTGTCGGACGTTTCCTCTGACTCACCGTCGCTCAAGGGGATCTTCGCCCATCTCTAACCGTTGCCTTCTCTTTCAATTGCCCAAAACCAAAAGTTTCCAAATTACAAATTATCAAAATCAACCCTAATTGATTTTCCATGGAATCCGAATCGCTAAAATCAGATCAAATTAAGGGCAAATTGCGTTGAAAAGGAGGAAAACAAACCTGCAAAAGTTATCAGCGTCTTCGACTGGCAGCATTCGGATCTCCACTGTTCGAAAGCTCTCATGTTGCTGTGTTCAAGCTCGACCCAATCGCCTTCGTAAACTCCAAAGTCCCGTTGATGTGGAGCAAGCGGAGAGTCTGAGGGGAGAACAGGGAGAGGGAGACTCCATCGGTAGCAGAGAGAGACGAACGGCGATGGAGAGGTGCAGGCATATGGACAGATTCATAGATACGGAGTAGTCGAGATGGGTGAGAAAGAAAGCCAGAAAGGCGAGAGAGAGTTGAGAGGGAGGGACAGATGGTGGGACGGGCAAACATTATCAGTGGCAATTCGTAATTTTAAAATCTGATAGCTAAAAAGCAAGGGCAAAACGGGTAGTCAACTTTTTGGCAAAGTCTGCCTTTTATATATACTAGGTTTTCAGCCGCGCGCAAATGCGCGCGGGTGTATATAGTTTGTATAACCATAGGTGGAACTCGCTATTTCTTGACCGATATTTTCTCATCTTGTACAGAATTTAAACACTTGCATCACCTTATCAACAAAACATGTTAAGTTCATCCGTAGCAAGCTTGTCCAATGAATTAGTTTGGACTTTGGATTAGGATAATACCCTTCCATCAACCCTAATAGGTCTGCCAATACGATCTAACCCAGCATTGATCTCGTCAATTGCTTTATTGATTAGGGCAAGTATACTTGGTATCCGCTGCCTAATAACCAACTCCAAATGTTGTACGAAGAAAAGAGACAAACAAAAATCTCAATAGGAGCTTCAACTGAAACTATTGCAATAAAATTATATACTTGACCTGAGACAAGAGTTTTGCAAGATACACAGATCCCATTCTTGAAGCTAAGTGTGCATAGTCAGGGCTGGTTTCAAAATATTCTCTTTCCTTTTCACGAGCCTCCATCATATGATTCATATCTGTTGCTTGAGAACGATTTACGATACCTACCCAGGGATGTTGTAATTTATACGATCTTCCCTGTAGAACCTTTAACATTCAAAACAGATAAAGTATTAGATCCAGTGTAACTTGACACGTACTAATTAATACTGTGTATAAGTGCATAAGTAAATTTCTTTTTTTCTTATATAAAAGCAGCAACAACGGCATATAAAATTGACTTTACTAGTAAAGTCAATAAAGGATTACATTAAATGATTACAAGCATTATATTAGTTTTAATGTTTAAATATAAATAATATAAAATAATAGCACTGCGGGGAGAGAGGAGGTGATAGACATAGGTATAGTTGATAAAAGAAAGAGGATGAGAGGTTAAGAAGTATTGATTGAACAAAAATATATATATGAGATTGATAATTATTATCCATGAAATTGGGAAAGAGATGTCATTACATACATCCAGAGCATTGGTTCCCTTGTCCATTAGGTAAAGTTTTGTGAGCAGTGAGCACTCCAAATGTTCTTTCACCTACATGAACGGAGAATAGCATACTGAATGAATATTTTGCCAAAGGATAAAGAAAAAAAACTATACACATAAACAAACATGCATTACCAGTAGGATCAACTTCTTTGGCAAGTCATATGGCGTCTGAAGCGGCAATATCTGGATTAGCAGGAGAAATAGCCAGAATAATGCAGTTAGGGTGCAAAATAATTGAACTCATTAGCGGGGTTGAAGAACTGTCCACAAAATGATCAATCTTTCTTGTTATCATTTTATTCCTTTCATGTTATCTTTCTTTCTTCAGTTTTCATGGAAATTAATGAATCGGTGTCTTTACCTTCTCAACATACGAGCAAACCATGTTGTCAATATGTTCTACAATAGTTTCCAACAGTCCTTCAGTAGATGAGCGTGACTAAGATGTTAAGTTAATGAATTCAAGGATGTCATGATGAAAATGCAAATAAAAGTATCTAATGGGCTATTGATTGTGAACCAACATATGAAGGCTAAATGCATGTTCATCATGCTTAAACAGAGCATATAAAGTCAGCAAATTACCTACAGCTACTTTTGTCATCCTAGGAAGATCTATGATCGATTGTGAAGTTTACAACTGCGAAAGGAAAGATATACTATTAGAACAGAGTCAAACTCAATGTGCATACAAAGTAGGGTATCAATATACGCGCAAACAAAAGAACTCAAATCGCATGATATAAGCGAAACATAGGCTTATCATTGGTTCTGGAAATTGGCTTAAACTTGAAACCCCTATATTCTTCTAAAAAAATTGATTCTAATAAAAAACAAACTGAAATCACAACATTTGCTGAACATGCTTTCTATTTTTGCTGAATCTTAGGTACTATTCCCCCCTTCCCCTCAAAGCAACCTGAAAATATCTGCTGGTATTTGAATAAAACTCATCTGATCCTTTATTTAGAAAAGGAAAGGTGCATAAGAAAGCAGAAGGAAAGAATGGGTAGAAATCTCAACATATGCTGCACTAACCTTCTTTTTCTGGCTGCAAGCAAACCTTGAGTACTAATTATTTTTCTCTGCAAGCAGCCTGAAAACATCTACTGAAAGTTGACCAAACATCCACCATTCACCGGGTTGATCAATTTATTCATCTCACATAAGTACAACTATTAGATTACTATAATCATACCTCCAATTATTTTAAAGCCAACTCAAAATGTCAAAAGTCAAAGTGTATTTTTTCATTTGAAAACACAAAAGGCAAAAGGACAAATATTTTAAAGCCAGCTCAATATGTCAAAAGTCACAAACACACTTATAATCACCAGCAGATTCCCCAAAATACAGTCTTAAAAATGGCCAATAAATCGGGGGGGGGGGGGGGGATCTGAAAAGGAAAGGATTAGGATTATGTAAAGGCTCACATTAGGAGTTCTTCACCATTACAAACAGATCCCTCTGCATCATCTCCCTTCCCTTCAGAGTATATGTTAGTCATTTGCATCATATTCTTATCCTGCTTTAGTTTCCAACTCTCAACCATTTCTTTCCAGTCAACATTCCCCAATCCATAAGAGTTTAGGACCTTTGATGGGTCAACAATTCTGACCGGAACTGCAACATTACATATCCTGTGAAGAAGATGTTGCCTTCAAGATGATAAGCCACATTTAGAAAATTGTATCACTTTACGGTCACAAAATTTACCTGGCTGGCTTGGGTCAACAAAGGGTAGTGAGTGGCCACGCTTTTCAGAATGCAGAGGACCTGATGTGCTTCTAATGGATCGATTATCTGGTGTTGCGCTTGGAATTTCCCTGGAAACCTGATGAGAATAGGAGAGTAATTTATCATGCATCTGCACTGAGGCAGCTATTTGCCTGAAATTCTACTACACTATCATGGGTTCAAGAATAGAAAGATCCAACAATTGATTTATAGAAACCAACAATGACTTAGGAAATCACACACAAACAAATTGAATGTTTCTATCTGGCTATACTAATTTCAGCAGCACCAAAGGCCTTGGATTGTCCGTAATAAAGATAATACTCAACCAATATTAAGAGATCGTGAATGATAAAATAGGAAATCACACACAAACATGAATTAAGTTCCCGTTGCCCTCTCTTTCCAATGTCCAAAACCAAAAATTCCCAAATTACAAATTATACTATATTATATCTCATGTGCGTCAAGTGGATGTAACGTGATCATAAAAAATATGGAGTACTAATCCAAATGACAAAACATCCATACGAACATGCAAATCCGTGTCAAAATGTCAAAACTAAACAATTCATAAAACCACATGGTTTGATCACTAAAAATGTGCAATGTAACAATATATTTATATATATTTGAATCGGCAAGAGTGAGACTCATTTATATATTTGAATTGGATTATTTTGGATAAAACATTCAAATGGATAGCAGTGGAAAAGTGGGCATTCATAAAACACAACCTAACCAAGCTTTGTATATAATCAAGAAATGTTTCAAGTCTGCAAGACTCCAAATCCCTATCCGTATCCACTCAATAATTTTTAAATGCAGTTACAACTTATAAATATATAATTATAAGCTTGTTTGTGTTGCTATGTTTGCAGTTTATTTGACTCATGTTTGAATGCAAGAACAGTTAATTTGGAACTTGTTTGAATGCATGAACTGTTGAAGTTCAACTATTTGATGATCATTTTGAGACTTTGAGGTGTTTGCTGAGTAACCATAAACTAAAGGTAGTGTGATAATCGGGATAAGCCACTGATATAATCAAATTGCACTGCAGAATTCCTTCATTTGCTATTTCAGTCTTTTATTGATCGAATCCTCATAGAATGGGGGATAAATTCTATCAATACCATGGGACGTGATACAAAATCCTATATATTTCTATAATCCATACTATTAAGAAATAACAACGGTTTCTGAATGAACAAATCTGGCTAGTGAACTTGACTTACCTGAATGTACAAAATGTTTCAATAGCCAGTGAATCTATATATGAGAACTGAAACAAGATAGGCCCCTTCCTAAGAAACTTGCTTGCTTCTTCTTTGATGACAATCACTGGAACCATATCTTTTAAAGCATTTCATTAGCTAGGCCTAGGCATATGGATCTGACAGTGGAGGATAAGCTTATAAACAAGAATAATGAGTAATGGAACAATAGATATATTAAGAAAGATAGAAAACAAGTCATGTAAGTAAGCACCAAAGTGCATACCATTAAACCATAGTCCAACCTCACAAAGTGACCAGTAAATCATCTCCTCAGTCCTCATGAAACCATAATAACTTGCAAATGAGCAATCAAATTGATGCGAAACTGAAATACAGATCAATTCATCACAAGTAACAGCACTAAAATATCAGCACCAATCACCAGAGAAACCCTAGCTAAAAGTAACACCAGATGAACCATTCCAACTTCGGAATCGATATATATGATGATTCCAATCAAATTTAGGTGAAAATTAAAATAAACCCTAATTTCCAAAAGGAAATCAGAAAATGCAAAGATAAACCATAATCCACTCCAACTTGGAATCGATATATATATGCAAACCCTAATGCCCAATTACAAATCGAAGAGAAATAAACATACGGAAAGGAAATCAGAAACTGCAGAGATATACCTTGATCAACAACACGATCAGGGGATGGTGAATTCTTGCTACCAAGAAGCTGATTACAAACTTGGGTAGCTATTGTCGGATCCGACCTGAGGCGAACTTCGGCCTGATCCAACCCGTCGACAGGCAAAGGGAGTCGTGGCGTACGCTGGGAGCCCAGAACAACGATGAAGACGCAAGCGGCGACGGAGATGGCGTTGTCTTGGATGGCAGCTACAACATCGATTTCGGCGTGAATCGACCGGAGGAAGGAGGAAGAACTAAGAAGAAGGAAAATGGGAAGAGGCGGTGGGTTGTGGTGGCAAACAGTTGGAACACAAAACAAAAGAGAACCCAAAAATGACCTTGAATAGATTTGATGCCGATGTAGAAACTGAGGGGCAAAAAGGTAATCAGACTTAATGAACAGTAAAGGAGAACTCCTGCTTTTATACAGTAACTAGTATAGTCCCCGCGCCATGGCGCGTATTTAACCAATACTAATTTTTGTTAAAATAGAAAATAAAAGATTTGATAAATAAATCTCATTGGTTAAAAAAATGGTTAAAAATTTTATCATTTATCATTTGACATTTTATATAGATTAGGCTTGGTGGGTGAAATTCCAAAAATTAAGGTTATTATAAAACCAAAAATAGTTTTCATTATATATATATAGATTGGTTGCTCCAAAAAAAATCATATATTTGGAACGTACAATATATATTTTTTAAAAAAGTTTTTAAAATTCATCCCATTGTTTAAAGAAAATAGCTTGAAATGATATTGTATAATAAATATAGAATTAAATAATACTATATAGTTAGTATTAACTTTATTTGAAAAAGTTTTGAATTAATCCTATTGGTTGAAAAATGTAAAAAGTTTTGAATTAATCCTATTGGTTGAAAAATATATTAAATATATAAAATAGATGTTGCCAAAAATACCGGCTCGCGAGGATGCGACACGTGGCCAAAAGGCTTTGGTTTTAAGTAATATATAGATAGATTGGTTGAAAAATGTAAAAAGTTTTGAATTAATCCTATTGGTTGAAAAATATATTAAATATATAAAATAGATGTTGTCAAAAATACCGGCTCGCGAGGATGCGACATGTGGCCAAAATGCTTTGGTTTTAAGTAATATATAGATATAGATAGATGATAGAAGTGTGCTCGACTATTTGCACTGAAGCCCTCACACTCCAGTAGGAGGTGTTGTTGCAAAGGCCCGAGTGTGACATGTGGTAGTGGAAGGCGACAACTTGTTAATCATTAACGTCGTCAAGAGACTTTGGAAGTGTCTTTGGGAGATCAAGATGCTGATCTCCGATGTCCTTTCTATCCCTAACCGGTCTTCTTCATGAACATTTCCGATGTATTTAATCTGATCTGAATTCTTACGTGGTTTCCTTATAAAATCGAATGTTTAAAAAGCCAACTCTTTATATTGATTGCATTGCTCCATCTTGACAGTTTGCTTCTGTTAGAGCTATTGTGTCACTGTCCTTCTTCAACTCTAGACTTTTGAGACAATGGACATTAGTCATGTATTCCATGAAATCAACGTAGCGACGAATTGTATTGTTCGACTTCGCCATATGGTGGATCCCTTTCTATCGGCGTCACATTATTCAGACTTTCAAACTTTCGTCATTCAGGATGCTATTAAATATTGGATGACAGGCTAGTCATAACTGACACCGCCCAAACTCTTATTTTATACTCCCTCCGTTAAGAAAAACATGTCGTTTTAGGAGTAAAATCTTGTTAAAAAAAACTTGTCGTTTTAGGTATTTTGGTGTTCACTTTCCAAAATTACCCTTGTCATGATTAGATGTTTGTTAGTTGTAGTTTTCAATAAAGTGGAAAAGTAAAGTAATAATTAGGGGTATAAGTGTATTTTTGTTTGATTTTATTTGCTTTCTTAAATAATGTGCAAATGTCTAAAATGACATGTTTTGATTAACGGAGGGAGTATAAAAAAAGGCCACCCAAAGACATTTTCCGTTAGACTTTCACCAATGAAAGTATCACCCCTCAAGAGAGATACGCCCTTATGTTTGTATTTTTTTGTGCACGTTTTTAAGGAGGTAAAAACTTTGTTCGAAAATATTTGATGTTTTAGAAATAATAAATTGTATTCTTTTTTACTTTTCCACTCATATCAATATAATTTGTACTTTTTTGTGTTTAACCTATTACATTTATGAAATTATGCATAATATATGTGGTGGAAGATTAAAAATTATTTGATGGGGTATTTAAAGGTGATAGTGAGATTTCTTAAATTTTGTACATATTTCTAAAATATCAAATATTTCCGATCGAAGGGAGTAATTGGTATCTTGAAGTTGTAAATATATAGAAAGATGATCCAAAGGATCAATATACAAAAAGTTGGATCAATTTGCTAATTACAAAATGGCCTAGTGTTAAGGAATAACGACTAATCTAATTAGTTCCTATAATATTGGTATGTGTTAGCCTGTATAAGTAGTGGGTGATCTTTTCTCTCGGACTGGTTACTCCATGTATTGTTAAACATAGAGATGTAATCCATTGTAATTCACTGAATTGTTTTAACAATTTACAAAAGCTTTCATGGTATCAGAGTAGATCACTTCTAATTAGGGATAAGTAGACGAAATCGATGACTTTGAAAAAGGCAACTTGTGGCATTTATTGATTGCACATGGAGTACAAGAAGCAGACATTGAATTTAAAGACCCTAATTGCAAATATTGCTGCAAAAATCGGAAGATAGAATTTGAAGGGTGACCCAACTTGTAATGTCAAAGAGCTCCAAGAGACGTGTGGACGGAAAAGGTTGATGGTGGTGACGACAAAGGCCAAGAATACACCCCGTCAATAAGCGGACTCTTAAGTAGAAGAGTTCCCGTTTGGAGATCCTTCGCAAAAAACCAATTGGGTAAGAATTCCACGGAAACATTATTTTGAGCAGTAAATTTAGAAATAGAGGCAATTAGTGGAACATATAAAGAACTTTATCAAAAGCAAACGTCTTGGCTGCAGTTTGAAAAACAAATTGACCAGTTTTAGAAATTGGTAGACCATTACCATTACCAACAATTAGATCATCTGAACCGTCATAAGGATAGTGCAAACTTAGGTTGCGAAGATCATTAGTAACATATTATCTTATCTTTGTTGATCACTATACCAAGTACACTTGGCTATATCCATTAAAAAAAAATTAGACACTAAAGCTATTTTTACCACATTTAAGGCCCTTGTTGAGAATTATTTTATAACCACAATCAAATTTTTTTATTCTGATAACGGTGGCGAATTCATTGCTCTTAAGTCGTTTCTCGCATCGCATCTAGTGGTAATTTCACATCTCACTTCTCCTCCACATACTTCACAACATAATGGCTTTGCCGAAAGGAGACATCGCCATAATGTCGAAACATGGCTAACTCTCATGTCCTTTTCGTCAATGCCTCGCAAATTTTGGCATTTTGCCTTTCAAACCGTTGTGTATTTAATAAATCAGATGCCCACTCCGACCCTTCAAAATGAGTCTCCATATCTTAAACTGTTTCGTCAACCACCTAACTATCAAAAACTAAAATGTTTTGGCTGTTTATGTTTTCCATGGCTTAGACCTTGCAATACAACCAAGATGGATCCCAAATCGGTTGCATGTGTCTTTGTGGGGTAGTCACTTACCCAAAGTGCGTATCTTTGCCTTGATCCTCAATCCTACAAACTGCACACCTCTCGCCATGTCACATTTATGGATAATGATTTTCCTTTTAAAAGGTTAATTTCAGATCCTAAAAAGTCTCCACCTACCTTTGTCAGTGAACCCCACAATATACCTCTCATATCTCCTATAACCCTCGAGCCCACCACCACTATCTCACCCACTGCCTCCACTAGTTTACATGATTCCACCATACAAAGTCACACTCCATTTCATCCAAATCTCCACGATCTCTCCCATGATTTTGGTGCCTTCCCACCAAATCCCCCAATTTCAATACCACTCCCTTCAATCAAGGGGGCACAACATCTCCTGGCTCTACCTCTCCCAATCCTCCGTCATCCCCCCCCCCCCCCCCCCGGCCTCCTCCCCCCACCCACCCCAATCTTACCTCAGCCCGACTCCACTCCATTAACTGTACAAGCCACACCATAATCTTCTACACCAACCATCAAATCCCCCCTAACCCCACCCATAAGGCAGATTATCACCCGATCCTCTAATAACATTCATAAGCCCATACAAAAGCTCAATCTCCTTACTCACCTACCCTCTCATAAAGAACCTCAAACTATCATGCAAGCTCTTAAAGACCCTGACTGACACGCTGCAATGGCTAAGGAGTATGAGGCTCTTCGCTCCAATCATACCTGAACCCTTGTTCCTAAATTGCCGCACTCTAACATCATTGATTGTAAGTGGGTCTTTCGGGTCAAGGTCCACCCTGATGGTTCACTCGACCGTTACAAGGCTCGCTCGTCACCAAAGGGTTCCATCAACGACCCAACTGCGAATTCACAGAGATATTTAGTTCGATTGTCAAGCCGATCACTAATAAAGGTTCTTTCCATTGTCGTTATCTTATGGTGGCCTATCCGCCAACTCGATGTCAACAATGCTTTTCTTCAAGGCACATTGACGTAGGTTGTCTTCATGGACCAACCACCGGGCTTCATCGAAAAACAGTTTCCTCATCATGTATGCAGACTTCACAAAGCCATTTATATGGTCTCAAGCAAGCGCCAAGGGCGTGGTGCACAGAACTCAGGGCCTTTCTTCTTCGTCTTGGGTTTTTGAACTCCATCGCCGATGCTTCTTTGTTTGTTCTCCACCATCGGGAAGGGTTACTTTACCTTCTTGTATACGTTGATGATATTATACTCACCGGTAGTCATGGGCCTCTCCTCAGTCGTATTCTCGATCAACTCTCTACTCAATTCTCTCTTAAGGACTTGGGGTCATCTCCTATTTCTTAGGAATTGAAAGTTATGTTGCATCCCAAAGGCTTGTTCTAGAATCAACGTAAGTATATCCTTGACCTTCTAAACAAAGCCGACATGTCTGATTGCAATCCCATGCCCACACCCATGTGTGCGGTGACATCCCTCTCAAAACACTCTGGCTCAGCCTATATCATAATGCCACAATCTATCGTATGTTGGTAGGAAGCCTACAATACCTCTCTCTCACTCGACTCGACACTGGCTATGCAATCAACAAACTATCCCAGTTCATGCATGCCCCCACCACTGATCATTGGAGTGCCCTAAAACAGCTTCTTCGATATCTTAAGGGCACACTCGATCAAGGGATTCTCATTCATCGTCAAAGTCCGCCAACATTACATGGCTTCTCCGATGCCGACTGGGCTGGGAACAAGGAGGATTATACTTCCACTATGGGGTATATCGTTTATCTCGACAAAATTCCAGTCTCATAGAGTTCTTGCAAGCAAAAGTCTGTTGCTCAATCGTCCATATAATCAGAGTACAAAGCCCTTGCTAAATCAAGTGCAGAGCACCTATGGATCACTGCTCTTTTGTCGGAACTTGGTGTGAAGGTTCCCACTCAGCTCGTTATCTATTATGACAACATGGGGACTAAGAGCCTCATCTCGAACCCCGTGTTTCACTCTCGCATGAAACATATTGCCCTTGCATTCATTTTGTCTACGAACAAGTGTAAAATCACCACCTTCGGGTTGCGTACGTCTCCACAACGGGTCAACTGGCAGATATACTTACTAAGCCTCTCCATCGGCATCAGTTTCATCTCCTTGTGTCTTGTGTCCAAGCTCGGACTCATCACTCCGTCAACGTCCGATTTAAGGGGACATGTTAAGGAATAACGACTAATATAATTAGTTCCTATAATATTGGTGTGTGTTAGCCTGTATAAGTATAAGTAGTGGACGAGCTTTTCTACCGGACTAGTTACTCCTTGTATTGTTAAATAGAGAGATGTAATCCATTGTAATTCATTGAATTGTTTTAAAAATTTAAAAGCTTTCACCTAATAGGCCGTAATTAACCCTTATATACCTCTCAACTAACACTGCCGAAATTCCACAGGAGTTTCCTATCTCATTCTCTTCTCATTATCATGTAATTGATATCGGTTCAAAGGGAAATAGAAAGGTTGTATAAGACTATCCACAATGGTTTGTGTGCAAATTTGTAAATGTCTATTTTTTAAATATTTTCTAGCTTCATTGGTGGTTTTGGGTGTGTGTAATTGTACACATTTGAGCACGTGATGTGCAAATTTGAGCACACAATCTCCCTCATCTGGAAAAACTTTTACAAAAAGCAAGATAATTTCATTGGTTTATTTTTTTTGTTTTAAATAAATTGTATTTCAATGGTGTGTAAAAAATGCACATTTCATCAATGAATCAAATTACTAAAAAATGATGTGTATTTTTATACATCTTAATGCAAATGTGTCCATTTTACACAAAATCATTGTAGATGGTCTATTGGCTAATTAACTGGGTTTCAACCATAATCATATGAAATAGTACTAGAGAACATGGTTCACTTGTTTAATGCATATATTGGTAAAACCGGCCCAGCTGGAATAAGCCCAACTAATTAGAACGTAGATACAAACACCTATAAGTTATAACAATATTCGGCCATTAAGATTTTAAGAGAAAACCCTTCCCGAGCAAAAGAACGCGCCTCCACGCGCCTGAGTTGCTTCCCCTCCCACTCCTCCTTCGTCCCGTTGTTCCGGTGCCAACCCCTTTGTTTCAATCTCGCGATGAAGAACCTCCGACCGTACATCGGCCTACTTAATCTTCTGATAGCCTTACTCTGTGTGATCGATTGCCCTACGAATCACCAAAGTTTCAATTCTAGCCCATGTTGTAGCCTGTGTGTTGGCGATTTCTGTTTGGTTTCTAGGGTTAACCCGAAATTGGGGTTAACGTCTGTGTTTAGGCTAAAGCCTAATCAAATCCCCCAAACTCTTTGTTGTTGGTGTCTAAGTATGATTTGGATGATTATTCCGTCGGATTGGTCATATCGCCCCCCTCCATGGCCAAATCCTCCTTGTACGGTCGGTAGAGAGTCTGGATTGTGGGAGATTTCTATAGGCTCCCCGATTTGTTGGCACTTGCTATCCGGAGTGGAGCGAAGCCTCATGCTTGCGGGAGGGGTTCTGCTGCTCTGCTCTGTAAGGGTTAGTACGATCGGACCTCTTTGATCTTTGATCTTCTTTGATTTCTTCTCCTATTTAAGGAGGGTTGGTTGGTGCTGGTTTCTTCATACTTCTCCTCTCTATTTCTTCAACTCAATAGTCTCAATTCTGAATCTGACAATTTTCTCGCTGGTTTTCTGTTTGGGTATGGCCCCTATGAGCATGGAAAAAGGAAAGAAGGTGATGGCTGCAGAAGATCCTGCAATTGAAATGTGTAACACCCGAAAGGGGAAGCCGGTGGGCTTAAAACTCGCTGTGGGGGTAGATGATCCTACCCCTCAATTGGAGAAACCCCATATGCCGGAGGGCTATAACCTCAAGGAGGAGATTCCTCATACCAAAATGGCTCGTGAGGCCTATTGGAAGTCTAAGGTTGAGAAGATGTTCCAAAGGAGAACCATTAATAGGGGAAATCTCCTTGGGCTGCAAAGACGGGATATAGAGAACATCATTGCGTTGATTCAGGCAGCCTCTTCTGCAACAATCATTGGTGACTATGATCGAATAGCTTTGATTAAACATCTAATGTTTCTAATCCCCAGGTACCTATCTCACCATTTCATTCTTTCATATTGTGTATTCAGGTGTTGGTATATACGCATGTTGTTTGATGAAGATGATTTATTTTATACTTTATATGAACACTTGATCACAAGGAAACATTTTGATTATAAGAGCATGAGCCCTCGGCTACCACCATACAAGTTTGGGCTGGTTTTAGTTGGAAATAAGCTTACAATTGCTTTTTTTGGGGGATGTTTTCAATGGCTGGTTTTGCCTTGGGTCATCTTCAATTTTATTATAGTCAACCAATCTCCTTTGTGCTCTATGATGATGATCCTCTCCTCATCAGTGTCTATAAACGGGCTTTGCCTGTGGATATCCGTAATTGCTCGTTTATGTGGGACTTTGGTGGGTACTGGTGTGTGCACTGCTTTGTTGCTTACCAATTGAAATGGATATATTTGTGTGAATCGTTAATCGACCGTACATGGTATGTGTACGTGGATACTTCTCATGACCACAAATGGTTGATCGATGGTGGTTATTACTTAAATGAAAATCTAAAGATAAACATGGTGCATGGGGGGACCTGTCTTCACACCTCTCGTCTGGGAATTTTGGTTGACGATCGTATAATTACTAAGGGTAAAAATTTGTGGTGTAATTGTGGCCTTTATGTATCCGCCTATATGTTTATTCTGTCTACCATCATCTATTGGATCCTACTCTTGAATGCTATGATTTATAACTTAAGGACTGTAAGGGATAGGTTATGTCAAGTCTCATGTTATTATGAATGTGTGAATCACGGTGTAACCAAAAATTATGGAAGAACTTCTTACCACTTATGCTTAAATGTCCTTTGCTGTAGTTACTTGGCCATGTTAATACAAGGAAGTATAAAGATATGCTCTTATGTCTATTTGAGGACGAGTAGCTCAGGTGTGAGAAGGGTGTTTGAGTGGAACTATCTGATAGGAGGAGGCAATTTGGCTAGCATGATAGAAAGGAATTGTGAGACCATAGCGATGCTAATTAACTTAAGTAAGGGATTTAGGCTACTTGAGCACTCTCAAAAGGCTTACACATTTACGTGGTTTTATCGGATGATTATCATCACCTATAACTCAAAGATGAGTAGAATTATACAAGTGTCCATTTGGGTGAAATATAATAGAGAAACATTAGGAAATGCTACAATACACAAGATTGATTCGATTACATATCAAAATCAGGATAACTATAAGCAAATGAGCATTATTCTTGTGAAAAATAAACTTCCAACTGCACACATAACGGTGTATAATTCGTCTCTGTCAGAAGCATTGCACCCTCGGCTTCTGATGGATCGGGTAATCAAATAATGAAAGTGTGTTTCTAGAATGTCAGAGGTATAGGAAAGTCGAATATTTGGATAGACCTTAAAGCCATGCGAATCAATGAGCACATCTCGCTTATGGCAATTGCTGAGATGAGAACAAATAAAATTCCTTAGGAAAAGAATTGGAAATTGAGTGGATACAATAAGGCTATCTGGTCTGTAGGGAATGATAGAACGGGAGGAATAGGACTCCTTTGGAATGAGAACAATCTTCATAATGAAACAATTGAGGTCGATGTGGTGCTACCAAGAGTAATCCGGGTTAAATACTCATGCTTCGATAAAAAAATTTACAGGAATAATATTTTTTGTCTATGCACCTCCCCACGAATTAGACAAAGATGTCTTTTGGAATGAATTCTCGAATATTTTCACGAGCGAACCCCTACCATGCTTAGTAATAGGAGATATGAATGAAATTAGTAGTAGCAGTGAGAAACTCGGGGGAGCAGCGACTAGCCAATCGAGATATTTTAGAATAAATCAATTCAAAAACCACTGTTCTCTGCTCGAGATCCCTTCCTCGGGCAATCAATTTACGTGGAGGAAAAAAAGAGAAGGGGAGGATAATATTTGGGAAAAATTAGATCGAGCTTTGGTCCAACATGAGTTTCTTGAAACCTACCCTGATCTAGCGACATTCAACGGTGCCTTTACTGGGTCTGACCATTGTCCTATTTCTATTTGCCTAACTTCTGGAAGAGAATTTACGCCCCCACCGTTTAAGTTCGAAAATATGTGGCTACAGAGAAAGGACTTCAGGAACATTGTCAAACAAGCTTGGAGGGTCAGATGTACGGGCTCAGCAATGTACAGGTTAATGTACAAAACAAAGTTTCTGAAAGAAAAAGCTAAAGTGTGGAACAAAAACTCCTTTGGGAATGTTTTTCGTCAAATACAAATTGTGGAAAAAGACCTGATTAGTATCCAATCAAAAAGTTTATCCAGAACGAGTAAGGATTATTTAGTCGAAAAACAACTGATCAGGAAAAAAGAACAACTGTTAAAATTCCAAAAAGAATACTGGGGGCAGAGAGCAAAATCAAAACATCTCAAGCTAACTGATTCAAACACATCTTACTTTCATAGAGTAGCTTCTGGGAGACGAAATAGGAAAATTATTAGGAATATCACAACGAGTTCTGGTACACAAATTGTGGGGGAAGAAAATATCAGAGAGGAAGTCAAAAATGACTTTGAGAGAAGATTCTCCAAAGAACAGATTAACATGACGCTTCTTAATGAATACCTAGAACTAATACCACATGCTATAACAGATGAAGAAAATAGGTTTCTAAGCCAACAACCATCCAATAGCGAAATAAAAAATGCGGTCTGGTCTTTAGGTCTCAATAAATCTCCTGGACCAGATGGAATGACAGCGGAGTTTTATAAGTCTTACTGGGAAATTGTCGGTAACGATGTCATCAAAGCTGTCAAAGCTTTTTTCCATTCAGGCAGAATACTTCAACAGATTAATCATACTTTCATCACCCTACTCCCAAAATGCGACAACCCGTCGAAGACGTCAGATTATAGACCAATTAGTCTATGCTCAACAATATATAAAATAATATCGAGAATTCTAACAGAGAGACTCAAGAAGGTGATTGGTAAGCTAATCCATCCATTCCAAGGAGCTTTTGTATCTGACAGAGCAATTCAAGACAATATATTGATAGCTCATGAGATCTTCCATTCTTTCAAAACAAGAAAAGGGTCAGAAGGCTGGTTAGCGATTAAATTGGATATGGAGAAAGCTTATGACAGGGTGGATTGGACCTTCACAGAGGCGGTATTAAGGAGATTTGGTTTTAGTAACTATGTCATTAACCTAATCATGGAATGTGTAACATCAGTTTCTTTCTCTGTACTGGTTAATAATGGCCCTACGGAGGTGTTTAAACCTTCTAGAGGATTAAGACAAGGCGACCCCATATCTCCGTTTCTATTCATTCTTGGTGCAGAAGTGCTCGCTAAAAAACTAACTGCAGAATCCAATCTCAACCAATCTGGCATTGGTTTTAGGTTTGGACCATCAGGACCAAGAATCCCGTTTCTGGCATTTGCGGATGATATTATCATTTTCACAAAAGGCAACATGACAACTTGTGAAAAGGTAAGGAAAATTGTTGATGATTACTGTCAGTTGTCAGGGCAGAAAGTAAACTACAACAAATCTGCATTCCAAGGTTCTCCAGGGATACCTGCGTCGTGAATAGCAACCATTGAGGGATGTTTGAGTATATCAAAGAACATCAAACTCGACAAATATCTGGGGTGTCCAATTGTTGATGGGAGAGCAAATAAAAGCACCTTTGAAAAAATCATTAACAAAACAACTAATCAATTCTCAAAATGGAGAGCCGACTCACTATCCCAACATGGAAGGTCTGTGTTAATAAATTCAAATTTAGCTTCTAAACCACTTTTTGCAATGCAGAGCTTCATGCTCCCGGTAACAATTCACTCTATACTAGACAAAATCAATCGGACTTTCTTCTGGAACAAAGACCTACAATACAAACCCCTTATAGGATGGGACAAAGTGTGTAGACCAAAAGCAAAAGGAGGCATGGGATTAAGAAAAACAAAGGAAATGAATGAGGCACTACAGATGAAACTCATTTGGAAAATAATTGCTGAACCGGATAATTGTTGGGTCAAAATTGTCAACCATAAGTATCTAAAGTCAACACCAATACTTAAATTCGAGAAGAAAGGAAATGCCTCATGGCAATGGACGCAACTGAGAAAACTTATTAAACCTTTTAAGGAAGGGTTAGCATGGTCAGTCGGCGATGGGAAAACAATCAAGTTCTGGCTTGACAAATGGGCTCCGGTTAAGAATATTCATAATGCTTGTCTTGATCCGACAAAAATCAACTGGGAAGAAACTGTTGATCAGTACATTTGTAATGGAGCATGGAATTTGGAAAAACTTAGAACGGCTATGCCAAATGATATTGCGCAACAGATAGCAGAGGTTCCTCTCCCAATAAATCAAATACAGGACAGAATGTATTGGTGGCCAGACCGAAAAGGATGGTTTACAACGTCTAGTGCGTATAAACTTAACACCAGAGCAACAGAGCTTAATAATGATAATAATGCTTGGATCTGGAAATTGAATGTTCCACCTAAAATTAAGAATTTCATGTGGAAAGTCTGTCACAACGGACTCCCAACAGCTAGCCGTCTCGCCAGAAGAGGAACTGCAATACCACCTTATTGTGCCTTGTGCAATCACCACGAAGAAGACACTACTCATCTACTTTTTGAATGTAGATTCTCACTCTGCTGTTCAAGCCTATCACCAAGAGTGAAGTCTGTTATTTCAGACAATATCATATTATCGAGAAATGTAGAGACATTACTGGCAAAATTAGACGGACTACTTGATCCACAACAAAAACAGAAAATGGTATTCCACTGGTGGACCATCTGGAATATCCGTAACAAATTGATCTTCCAACAACAAAAGGTGCCAAATGGAAGAGATTTTGAAAAATTGGTCGACTCATATATAAGTGAATGGAGTAAAGCAGGAAAGTATAGCGAAGAGGATAACAACAAAATACAGCATCGAGTAAGCACCCCTAACGAAAATGTGAGGATTAGGAGGAAGGATAAATGGAAAAAACCACCAACATGGAAACTAAAACTAAATTTCGACGGTTCTGCCTCCGGCCAACGGCAAAGTTCGACAGGATACATCATTCGAGACTGCATAAGAAATTCATTAGCAATGGGAAGCAAACTTATTGGACACCAATCCCCTTTAATGGCCGAAGCCTTGACTTTGAGACTGGGCATCCAGAGGGCTCTCGAGATGAAAATCCCAAAAATTATAATTGAAGGAGACTCACTGACCATCATCAATCATCTACAGTCCAAAACCCAATGTCCATGGGAAATTGAACTAATTATGTCAGATATTAGCACTCTAATCACGGGGTTTTACGAAGTTTCGTTTTCACACGTTCTTCGTAACGGCAATTGCGTGGTTGATAAGGTTGCACACCTTGCTCATATTACCTCCATCCCTTCTCTATACACTGACCCAGGTCTTATCGACCTCATCCGAAAGGATGCTATCGGATAGCGGTTCGCATCCGAATTATTACTCTATCAAAAAAAAAAAAAATATTCGGTCATTAAAGGAAAAATGATTGTCCTCAATGAACAAAATTAACATTAGCAAGGCAACGATCGTAGTAGTTTTCCACTAAATCAAAGAGCTCCTAAGTCACCAACCCTCCAAGTTGAAGGAAGCAATAAACCGGTGGAGAAGATGTGAAATGATACACATTTTGTAGGTAAGATTGTACGTGGACTACTCTTTTTATTGTCAGTTGGTGTAAGATAGAACTCACTAGCTGATGCGCTCAGATGTGTAACCCCTACCCCTTGTCTTTGAGATCGATCTCAAATTCGAGCTCTATGGGTGAGCACCAAATAATTAACAAGGTTTCAGATTTGGGTCCATCTACAATCATCCTCTCACCTCGATAGGCGGCAAGTAACGCTGTATATATATATGGCACAGGATTTCAATCGATATAATACGATTACGAACTGCTACACGTACCCAAACAGTTTCAACCTGAAGAAATTGACTAAAGGTTTTCTGAAGATCGATCGAGGTCAACGTCTCAATTAAGCAAAATTATTAATTGTTTTACGAAATAAAATTTAAAAAATTACAAGCTTCCATAATAATTACTTCATAGATGATGATGCACCGGGGGACAAATCTTCAATGGAACGCTCTCAATCGGCAGCTTGTCCTCCGGGAAGGCACACTCCGCCGCATCCCGTCCTCTCTTTTCCGGCAACAACGCACACGGCAACGGCGTTACCCCGCTGGTGACCCCTTCAATGTTGGTGCAGTTCCACTGCAGCTTCTTCGGTGTTGCCGATAACGATGACGTCACATTGGAGATGCATATGCCGGTGAATTTATCGCCGTCGATCCCCGCCAACTGCGCCGTCATGTTCACGTTTGTTGCCGTTATGTCCCTGTCATCCAAACAAACCATCCGTTTCGCATGATTGATCCACATGTCACTCTTTTGAAAATGTATGTATTCATATAATCAATGTTCACATACATTATTATCACTCGTTTGGTATAAGGATGCATTTATATGAAAACGAATTTTATATAGGAAAATATATCTAGATAAGAGAAGAATGCAATTTTTTGTTATAAAAATAAGATAGGAGGGGTAGAGTTCTGTACCTATAGTTGATCCGATCAATGACGGGGAGGGCCTTGGGGTCGAACCCCTGGTCGGGATGAGACTTATAGTTCCCAGTCATCCAGAAGACGTACTTCATGTTGTCGAGTCTCATCCGCCGCACGAAGATGTCCTTGACGTATCCCCCTCGCCCAACCGCCGTCTTGATCCTAACGCCGGATTCAGTGTTGAGGGCGGTGATGTCCTCTGCCCGGACATCCTCGATTCCGCCCGACATCTCGCTGCCGAGGGCGATGGTGGCGCTGGTGGGAGAGATGCACGTGAGGCGCCGGATGATGAGATGCTTGTTTGGCATCCCGAATCTTATGCCGTACTCGTCCCAGCCGCTCTTCACTGCGATGCAGTCGTCGCCGGAGACTATGTAGGTGTCCTCTATCCTCACGTTCGTGCATGAATCTATACGGATTTATAAATAACTTGCTCATCATAATTTGATGGTACCTCTACTTTGTTCTATTAAAAAATTAATATTTTATATATTTTTTAGCTTTTAAGAAAATATATCCCTGTTGCTAAAATAAAGTAATAAAATACAGTTAAGCGTACAATAATATAATACTCCATGTGTTAATAAGAAAAACATCATTTTATAATAAAAATCTTATTAATTATAAACATTGGTAGTTATGATTTTAAAAAAACACACATTATAAAAACATTGCTTATAAAATTTAGTTTTTATTTATGAAATCAGATACGACTGAATCTCGATGGTTGAAAAATCATGTAACTATACTCTATTTCTTTTATTTTTTTATGCAAAATTTATTTTACCCTGCCAATCTGCCAATTTTCTCAATTGATTGTCTAACTATTTTCCCTTCCCTCCTTTATACTCTAAAAAATTGATAATCATTCACTTTTACCTATAATTAGATTATTTTCTTTTCCATTTCATATTGGGGAGAGACCCTAAATATTATATTCTCTTTTATTCAAATATTTAATTTTCACCATATTGATTATATAACATTAATGGAGAGAGAAAAAACAGAATTCAACAAAAAATGGACGCGAGTATTTGACATATCTAATCTTGAGTAGGTTAGTTAGTTGACCCTCTAGAGCACAAGTTTGAATTTGAGATCAACATATAAGAAAATTAAAGTACACAAATGTTATTTTAAAGCAATATAAACTGTTAAAAGTATATTTGACGCATTGAATTGACATAATTAATTATTAAGCTAGCATTGCATGGTAGGTAGACATTTACGACGAGACCAATTTCAACTTGAAATATGGTATATCTAAACCTTGAAAGGCCACAGATTTAATTAATTGTACAACACAAGTATACAAAATGAATCAAATTTTACTTAGCTTAGAAAGAATTTAGCATACCAGGATCAATGCCATCTGTGTTAGGAGAGTCAATTGGCGCGAGTATGGTCAGCCCTTGCATTATCACATTACTACATACACATACATACATACATATAGTGGATCGGTAACTCCAAAATATTTTCAATATATATCATTAACATTAACATAAGATATATAAATAAATTCGAAATATGTAGGCACCTGCTATATATAGGGTGGATATTCCAGGAGGGAGAGTTGATGAGAGTGAGATTAAAGATCTGAATTCTATCCGAGAACATCACCTCTATCAGGTATGGCCTTGTCAAATTTAGCTCACCGCCCTTGAACTTGAGCCACCAGGACTCGCCTTGTCCGTCGATCGTCCCATTCTCACCTTTTTTATTTTATTTTCAATTTATATAATTTTGTCAAACTATATTTATATATATATAATCATTTTAATTAATAATTAGAGGGAAAAATAAAAATAAAAATATAGTAGGTACCGGTGATGACGACATCGGTGAGATTGGTTCCAAAAAGGAAGCTAGCGAAGCGGCCGGCGGGAGCGTCCCTACCCACTCCGTAAGAAGGCAGCGGAGGTAGGGCTGGCCATTCCGATTCATCCTGTCCATTTCAATATACACATTAATTACTTATCTAAATCATACAATAATGTACTCGTGATGGGACAATATTATTATTATATAATTACATATTACAATAAATTACTATCTAGACACCCACTCCTTATTATTATTATTATTATTATTTTATTCGAATTATTATTATTATTATATTGCATCTCTTCATTCAAATGATCCAATATTCATATTTGAATGAATATTTATGACCTATATTCAAATGAATATACATTTCTATAGAGTTTTAACTGGGTGATAGAGAATAACAGACGTGGAGAGAAAACCTGATTAATTTTTAAAAAAGGCTTTACTATGTTTATTTTCAATTGTTTTGGTGTGATTTTATTTATTTTTAGTTTAAAATCTATCATTCATTAAAACTCACGATCTAATGGCTCACAAATGTTCCCATAGGTGAGTTACAAGGAGTGTGAAAGCTCTACTCTATCTATAGAGCACAAACACTGACTTAAGTCAATCATGTTTAGTCAGTGTTTGTAATTAAGCTTAAAGATTAATTACTTCCATTTCCATTGATAGAGACCAATACCGAATTACCGATGGCCTTAGGATTTGGAATCTATAAAAACCAGGATTGTTACTAAACTAAAAAATGCACCTACTCAAACCATTACCATTGACTTCTTTTAGCTCAATCCCAGCAATATAAAGATGATTGATGTCTGTGTCCCCAATCTAACAAAATAAAGGTGACACTATTTGAATAGATAGTTAGCATAAAAGTCAAAAATCTCCTAACCCAAACCTAACGTTTAGATATCACAAGTTGGAAGGTGGTATCACATAGATTTGGTACCACATCACCAACTATATTTGAATATATAATGTTGATTCCATTTTTTTTTTGTGTAACATAATTATGTTAAATTGAGCCAAGTAATATTTCTATAATTAAGTTTATGTTATGATTTATATCAAAAATTATCAATCGTTGTTGGCTCTAATCAAGCATTATAGAGTTTGATGAGGCAGTGCTTTTAATTTTACATATAGCCACATAAGATGGAGATATAAATATCCTTTTCATTCATTTAATTATGTTTTTGAGGCAATCCACGTGAATGATTAACTACAGCCACAATAATCCAAATCCTTATACCCTACCCTTCCATTTAAAAGAAAAACACAAATACCCTATTCTTTATCACCTTTAAGTTAATATATAGCTTATATTATTAAATTATAAAATATTAAAATGATGGGTATAAGGAAGGGTTGAGTTTTACAAGTTAGGTTAGATGGTGAATCTCGATCTTATAATTATAAAGATAATAATAATATATTGTCATAACCCGTCCCCACATGTGTTCTAATTGGATATTTCACATTTTGATTAAGGGTGTGTTTTGAAGATCAATGGGTAGTTGAAGCTAAAAATGGTTAATGTGTTTGACAACCTTAGTTGATAGGACAGCTAATAAATAGATTTTTGTGTATTAAAAAGAAAAGTGATAAACAACTTGGGGTATAGCTGGTGAAAATTCAATTCTAAAACTCTAATTAAAATACAATCTTAACTATATAGTAATTAAAAAAAAAAGCGCGCTAAAAGTCTACAAAACTACTTATATTGCCAAACATACCCTAAGCCAACCTATTGGGTTGCATTCTTTTCAAGATAATCTGATATAAAATGATAAACAAACATAGAGATTGACATGTAGGCATTAGGCCGCCCAAAAAGAAAATGATTCATGCTCTAAAACTGCTTAATTATAATTGAGATTAATCTATTCCTCTGTATATAAGATAATTTAAATAAAAATGAATGAATAAAATCTTTAAGATTACCAAAAAGGAAGCAAATCTTTAAAATCTTTAAATCCACTTATTGAGATTAATCTCTTTATATATCAAATAATGGTAAGAAAATAAATAAATAATGTATTTAATCAATTAATTGGCAATATCAAAAAGGAAGAAAATGATTGATTCATTCATTCTCTAAATCGACTTACTTCCCGACGAAAATATACTTCATCATCCAAACATTCGAATTAATTAATATTCAAACATAAACTTGGGATAAATATTAATTTTCCATCACTTTTTATTTATTTATTTATTAAAATGTGGGAGGAAACAATATTGAAAAATCAAAAAAGGAACGCTTGACCAGCATCGCTTTAATGTACAGGATTAACACACGTTTTCTCTCAACCGCCAAATTTATTAATCATTCCCCTAACTAATTATGCAAACAAATCACAAAATAAAAAAGAAAAATTGAAAATTAAAGAAGATAGATTGCATCGCTGATCGGCTTTGATTGCAAATTCGAAGAAATCGATCGGAAAGGACGAACCTGAGAGGCGAGGAGGACAGCGCCGGCTTCGAGGTAGAGAGTGAAGTGGCTGGTGAGATTGAAGCTGCCGGTGAGCCACTTCCCCGGCGGCACAACAAGCTGAGCGCCGCCGTCGGGCGCCGCCTTGCTGAGGTGGCGCACGGCGGCGCGAAACGCCTCGGTATTGGAGGTTTTTCCGTCGCCGATGGCTCCGAATCTGGCGATCGACAGCGAGTGCTTGCGGCAGGCGGGATTGAGCGCGCGGTGGTAATGGAACCTCCGATCGCCGTGGCTGACGTTGTGATCACGACTGCTAACCGCCGATTGGACCGCGGTGAGTGCGACAAAAAGGAGGAGGGCGAGGGAGAGAGGGGATTTCATTGTTGGAGGCGAGGCGATCGATCGGATCGATTGGATTGGCGCATGCGGAGAGGCTATTTATGGATGGGGACAGTTTTTGGTTTACTGTTTGACTGTTTATTTGACATTTAAATTGACTTATAATTATATTATAATTTTAGTTATGAATTTTAAATTAACTTATTAAGCTGGATTTTTTATATTAAAAAAAAGTTTTAAGATATATGTCGGACAAATAGAAAAATACTCGGCTCTATAATCTTTAGTTTCCTATTGTTTCATAATATTATTCCTTAAGGAATGGTTGAAACTTAATTTTCTAAATTAAAAAGATATTTTCCATATAATATTAATTTTCAAACGGAAAAAATATCTTGGGTGTTGATTGAAATAATACATGTACATATATGGTTTTGAAAATAAAGCTAAAAAAGACGGTAATTTGGAAAATAAAATAATAGTCCGTATGATTTATTTCTCCTTTAAAAAAACTAGCCTATAATCCATGCGCAACGCACGTGATTTTAAATTAATCTAAGTAAACTAATCATATTTTTCGGATGTTATCGTATTATTTATTGCCGTATTATGTAAATTTTTCTAATAATTTAAACTAACAAAACGATATTGCTAACTATTTTAATAGTTTTCTAGTGCGTTATGATTATTATTTGCCTACTCTATTTTTTTTATTAAGTTAAGAACATAGGCGTATTATTAATTAATTTGCATTATATACCCATAGAAGAATTAATTTGCATTATATACACATAGAAGAAGGATTTTTTTTTAAATATTCACAATTAAATAAATTAGCAAAATGTTCATGATTTTAAAATATTTACCAAAATGTTAAAAAATTGCAGGTCCGATAGAAACACGAGATTAAATCCGCATGTTACATGTAAATCCAATTTTTGAACCCGGGCTTGGAAGAGATATGTACTTTTCTTATAGACACGCGGATGAAGTTTTGTATTTTTTTTTATACCCAGACATCGGGGTTGAATAGTATGGTACCCTTGCGTAAAGTATGAGATTTATAAATTATTTTATACAATGTTCCCTATCATAATATATACATATAAACAAAGTTTAATTAGCTAGATAAAAAATAAAATAATACTTTTCTTCATTATTTAAAAACCAGTTGATCATCTCAAAGCTAGTGAAAGTGATGGCATCAGTGGGTGTAATCTATATCTAGTTGTGAAACTGCGGTAAAAGCCTTAATATAGTATTTGATAGGTATATTTTTCAACTTTATCACTAGCTGTATTTTATTTTTCGAATATTTTTCAACTTTATCAAAGCATACTTGATATATTTAATTTCATTAATTATAAATAAATAAAATTTATATCAAATAACTTATATTTTCAATATATATAAGTTATATAAATTCTTAATTATAATATATTTACAATTTTATTTACATTTATAAAATGTAAACAATTTGAAATATATGCTAAATAAAAGTATCTACTACGTATATATTATGGTTGAATATTATATGAAAAATCAATAAAATTTATTTCACTAATATATGGTTGTAAAAATAACAATTGAAATTTGATTCATTCAATTCAAAATTTCAAACGGTTTAAAAAACGGTTTTTTTTCATTAAAAAAACAGTTTTTTTTTGTATAAAAAAACAGTTTTTGAAAGACCGAAAGTTGTAGATTTTTTTAAAAAAAAATTATCTAAATACACATGTCAAATTTTAATTGGTGGGGTAGAATTATGTGTATCACCATCCGAGAAAGAGAAGGGCACAAAATAAGAGTTGATTAAGAAAGGAAGGGGTAAAATTGGAAAAAAAATAAAAACAAATTAGGCCGCCACGTGGATAGCCTAACTATCCTCTAAAACACTCAGCTTTAAGATATAGGAGGATGATGATAATTAAATGGCGAGTTTGAAAAAACGTTATATAAGTGATGTATTTCTCCCTTTTCAAAATGTTGATGATATATACTAATCCTTGATGATATATTAGATTTGAGGGAGACACCTCTCGCATAACTTTTATCGAAAGCAAACCTGCCCATTTTCTATCCGAAGTCGATGGAGAATCTGTTTCTCCGATAACTCTTGTCCAATCGATTCCAATATGTGTCATGTCGTTTTTGTTTTGGGTGTCCAGTTAAAACTAACTGCTTACACGTCAACCTACAAATAAACCCCCGCCCAATTGCTTCTTCTTCGAAATGAAACAACAACAGTAAAGTCGCAGAGGAGAGAAGACTCTTCCATCTCTCTCTGTCTTATCCTCACCGATATCTCTCTCTCTCTCCTCTGCAACTTTACTTTTCTTTTTCACACACACACACTCTCTCTCTTTTCTGCAGGCTTTCTCTCTCCACTGCACACTTTCTTTTACTTCTCTCTCTCTCTCTCTCTCTCTCTCTCTCTCTCTCTCTCTCTCTCACTCTTTTTGATTTTTGTCAGGTGTCAATCGCTGGAAACCCAAATGCCCCCCCTACTTACCTGCTACCGGGAGAACTTTTTATCAAATATCCGATTTCACCCAATTTATAACCGGGTTGGGTTAACCCCGCAATAAAACCGGATATTTGAGTTAGTTTGTGCATTTCCCTCTACGTGAAATCCATACTCTTCCAACACATACATCTGATCCACATATAGGTGTCTCAATTTCATTATCCCTGACAGCCAACTCCTTCATACGTTCAAACAACTCTTCCATCTTCTCAAGCCGCCTAAATATATAATTGACCCAATAAGGAGTAGCAGGAATAACAGGAGTATAACCAGTATCATCCATTTTGGGAGGCCCGTATGATGTACCTCTCCCGTTCCATCACTTTTCTCATTCACTTTGGGAGGGACATCTCCTATTCCAACACTTTTATTTCTTTCACCCCCTCTGTGTCAGCTTCAATAGATTTGTCAGCAGGTTGCTCATCAACGTCCCTTGGACACCAACATCATCTTCAACAGACATATCATGCATTCTCTGATCCCCCATACGCACATCACCCTCATCAATCACCTCTTGACTATGTGTGTCAGCTTCAACATGTATGCCAACAAATGTGTCATCATTATACCCCAATCAGTTCCCTGCGAATCAAAACAAGGGGCAACAGTAGAGGGAGCAGGTGCACCAACAGAGTGAGCACCATGGGTGTCAACAATGTCAGCATCATGTGTGTCATCAACATAACCGTCTCGAACACCAAAAAAAGGTACTAAAACATTACATCCTTCTTTCGACACTTCAACATGGGCCAACAGATATGCATTAGGAACTCGAAGCGTAAATGAAGACTTGTCATGACTACTTTTAAACTATGCACTCCATGTGTCTCTGTCAACAATCTTACACTTACTCCTCTTCTGATAAACAAATTTTAAGGGTGCATCCTCATATGATATCTCAAATGTATTAGTATCAGACAAACCCCTTTTTGAAGGTTTCCTAGGTTCCTTAACAAGCTCACCCTTCTCCGTGTGAGCAACAGAACTCCCAAGCTTATCTGTGTCAGCATCAAAACTCCTATGCTTCTTAACCGACTCTGCCTTCTTTATCCGCTTCTTGACTTTCCTCTTAATTGATTTCTTATACTCTAAATCAACAATTGGGTTGTATTTACGGGTACCTACAGAACGACCCCTCCTCACATGACCTCTCTTCAAAGAACTATCGCTAGATGCATGTCACCTTTTGTTTCTTCTTCAAACATGTATCTTTTCCCAAAAGTTTCCTCTTCGTTGTCTTCTCCAAGTCATCCAGTTTCTTCCCTTCATTGCCGTCCTCACCACCACCAACAAGTGATTCAAATGATTCAACATCGAAATCCTTGTTATGGGAAACCCTATATTCATATGCGCATTTACGCATACGATAATACTCATACATCACATGGCCCTCTGGTTGGGGAGAAAACAAGTTCAGCAATGTGATCAACTATTTCATCAACTTTTTCTTCAATATACACTCATCATTGGTGTCTACGCATGTAAACTCACCATAGGAAGGGAACATCGGTGTCTACCAACCACATTATAAATATTAGTAATAAAACATAGATTCATAGAGGAAAAACAATTGTTAAAGCTAAATGACATAATAAATTACCAAATCTCCATCAAAAAGCTCGTCAGCCTCGTCATACATGTGTCTAATGTCACATTGCCAATGCGAAGAGAACGGATCTCTAGCACGCATCTTAAAATTACAGGCAAACTTTTCAGCCAATACTGGGAAAGCTTCTAATGTCCAAGATTGTTACACACAACATTAAAAACCAATGATACAATTGCTGATCCCAACGATAAATATATACCAACACACAACAAAACTGCTGACAAAGAGAAACAAACAATAAAAACACTACCTGAAAAGCAAGGCAATATTCATATAACTACATAACAACCCCTAATACCATCACGATCAGCCACATATGTCGTCTTTAATGAGTTCACCAAGCGCTTGCATTGTATGACTCTCTCCCCTAAGGATATACTTCAAACTCCTTCTCATTACAAGCAAGAGATAAGTTTCTTTCACTTACAGTTTTTGATCGCCTATATAATAATAACCTCTCAATAATCAACAACTTCGTCATAATCAACTTCTTCTTAAAGGTTTTTCACTCATATTTAAAACGCACAACTAACTCTTTATGAGAGCATTTCTTCTTCCCAAAGAAATCAGATATAGACACTTGCTCGAGGTGGTTACAAACACACTCTTCGCATGGAAGGCCGGTGATAACATGAAATTCAACCAGGGAAAACCGAGCAACAAGTCCATCAACTTTAAACAACAATTCCATCTCTTTTTTTATGTCAACTTGATGCAACATCATCTAATGCATAAGATGGAACTTAATAATCATATTGTTTCCCTGTGTCAGCACCCATCCCAAACATCTTTTCCATAAAATCTCTTAATGTTCAAGAGATATATACTCTTTAATGAGACCACATACATCAGAATATGAATAAATGTTCAACCTACCACGTAACCGCTCACTAACAAGAATGTAGTATTCCATTTTCTGTTTAAAAACAAGAAAATAATCAAGCAAATTACATTTCAACATAAATAAACAAAACTTGCTGACACGCAAAAGACGTATTTATTAGAAACTCGCATCAAATTTGTGTTTGTAGCTGTCTACATCACAAGATGTGTCTATTATATAGAACAAAATATAAACATATGCAAAAAACAATGTCAGCATTTGTGCTAAACCATACCAAAACACACAAAAACCTACAAATATGCATAAAAATGAAATCATCAAACATAAGTAAAACACTACAACATTACATTTACTATATATAATAACCAAACCCAAACATATATGTGAAAAACGATGTCAGCACATACAAATATACATAAAAATGCTCTCGGCACTAAAATAGAAACCCTAACTATAAACGCCAACAACAAACATGCACACACATTTGCTTATATGATGACAAATACGAATCAAACCCGACATTCTCCCAAACCGATTGCAAACAAATAGGATATAAACCACACATTAGTGAAGACCAAACAATAAAACGCAAAGTAACAAACACATACATACACATACACACCGCATTCATGCAATTAAATAATAAATTTGTGAATATGAGCTCAAAAATAAAAAACGAAAAACACGAACACGCAAAATCCGAATTCTAAAACCTTAACACAAAAAACAACAAAATCAGTACCTGCACTACTGCCGACGGTTGCCATACAAGAGAATATGAAGAAGGAATACGATGATCGCCCACAAAAATCACTCCTTCACGATGATTGATTTTCAGAAACGAAGGAAGAAGCACAACTCAAAGCGGGAGAGAGAACCGATAATTCAGAATGGCCAAAAATAAAACATGGGTATTTTTGTCCAAAAAAACTTTCGAAAAAAAAAGAGTGCACATTTTGCAAAATAATTCAAAAGTGTGGACACCCCTTCAATTACATCTCAAATTTGGGCTTACGTCGCAAATTTTCTCATATGGGCGTTTAGCAAAGTGTCCGAATTAGCTGCCCTAATTAACATAGTGTCCACATAATTGAATTAATTAGCATAATGTCTATTCTCCCTTCAACGACACTTTTTCTACATTGATCATCTTCTCCAATATCGACCCTCCTCTCTTCTCCCACGTCGATCCTCTGCTCATCCTCTTTTTGATCCTCTTCTAACTTCGAAACCATAAGTAATTGTCGTTTTTATGTCACCATTCGAATCAACTGGTTATTATCGTTTTTTATTTTCGTTGTTGAAGTGGAATCAAGTATTAGTTGCCATTTATTGTTATATTGCTCATGTTGAATCTGTAGTAGTTATTAGCTTCGGCAAAAAGCCGTGGAAAAAGGCGTTCAAGCGGTGGCAAAAGGCATTTAGCTTCGGCTATGCTACGTAAAAAGGGGGAGTGGCGAATTGGGGGGTCGCAAATTTTTTTAGCTTCGGCTAAATTTAGTTACGGTTCTGCTACGACAAACAACCCCAGATGAAAAGTGACCCCTTTTGCGACGTTAAATTGTCGTAGCTAGTGAAATTGAAGGCGCCAAATTTTGACACCATTTTCTTTCGCTTGCTACGGCAGAGGCCGTAGCAAATTTTTTTGGTGCCAAATTTTGGCTCCATTTTCTGTTGCTTGCTACGACCACTTCCGTAGCTAAGTTTTTGACAAAAAATTTGGGTGGTGAAATTTTGGTGGGAAATAATACATTGACGACAGTAAGCTCCCGTAGCTATGACCCCAGTGAGGCATCCCTAAGGTGTTTTCTACGACTTGCTGCCATAGCTACTAATCTTTTTTTTTAATAGTTGAGACGACTAGAAGTCGTTGCTACGCAAAAAACATTTGCAACCGGTTATATTCAATATAGTTGTCCCACGATGTATATAATATATATAATATCAAAAGTGCACATTCAACAACAGCAAATCTTTCTAATATAATATTCATAGAAGAACCAAAAGTGAAGCTACATTCTTGTCTTGCATAGACAATAATTGAACAAGTATTCAAAGCCCAAAAGCCACCTTCAACCCGACAAAAGACTTAAACATGCATATAGTCTAACAAATACAAAGACATAAACATGATGCGATGGGAGAAGGGAAGTTCGGCAATGCAACAACTTCATCGCTTAATGACCCATCCCTTGCCCAGCGCAGGCTAGCGACCTAATGATGTCAAGGTGAAATTGGTAGGTACTTGACATATCATTCGATTATGATAAAGGACAATATTTAGACTAGGAAAGTTGTAGCTGAGACTCATGTGTGACTTGAACCATTCTGGGAACTTCTTGAAATGAGTTAAAGCCACTGCCGTCTCATTTGTGGTAGGATCTTGATGTTTAATGGATGCCAAATGTTCCCTTTAATGGTAAGAATTGGATAAAATGTTACCAAGGCGTGTAATAATGCTTTGATAACTTGATAAAGGGTGAAAGTATCTTACTCTAGATACGGTGTGACTGCATCAGAATGGAACAAGACCCATCGGTGAATTTGGGAACGCGTCACTTTTGGTAGAACAAACCTCTTTATCTTCTTCTCAGCATCATCTTTTCTTCTTGCTGGTCTTTGCGACTTGCTCTCCACATCTTCTAGATATTGAGTGCAAAAGTTCATGCACTCTTCCATGATGTAACCTTTGGCTAGTGATGCTTCAGGACAAGCTTGTTGTCGTACATAAGTCTTCAAAGTGAGGAGGAACCTCTCGATAGGGTACATCCAACGAAATTGTATAGCTCCAGCAATCAATGCTTCCTCCGCGAGTTGCACATGTAAATGCTACATGACATCTATGAAAGATGGTGAAAATATCTTCTCAATCTCACATTGGGATAGGATGATCCGAGAATGTGCCTCTTCCAATGAATCACTTGTATTCACCTTCGAGCTCAACACCTTGAAGAACTTTCCAACGTCAATCAAAATAGAAACAACATTACTCGGCAAGGAACTCCGTACACATAAGGGAATTAGCTATTGTAAAAGGATGCGATAATCATGGCTTTTAAGCCCTCCAATGGTTCGATCCTTTAGGTTAACCCTTCATGCAATACTAGAACATGAACCATCCGGCATTCTCGCCTTGGATAAGGCTAACATGAACTTATCCTTCCCGACATTGTCCATCTCAAATTCAGCTCTCTCATAAACCTGATTACCCGATTCTGTGAGCTTCACATGGTATTCCTTGCGAATTCCAAGCCTCTCAAGGTCGTGACGAGCAGAGACATTGTCTTTGGTTCTACCTTTCACTCCCATGATTGTATTAAGCACATTTTCAGCGAAATTATTCTCAGAGTGCATCGCATCTATGCTGTATGACAACAAATTGTCTTTCAAATAAGGTATCTCATACAATATGGTTTTCTTCTTCCAATTATGTTTTTTTTGCTGGATTTCTTTCTGGTTTGTCGGGTCCCATCTTCTATCTCAATATCATGTCCTTCTTTTTATAACAAGTCAGAGCTTTGTTTGCTTCAAGTTATGAGAGGTGATTAGGCCCGATCATTCTAGGAGGTGCAAGATTAAATTCCCGTCCATCATAAAATGACTGGGAATCCCTTCGATACGTGTGATCATAAGGCAAGAACCGCCTACCCCTCCCATACGACCACATGCATACTCACCTTTAGTACTCCACCCAAACAAATTCGCATAGGCTGGAAAGTCATTTATAGTCCAAAGCACTGCAACACGCATTTGAAACATTTCATTGACAAAAGCGTCAAATGTTTCTACACCCACTTCCCACAATTCCTTTAGATCTTCTATCAAAAGCTTCAAATACACATATATCTTATCCCCGGGTCCTTTTAGTCCATCAATGAGCAAAAAAAGGTATATGTAGGGTTGCTTTAGGTTATACATAGGTGGCAAGTTGTAAGGAACTACGATGACGAGTCATGTACTATGATTGACATTTTGATTACCAAAAGGATTAAACCCATCAGAAGCAATACCTAGACGCAAATTCCTCATCTCAGCTCCGAAACTCGGGTGTGTAGCATCAAGATGTTTCCAAGAACGAGAATCAGCAAGATGTCGGTACACACCATCGTCAACACGGTTCAAGCAATTCCATTTCATAAGGGTGGAAGATTGTGATGTCGCAAACAACCTTTGTAATCGTGGTTTCAAGGGAAAATACCTAGCTTGTTGTGCAGCTTTTTGTGTACATGGTTCAGAACCCTCAACCAGTTTCCTCCATCGTGATTCGTTGCATATTGCACATTCATCTAGGTTTGCATATTTATTTTGGAAGAGCACATAACTATTAGGACATGCGTCCACAGTTGTAAAATTAAATCCTAAATCATTCACTAACTTCTGAGCTTGGTAATAAGATTTAGGGATGTTAACCCCTTTCGGCAAAGTCTCAAAAAATATATCTAGCAACTCTTTGAATGAGTGATCGGTCCATCCGTGTAAACTCTTTTCTTATAAGAGTCGCACAACAAAAAAGGATAATGCAGTGTGCTTTAGATCCTGGATACAAAGGCAAGTGAGCGACATCCATTAGCTTCAAAAACTGTTCAGTCCACTCAGTTGGCAAAGGAGTAGCACCCTCACGGTCACCTTCATCTCCCACATTATCCGGTTCAGGTGCGTTGGTCCTTCCAAACACATTTTCCACCATTCTCGCCATATCCACATCTTTAAACCCATTTGACTCAGGCGGCACTTCAACACTCTACTATGGTTCCTCTATCAGGTCATGAATTATCTCACCATGTCTAGTCCATAGCTTATAACTAACCAAAAATTCATTTGCCCGAAGATGCTTCTGCACAACTTCTCTAACAAACAATCCCCTGTTCTTACATTTCCTACATGGGCAGTATATGCAACTCCCAACATCTTTGTTGGCATATGCGAACTCTAAAAATTCATCTAGTTTTGTGAAATATGCCTCAGACACTCTAGTACCCCAATCAATCCATGACTTGTCTACACGCATTGCCATGTCCTATTTTAAAGAAAAATGGAATGTTATACTTATCAGGATTATAAGGATAGAAGAAATAAAGAGAAATATGGAGGGAACAAGTTTGGAGAAGAGGTAACATGTTTACTAACATAATTGTGGTAATCCTAGTATTTTTTAGAATTAATATATATATATATATATATATATATCTTACCAAAAACAAAGGAATTAGTATATAGAACAGTACTAGCTAGTTCAACAGCATGTTTACCAACAAATGAAGCATGGCTAATTTCAAAACAAACAATTTTGTTCTTGTTTACCAACAATAAAGACCAATCTGGTAACCAAAATAATAGTAATAGGACAAAAAAAGCTCTATATGAAAACAGTATATGAAATGATAGAAGCAAAGGGCGAGCTACTTAGTTACTTATTTACGAGGAGAGACAAAATAAGTCTATATTTTAGATTTGTTTGCTATAAGTTTATGTGGCACAGATTGAGGCTCCCTGGAATTGGAAATGCAAACAAGCTTTATGCATTTGTAGGGCCGTGAATGGAATGTTAAGCTTGAAAACATTTTAAGTACATACATTTCAACCGGTCTAAGGAAGTGCCCAACAGTTAGGTCCCTCTCAGTTGTTGCTTTAGCAATTGAAGCCTATTTCTTAATTCAGATACATATGAAACCATAAAAGTATGCATATATCACAAACCCCAAGTATCCCGATTCATTAATATGATAATCACACCAAATGCAATTATATAAGTCATTTTTTGATAAGATTGTTTGTATATATTCTTAAATGCAACTATATAAGTTACAACTATAGAAGTCATGTTTTGAGAAGACCAATCTTGTAACCAAAACAATAGTAATAGGGAAAAAAACAGTATAAGGAAACAATGCATAGTTTCCGAAATCTGTGCATATGGCAACAAAAATCAGTGCATTGAAAACAATACATGAAAACAATATATGACATGATAGAAGCAAAGGAAGAGCTACTAAGTTACTTATTTATGAGAGACAAAATCTGTGCATATGGCAACAACACTCAGTGCATTGAAAACTGTATATGGAAACCAGCAAATGGAAACATTACAAATGGGAAAAATCTGCGCATATGGAAACAAAAATCTATACATTGAAAAAAATCTGCACAACATACAGTAATAAGAAAAAAACAGAAATAGAAATAAAAAATCTGTCTCCTTAAACAGTTGTAGGTACAACATGGTTACTTTTTTTTTGTCTTTTTGTCTTTGTTTTTTGACCGAAACAATGCATTGAAAAATTGGAGCAGCTTCTTGCAGAAAGTGAGGTAAAGAACAGGTCACATCATTTAGTGGTTTGGTTAATTGCGGTTATATGAATGTTCTTGAATCTGGGAAGTTGAACTGAATTGATTTGAGAATTCAGTTTTGAACATTTGCTCAAAACTAAATTGCTCATGGTTGTTCTCCCCACCATATTGTTCAAAACTAAATTGCCCATGGTCGTTGACAACCTGTTGCATCTGTTGGCTACTTGCCTATCTGAATTTGTTGTTGATGTTGTTTCTTTCAAATCTGTTTTTTTTCCTGTTTTGTGCATCTGTTCAAATCAGTGAACTGTTTGCAGCTTCTCTTTGAGTTACAATTTTTTTTATCTCGAATATGTGTTGAATCTGTTGTTGTTTTTGTGCATCTGTTCAAATCATGTGCTCTTTTTTTTCCCAGTTGATTTTGGATTAGTTTAGGTCGTGTTTGATTTTTTTTTATTCAAATAGCTATTTGAATCATTTTATATGAATTTTTATTAGTTCAAAAATAAATTTTTATCTATTTTTCAACTTTAACTAATTGAAAGATCAACCATCTACAAGTTAATTTTAATGACTGATAGACCCTATTTTTAATGGTTGAAGCATCAAATTGATATTAAATTATTTTTAACAGTATAAATACAATTTATACTTGATTATAAATAAAAATAAATTTTTTAAATAATTAATAGCTTTAATTTTGGATTTAAGGGGCAAATCTTCATGTTAGTTAGAAATTTCTCCATGTAGCTATGAAATAGTTTGGTATTGATTTTTCTATCTAACAGTTTGTTATTGAAATATGTAAGTTGTAACTTTAGTTTATCACATGGCTGAGTTTGTTTGGAATTATCAAATAATATTGCTTGATTCCATCGATTTGGTTAGATTTTACTTTAGCGAGAAGTACGTTATTGGTGATTAGTTTCTTAATAAAAAAAGTATGTTATTGCTTATTAATAAATACTCCCTCCGTCCAAGAATACATGGCCTTTTAGGCCTTGAAACTTTGTCAAAAATACATGAGCTTTTAAATGTATAGGTAATTATTACCCTCTGAAATTACTACTTTTTTACATGTTAAAATTAAATAAAACTCTTGGAAAAGTTAAAGAAAACCCTTGAACATCCAATCACTATTTTAACCTTTAATAATAATGATTAGATTTAAGATGCAAAATAGGTTCCTTAATTAGCGTGCATGAGCCTAAAAGACCATGTATTCTTGGACGGAGGGAGTAGTAAAGATGGCTTTGGGGGGCAGTTGAACAGCCATCAACTTGGATTTTAATTTGTTCTTCCATTTGCTTGGATTTTTATTTGTTTTGCCATTTGCTTGGATTTTAATTTTTTAATTATTTTTATCTTCCAACTGTTTGTTTAACTTTAAATGTCACTGAGAGCTGATTTTTCAAATTGGTTTGCCTTTTAAGTGTTTGTTTTAATGCCTTCCGAGTTCCAAGTGTTTGCCTTCCAACACATTGGTTTGATAGAGTAATTTCAATAGATGAAGAACTGATTTTCCAACATATTCGGTTTGAATTTTTGTCCTATAATGATCTCTTATCATATTAAGGGTTGCCTTTCAAATTGTTTTTCCCTCATATCTGATAGATGAAATTGGCCAAAAAAAGTAATACAGGAAGGATCAAAATAAAGGGTGTCTCACTGAATTTTTATTTAGTTTTGAATTAATGACGCCATCATCTTATATTATATAGATTGTGAGCCATGAAAGAAATTATCATGATTCCTTTTACCTGATCATTTTGTTCATATCCTGAGTTCTTTGTAATGAATGTCTATTTTGGATGAAATAACTTGCAGGCTGAGTCAGAAAAATCTTTCCATCAGAATGGTCTCAATATTATTAAAAACCGACCCTTGAAGAGGTTTATATCAAACTCTTTCTTTGCTTCTCATGCCAAAGGAAGAATCCAGAGAAGACCAGAGAGTAAACACTAATGTTTTTGACTCTTTTTTTTTTTAAACTTCCTCACCTTTGCCAAGAAACTTATCATGATATTTCTATTCCTTATACTAGATGTAGACATGTAGTATATCTAGACATTTATGTTCTCAATTACTTTGAATTCGATAAGGTACGTTGTTGTTAGCTCAAATAAAGACGAATTATTTGAGTTTTTTTTGTGTTATTTTCCACTTGGTTCAGCTTCCTCTTCCTTATTTAACTCACATTGATATGTAAGTAGGTATCTAAATTTGTTACATGGATTGAATGATTTAGGTCTTACAAGCTTATATTACACTGTGGTTCCTAAATTGTGAATTTTAGTCCATAGGTGCTTTTCATCTGTCATAAACTCATGTGGAGAACATCAAGAAATTTTAGCTTAGTGAATGCCTCCATTTAATATGTATCATAAAACATGAATTAGTTCAGTTTAGCTTTGTAGTATCTTTGCTCAATCTGGCTATCAATCTCAGCAATTGATGTTGACACGATTCACACTAATGCATTTCCCTAATTGGGCAATTTTCCTTATACTTCGTATGTTGATCTCTCCTTTACTATTTTGTTTTTGCATGTTTTTTTCAATGGTTAGCAAGATTGTTTAAGAAGTGCATTTTCCTATTATAAAGAAACTCATTATATGTGTTGAGGTTCGAAGCAAACTCGCCTCATTTATCTTGGATCTCCCCTTTCACGGTGAATTGAACATGCTCATCATTGGGTGGAAGGCAGTGCAACCATGCAGATTTCCAGTCTTGGTGCGTAATTGTAACTATGGTTATGATGCATCTCTTGCTGAGCAGTGCTTACCAAAGTGTGATTGCCATAGATGGTTTTACCCAAACCGAACCATGTGGCCTTTATGTTTGATTGGTCCCGCCCATAGAGCAGGATCAAGGTCCATTCTGAGACCTGCGCTTGCAGACAGGGCCTTGGGGAAATCGGTCTTTGGGAAGTTCAGGTGATTGTGGTCTTTGGGGAGTTCAGATTGTGGTCTTTGGCGACTCCGATTCCGTTCCACAGTTTTCATGTTCTTCTTCTCTATATTCGGCGGGTTTCGATTGAGCTTAAAATACTGGATTAACGTCGATTAATGATCATTGTTGAAGTTACCCGAGATGAATAATTTTCACTATCTATCATAATAATGAAAGAGCTTAAAATTGCCCGTCTCTCAATGACGACTGCAGGTACATTAGCAATAATCCATCGAGATCTGATGCAAGGCATCATCTACATCAAATAAATTCAATATTTTCTTATCTCTTCTGGTGGACAATCAGTTATAGTTGCTTCTTCATCCAAGTAAGTTTGGTACTTTATCAAATGTGATTTTACTTGATGATTGCTTGAGTTGTTGGAGCATAAATGGTATGCTCTTAGACTGGAACTTTGTGCTTGCACCTCCTAAGGTTTTATCATCTTATTGTTATTTTTGTAGAATTTTGAATATCAAGAGTTGGATGAAGTTATGAAGTATTACTCCCACTGTTTTCATGGTGTGGACAAGGATGGAAGGCCTGTTTACATTTATTTGGTGGAGATGATTGATGCTGAAAAGCTGATGCAAGTAACAACAATGGATCGGTACCTAAAATACCATGTACAAGCCTTTGAAAAATGTGTTGCCTGCAACTTTCCAACTTGCTCTATTGCTGCAAAAGGCAAATAGATTCAACTACGACAATTTAGATGTTCGAGGCTTGGTATGCAACTCATTTATCTCGTCTGTTCTTGAACATTAATGTTATTAATTTTGTTATATAAGACATACATATTGGGGTTACATTTACTGTTCCATGACAATATTGACATTGTTAATGTGATTTAGGATAATGTTAAATCTATAAATCTCACTACTGCTACCCTATTGACATTGTTAATGTGATTTAGGATAATTTTTACTTGCTAGATTAGTTCATGAAACTATATAGCTGAAGCCTTTGAATTGCATAGCAAATCAGTTCTTCATTATAACCCAACTATTGGAGGGCGTGCAGGCTGAAGAAGACCAAAAATGAGCAGGCCTGAAGATTATCAGTAGTTTGTTTTGAGAGCACATAAACTAGCATTGTGACACGGATACGAAATCATAAATTGGTAAGATCTTCAAACCTCACAAATCTTTGGTGAATCTGGAATCATGAAAAAATTATGATGCAAGTGAATTTGATAGGGAAGAAACATTCACAAACTTTGGTGACAAGTTGAGCAAAAGACTGGTGCATAATTGGTAATTTCTTTGAACCTCATTTTCTTATTTGATTCGCCTTTCATGCCTGCTCGGTCCAGTCTTTTGGAGCATGTCCTTTCTGTCATGTGCACAAAATCTGCATTGTTTGATGGAGAACTTCTTCATGTTAACACCTGATTACTACTATTTTCATTTTACACGGATTTCACTTACTAGACCTAACAATTCACCATCTCTTACACGACTGTGTGAAAATTTCACTCGGAAATATGTAGATGATATTATGAAGCTTGTTGTTTTAGATTCAAAGCCTAATTTTCTTTCCTGTAACACTTCAATTCAGAGCTTGTCATAATGCATTTCAAAGATTTTCAATACTCTATGAATATATTGATTTGAATAGGTACAATTTACAACATTTATTTAAAGAAGATGTAGCTGATATTTGATGAATTTTCCTTGAAAACACGCAACATTTCAGTAGTGTGCTGCAGATTTTGGTGTATTGCTTTGTCAAAACATCTCATTTTGAAGAGTATTTATGTGTCAAGGCCAGCTCTCATTTATTTTATTATCCCAAATATATTTTCTTGTTCGAATACCTTCATGTAAGACATGATCTTAGAGTTAGTTTTTCGTCTGATTACTATAGAATTGAATGTAAATTACTTTTTCCTTTTAGACAGGATTATCTTTTTGCTGAAGAAGTCTATGTGGCATCATGCTAACTGATTTCTTATGAAACAGGAAGCTGTAATTCTGGATCTTCTTAAGGTTAGCCGACATCATGGTACACGGTTAGCCACACCTATTCGGACAATCCAGAGGGTATATGATGGAGCAGATACCAACACCACACACCCTGAATATTCTGTTAACTTATTGATTCTTCTTACAAGATCATCCCAGAACAAGGCTAAGGCTCCAAAAAACAGCACTTGCAAATGAGGAGAAAGATGATGTTGAACCCACATCAACCCATGACACGGAAGATGACATGGCAATGCCAAATTCTGCTTCCCCATCACCAAACATCACGCCTTCAACTCCATCCCAGGACACGAGAGTCAATCAAGGGATGAAGAAACTAGACGACCGTTTATTGTTGGATGACCCCTCATCAGCTTCACCCTCTATGCAAGAGAGCGAGAAAAATGCCTTGTCCTCAACGTCCACACCAACTAGACCGGTGTTAGAAGAAAACATTGACCTTGGTGCTGCACTAGATGGGTCAAAACGTACCCTGCCTGCTTGAGGCTAAAATTTGGTGAATTAATGTAATTCATGACCTCATCAATAATAGTATCACATTTATCATATATAAAAAAAAATGTGATCAACTTCTATAAAATTAAAAGCTTAGGATTTCAAGATTGGGTCTTAAAAAAAAATACAGGCCCACAATCAATTAGCCCAATACATATATGGCCAAAATCCAAGCAAAAGTAACAAAGCAGTTGAGGAACAAAAGGTCTATACGAAAGGTAGCTGCTGGCTTTTGATTGCAGTTGAAAGAACTACCCTCCACTACATCAAAAGCAGTTGAGGGAAAATTAAAAAAAAAAAAGGACAAAAGGATGCAACTGGCAGAACGTGGGAGAACAGTTTATCCCATAAAAACTGTCAAGTTCTTCCCCTTTAAAAAGGCTACTGCAATCTTCAGATGGCCCCTTCGGCTGACTTCTTCTTTGGGAGCTATTCAACTGCAATACAAAGAAAGCAGTTTTTCCTCCATCCTGCCTTCCTCCCTCCTGACTTCTTCTCCCGGCTTTGGGCACTTTCATCCATCTACAAAACAGGAGAAAGCAACAAACAGCCAAACACATGCTCTTCCTCCGCCTTCCCGGTTGTGCAACTGCAATCAAACACAAATCCTTTCCCTTCTTCCTGGGTTCCCAGATGTGTACCTCCAGCCATCAAAACAAAACAAAAAAAAGGTGCAGTAGCAGGGCAACAAACACACACAAGAAAGAAATCAACAAAAGGAGAGGAGGCAACAATAAACAACAAAGAAGAAGTTGTCTAACAAAAAGAGCAGTTGTTTTCTTTGTTTGTAGGATTAAAAAAATGGAGAAATGGAGGAGGCCAATCCAAACACACCCTCTCACCTAGGGGATGACCTCATAGTAGGCAGAAGGTTTTCACTTTCGCCTAGGGGTCGCCTCATAGTAGGTTGAGGGTAGCTCGTAGTGGCTTGAGATTTTATACTTTCGCCACTACACCCCCGATCCCGGTGTGGATCGACTTATCAAGACGAAGTGCTGCCGAAATTTTTGGAGACTCAATCAACAAATTCTTGAGACTCATTGGTCACGGTGCTTCTCAAATCAAGGCAGATAAAAAAAAATGCAGAAGAACCGGAGACCTAAAACTAAATTGAGACACAAATTCTCCCTAATTGCTACCAAATTGCAATTGCTTCAAAAGCCCTAAAATTTACCAATTGCAGAAGAAAAAGAAAACAGACAGTTGAAATTTTGAGGGCAAAAACTAAGTCCTCAGTTGAAAGAAGAATCAATTCAGGACTTAACAGACAGTTGAAATTTTAGTGGGTTACTTTTGCTTAACTGCAAAAGTAACCCACTAAAATGTATGAATTATAATTGACACAAATTAAGAATTCGAGTTTGATCCAAACATAAAATTAAACTCGTCAAATATTATTTGCTAGTTAATTCTAGTGGGCCAATTTCAAAATGATTCCTAAACAAAAACGGAGTCAAAATCTCAAATCAAGTTTCACCAAATATAAACTTGATTTCTTTCAGAACTACGTATATACTTGATACTCTTTTACGAGTTACGTAGGAAATTCGGTATAAAATTTTAAATATGCCGAATTCAGTCACCGGTTACAAATTAAATCAAATTTGTTCTAAAAACGAACTACGAGTGATTTGATTCTCTTCTAAGAGATACGTAAGAAACCCGATACAAAGCTATAGCTCATCGGGTTCAATCACACGGTCCTCAAACGACCAAAAGGGCAAAATCACAAAATCAAATTGGTTCCTTCTTTTTAAGAACTACGGATGATTTGATCTCGTCCAAACGGGTACGTAGGTAGCTCGACATAAAGCTTATGCTCGTTCAAGTGCAATCATCAATCCAAAAAAAGTCAAATCGGTTCACTCATAACTACGTAAAGACTTGATGCCTCCTTTCAGGCTATGTAGGTAACCTGATATAAAATTCAAGAAATATATCAGGTACAGTCGTCAACCACTAAAAATCCCTTTAAATGAATATGAGGTCAAAATCAAACAAATTCAAATTGTCTATTCCGACTCGATTGAAAGCTTCTGCTCGTCGAGTTCAATCACCACCTTCAAATGATCTCACGATCAAACTCAAATGCAAAATTTCTTTTTGTCCCGAACTACGATGACTTAATTCCATCAAATAAGTGGATACGTAGGAAACTCGGTGTAAAACAAATTCTCACTGGGTCCAGTCACACCTAAACCTTCAATCAAATTTCCATCAAATCCAAAGTGTCTCCTCCGACTCGATACAAAGCTCTCCCTCGTCGAGTTCGGTCACAACCAAAACTTCAAAAACCCAAATACCAAATTCAAAATTGTCTTTTTCAAGAACTACGTGTGATTTGATCCCTTCCAAAAGGGTACGTAGGAAACTCACAAACGAGTTCAATCACAACCCCCAAATTGGCCTTTAAGTCAAACCTCTAAGTCAAGTCAAATTAAACTCCACCATAAAAATCAAATCGTTTTCTATGCAAATGATAGGCGGGTTACTTGAGTTACCCTTCCGAGAAGGTGGGCTCTGGCTACTCGGGTGGAGTGTTGTTCGAGCTACCCTTCGTAGAAGATGGGCTTGAACTTCATCCTCTGATGCATACAAGGAAATGAAACCAAATCCAAACTAAACACAAAAACAAAATCCAAAACACTCGGAACTACGTGAGGCTTGATTCTCTTCCAACAGATACGTAGGCAACCCGCTAAATACGGGTGCAACCCAAATCACCAAAACCATTCAAATCTTGGTATCGATACGACTTCGAATCAAGAGGATAACCAAAAGGGGTCAAACTCAAATATTAAAAATCAAATAAAATGTGTTGTACAATTATTTGCACATTTTTGTCCAACACTGCCGATCGAGGGAGTGATGACTTAAGAGGAGAACAAGGAATCTTACGGCGAGGCATATCATCAGTTTCAGAAATGTGAAGCTTTTGGTTTATAAATGTGTAATTATTGTCCATCAATATGTAATAAGATGAACAATTGAACATCGACTAATTGAAGAAAATCGCGTATAGTTAAACATTGATGCAACATTAAACGTATAAGATGTGCACTTCCATGCTCATGTGTTTGCTAATAATAAAATGGTGTAGAATGATGATAATAATACTGGTGATTCTAGCTCGCGTCTGCCGATTCTGGCTCATCGAGGGGCCGACAGAATCGGCAGACGGCGAACCGTCAAAACATACAATGATAATAATAAAATGGTGCAATACAAAGACGGCAAACAGACAATCACTAGACGAACAGAATTGCATCTTCATGTAAACATTTGTGTTTTGTGGCCTTCGTAACAATGGTGGATGTTGAGAAGTTGTTCATGCTCTTGCTAAGATGTTAAGGGCAACCAAAAATAGCATTAATACCTTATAGTCCGTTGATTGTTCATTTTTTAAATTCTTTAGCTATATAGGTTTTATACATTTAAACTTAAGATATCTTTATCAAATTGGTTTATAATTTATATCAATTTAAAGGTGTAGAATGATGTGTAATAGACAAAATATCATAAAGAATCCGAATTCGGTTTTCTTAAGCTAAAAAACTATAAAGTTTTTTTTTTTTTGCCTTCAACTAGAATTTATACTAGGAGAAGCTTAAAAGCAGGTGATTTTACTATTTTTTTTGTCAAATTTAAAGTATCAATTGTCTCAAGAAAAAAAAGTATCATCGATTTCGAAGAACAATATGTTAGTAGAAAATTAATATGTCGGATATTTTATATAGGATATCAAACTTGATCAAAATTACGAGACTTTTGTTTGTGATTGTAAGTGTTATTGTATTGTAACTAATTGATAATATGATAACAATTCAAATGAAATGTATTTATGAGGGGAACTAAAGAGATAAATTTTAATAAAAATATTCACCCGTGCTTGTACGGGAAAAGTACGAGTTATAACTAATTATGCAATCTAATCGCAAAAAAAAAAACGAAAATTCAAGAAGCTAGATTGCATCGCCGATCGACTTTGATTGCAAATTCGAAGAAATCGATCGGAACGAACCTGAGAGGCGAGGAGGACAGCACCGTCTTGGAGGTAGAGAGTGAAGTGGCTGGTGAGATTGAAGCTATCGGAGCCACCTCCCCGGTGGCACAACAAACTGAGCACCGCCGTCGGGCGCCGCCTTGCTGAGATGGCGCATGGCGGCGCGAAACGCCTCGGTGTTGGAAGTTTTTCCGTCGCCGACGGCTCCGAATCTGCCGATCGACAGCAAGTGCTTGCGGCAGGCGGGATTGAGCGCGCGGTGGTAATGGAACCTCCGATCGCCGTGGCTGACGCCTTGATCCCGACTGCTAACCGCCGACGAAAAGGAGAAGGGCGAGAGGGAGAGGGGATTTCATTTTCGGAGGCGAGGCGATCGACGGATTGATTGGATTAGGGCACGCAGAGAGGCTATTTATAGGTGGGGACGGTTTTTGTTTAACCATTTTGACGGTATATTTGACATTTAAATTGACTTATAATAGAAAAATACTTTAAATATGTAGGATACTCCTTAAATAACCTGTATGTCTCCTTTGAGACATGGTATATTAAAAGACTGAATGAATAAATAGGTATATTAAAAGTGCTCTCTTATGGACAAATTGATATATTAAGGAATAAGGGATAAATAGCCATTTTTGCCTTATTGGGCTTCATATCATTCGGTTTTTCTTAATAAAAACATTTTCATATATTTTTAAATAATTAAAATTTTATTTAACTCTCGTTTATTCGACTATATAATATAATATATTTTTTAATTTGGATATATTTCTATCAAATTAGAAAACCTTTTATTTTTGTCATATGTTTGTAGCTAATAATGTGGTATAAAATATTATTACATCGAAAAATTTATTAGTATTTTGCATAATTATGAAAAAAAACACATATTTGTCCTTAGAGGGTCATTTAATATACTTATTTGTCTTTTTGACCAAAAAATAAATAGTTTTATAATTTGTCTTTTTGGCAAAAAAAAAAACACTTATTTGTTTTTTAGTAATTTATACAGAATACTAATAAATTTTTATGTAATAATATTATATACCACATTATTACTTACAAACATATGAAAAAAAATAGATATGGAAAAAGCGTACTGGCCTACTGAACGTGAAGGTTGGTTGGCGATAAAATTAGATATGGAAAAAGCGTATGATAGGGTTGATTGAAACTTCACAAGGAAGATTGTAGAAAAATTTGGGTTCCACCATATGTTCGTCTCTTGGGTTATGGAATGTGTAACGACTGTCTCTTTCTCAGTCCTAGTAAACAATGGCCCTACTGATATGTTCCTCCCCTCTCGAGGTCTTCGACAAGGGGATCCCCTATCTCCTTTTTTATTCATTCTTGGAGCCGAAATCCTAGCTCGGAAACTCTCAGCTGAAACAAATTTGGATCATAGTCCAATTGGATTTACATTTGGTAGGAACGGCCCTCGGGTTCCTTTTCTTTCCTTTGCTGATGACATTATCATTTTCACAAAAGGCACTATTGAGGCAGGACAAAAAGTCAAAAGAATAATCGATACATACTGTAAAGTTTCTGGACAAAACGTTAATTATCATAAATCAAGTTTCCAAGCAACAAAAGGTATTTCGAACACTAGTATCTCGGAGCTTAGAAATTGCTTGAATATTACAAATGAAAACTCATTTGTGAAATACCTCGGTTGTCCAATTATTAATATGGTAGAGTAAACAAGCACACCTTTGAAGACATCATTTGTAAGTCCAAAGAACAACTAAGTAAATGGCAAGCTAATGCTTTATCACAACAAGGTCAAGCAATCATAATCAATACTAACCTATCTGCTAATCCACTGTACACAATGCAAAATTTTCGATCTGTTACCCGCCTCAATTCACAGAGAGCTTGATCAAATCAATAGGATGTTCTTCTGGAATAAAGATCTTCAACATCGGCCTCTTATTAGCTAGGATAGGATTTGTATGTAGACCAAAAAAGTATGGAGGATTAGGGATCAGAAAATCAAAAGAGATGAATGAAGCCCTCCAAATGAAACTAATATGGAAAATATTGGTTGAACCAAATAATGTTTGAGTCAGTCTAATTAAATATAAGTACTAGCGCTCTGCTAACATCCTTGAATACAAGAAAAATGGGGATTCCTCCTGGAAATGGGCCAAGCTAACGACCCTTATTGATAAATTCAAGACGGGACTTATTTGGTCAGTCAGAAATGGGAATTCTATTAAATTTTGGACTGATAATTGGATATCAACCTCTTCTCTGCGGTATAGGGATGATTGCCCCCAAAATGGTAATATGGAGGAAAACCGTCAGTGACTACATCCTGGGGGGTAGATGGTGGATGGAGAAACTAAACAATGTGCTACCGATTAACATAGTTACAGAAATCTTGGACATTCCCCTTCCCATCTCTCCTTTTGAGGATTGATTATACTGGTGACCTGATCGGGCGGGTTGGTTCACCTCTTCAAATGCATACAAACTAATAACATCTCAATCATCTCTAAATTTAGACAATAACGCCTGGATATGGAAATCGGACATCCCGCCTAAGGTCAAAAACTTTTGTTGGAAAGTTTGCCAGGATGGTCTCCCAACTGCCTCTAGGCTAGCCCAGCGTGGGGTTTTTGTACCTTCCACTTGCAGTATGTGCAATTGCGCGACCGAAGATAATGTTCACCTGTTGTTTGAATGTAGTTATGTGTGCTCCCTACTTCATTTTCCACCTCACACAAATTCAACAATATCCAGTTTGATAAATCTTTCACGAGATATAAAACCTATCATTTCTTTCATTGGGAACAACCTTACTTCTACTACCAAGGCGGAGTTTGCCTTTGTGTTGGTGGTCGGTTTGGTACACTCGGAACCAGTTTGTGTTTCGGCAGGTTCCCATCCCCCCTAGAGACACTTTAGTTCGTATTATCAAAACCTACAGGGACAACGGGAGCAAAACATCTCAAATAGAGTATTGTTTAGATGAGGACTTCCCCTCACCCACACAAAAATCCAATCACCCACAGAAGAAAAATAAGGTCGGTAAGATTACATGGAGTAAACCCCTAAGGGAACTTTCAAACTAAATTTCGATGGATCCACAATAACAAACTCCGAAAGCTCAGTGGATGCCATCATCCGGGATTGGGAAGGCAGACCAATACACATATGTTATCGTAAACATGATAAACAAAGCCTCATAATAGAAGAAGCTCTTGCTCTAAAACTGGGAATCCAAAACGTTATTCAACTCAGTATTGAAAAAATCCACATCGAATGCGACTCTAGTATAATCATAAACCACTTACTCGAAACATCGAAATGTCCTTGGGAGATTGAACTGATTATGTCAGATGTAACTCCTTTAATTTAACGACCTTGAAAGAAGTTTCCTTCTTTCATATTCCCCGACTGGACAATAGAATGACTGATAAGGTTGCACACATTTGCCACTCTGCCCAGGGAGTCGATATTTACAATGATTTTGGTCTTTTAGACCTCATCCATAAGGATGTCGTCGGGTAGAGCTCGCTCGCCTGAATTCTTTCCTAATAAAAAAAATAACAAAAAATAAATAGTTTTATAATTTGATAGAAATATATGAAAATTTTTTATGATTATATAATCAAATGAATGGGATTAATTATTTAAAAATATATATATATAATTTTATTAAAGAAAAACCGAACGACATGAACTCCAATAAGGCAAAAAGGGCTATTTGTCCCCTAGAGTTTTTTAATATACCAATTTGTCCACAATAACACTTTTAATATACTTATTTGCCCATTGAATCTTTTAATATATCAATATGTCTTAAGGGATCATTTAATATACCTATTTGTCTTTTTCGGCCAAATACTCTATAATCTTTCATTTCCTAGTGTTTCATAATATTATTCCTTAAGGGATGGTTAGTAAATGTGGATTTGAAACTTATTTTTCTAAATTAAAAATATATTTTCCATATAATATTAATTATCAAAATGAAAAAATATCCTGGGTGTTGATTGAAAAAATACATGTACATATTTTTTTGGAAAATAAAGCTAAAAATGATGGTGATTTGGAAAATAAAATATTAGTCTGTATCTATATATATCTATATAATAACTTAATTCAGTATTCCTTATGCTTATGTGGCACCTTCTATACATTTCACTCATTTCCACCCAATCATGTTTTTTTTTTCATATTTTTTTCCCTCTTCACATTTTGGAGCACGAAAGGTTGAACGCTTTAGGGTTCATTTCCTCCATCGCCCCCTTCCTTCTTGCCTCTCCCGATTCGTACGTCTGATCCTCCAACGTTGTCTCGCTTCCTCCTTGCCTCTACCAATTCCATTGTTCAATTTCTGTTCTGTATCTTTGTTTAATTGTTCAATTGCCTTTGTTTGATGAGTTTCACCCTTTCTCCTTTCCGTTCTGTATCTTTGTTCAATTCTTCTGCTCCACCATTACGAGATCCCGATGCCTCCAAGGTTGGTGAAGATGAATACAACTTCTGGCATTGACCTCACGGATAAGGCATCCTGCTGCCTCCTTGGGTCATGAGTCCTTGCTTTGGTCATCCCCTAAAACTAAGGTTTGTCCCTAATTTCTTTGTCTTCATTATGTTTAGGTTGGGCTAATTGGGATTGTTTCATCTTTCATGTCAGTTCCCGGTTGATTTGGCCAATTTTGTGTAGTTTGATTTGCAAATATGGACATTTTTTGTTTCATCTTTCAGTTTATTTATCTTTTTTTTTATGAACATTAGGTCTATTGCACTCCAACTGCTCCAGATTATTCCCTCTCATGGCAAAAACAACCGACAGCTCACAAGCATGGGAAGGTATGCCATGAGTTTTTGACAATGTCTTTATCTCTTAAGCTACTATTTGTTATAAGGCATGAATATCGAGATGTTTTTGTGTAGTGCATTCATGATCGGTGATAGAAAGCTCTTGACAAATGCACATTGTGTAGAACATTATACTCGGGTAAGTGTAAAGTTTTAATTTACATTTCATTTTCTAAGTGTAAAGTTTTACGGATGTCATTCTTCTCTTCGGTAACGAGGAGTGTGTTTGGAAAAGTAGTAAAGAGTAGAAAGGAAAGGAACAAGAAAAGATGGAAAATGATGAAAAGGGGAGCCCAGGAGAGGAGATGGTGTGAGATTCTAAAAAATTATTTTTTTTATATTTGGTTTTTAAGAGGAAATAATAGGAAAATTATTTTCATTTAAATGGAGAGTGTATCAATTTGTGGCCGGTTGGAAGAATTGGGGGAATGGGTTTCGAAAAATGGCGACTCCAAACCCTAACTGTAAGTGTGGTCGGCGTTTTGGGGATAGGGGTCGAGATCGAGTTGCCATTGATGATAAGTTAGGGATTAAATTGAAGGTCGAAAATTGGTATAAGAGGTTAGACAACCTAATGAAACAATGAAATTGGGCATGGGAAAACTCGTCAATGGCGAGCGGGGTCCTACTTGTGGATAGGGGAAACGATTGAATGGCTAGGTATAGAAAAATCTGGGTAGGGTTTGATTTGGGGAATTAAGGGAAACTAATAGCATTTTGTAGCAAAAAATGAAATCAATGGTGAGATCAATGGTGAGATATGTACGAATTTAACCTAAAAACAAAATATGGATATGAAGTTGTTTGATTTTCGTAACTCTCGTTTGTTGAATAACAAAAACAGAGATCTTGAAACCAATGTTGTGATGTTGTCAATTGTTGATGGTTTTTCAAAGCACTCTTGTGGTGTTGTCAGTTGTTGATGGTTTTTCCAAGCAATTGTGTGGTGTTGTCATATGCAAAATGTTAAAACGTCTAGCAGAATAAATATTTTGACTGGCAATGCATTTGTATGTACTGGCTAGGATTATTGCTAAAATGGGTGTTATCTGAATGACAGATTAAGGACAATGGCAAAAGGCCAAGGAAAAAAGGTGTCGACCCCTTGGAGCAAGAAGGTATCAGCTGTAATATCTTATAAGCCAGCAGATTAGGGGCGTTATTTTTTTGTGTTTGTGATTTGAACATCGGTACTCTCTTATTATATTTGTGCAGGCGACTCTTGCCATTCCTCCGTCGAAATATTTTAGAGGGAGGTCCAACCAGTTCTCCAAGATGGGTGTACTGACGGGCATGGATGATGGGCTATCTGCAGTTGATTGGCAGATGCTGAAGGACAGTAGGCTTGGCGGCATTGTCAAGATCGGAGCCAATGTGCCCTACTGCTCAGCCCTTATCCATTACTTCCTGGAGAGGCAACTCAAGACACTCAAGAAATGTGAGACATGGTATGAGATCCAAGGGCGACTCCTCCGGTTCTCCATCAAGGAATTTTGCCTCGTCACTGACCTCAAATGTGGTGCAAGGAATCGGGCATTTGAGGCGAAAGATCACAAAGGCGCAATCCGTAGCTTCTTTGGAAGGGAAAGGGTCAAGTGTCCGACCTTCCCGTCATGTGGGAGGTCGCAAAGGCGAAAGAGAGGAGTGAGCGGAAGAGGTTGAAGCTTGCACTCCTGATCATTGTAGAGTGCATCCTGCTGCCAGGGGACGTGGGCAGGGGAGTGAAAGGGTGGGTGGTCGCCCTCGTTCAAGACCTCGACTGATTCTTCGACTACTCGTGGGGTAAGGAATGTTACGAAGCCACACACGAGAGTCTTGATGGGGCACTGGTGAGGAAGGTGGAGCAGGGAGTCAAAGGTGGGAATAAGAGGTCCGGCTACTCGTTCAATGGATTCCCATTAGCGTTCCAGGTACGAGTTCAAACTTAATGTTATTTAATACTTGGCTAGATTTTTTGTTTGTATGTATGTGCCATAACTGAGTATGGCCAAGGTTATCTCTAAACTGGCTAGTAACATTATGATATTATGGCCGTGTAGATTTGGATCTATGAAGCGGTGCCGGGTGTGGACAACCACTTTGCCAACAGGACACGGGGGGGTTATCTTCCCCCGATGCGTTAGGTGGAGCATAACGGAGGCGCGCGCACCTCCCCTATGAGAGGGTGAAGACGATGCTGGACATAGAGAATGAGGATGGGATCAAGTGCGACTATGCCCGGACGACCCTTGTGCCCGAAGCAGCTGAGCGGGAGAGTTTCCTCGGTGCTGGGTACCTCCACGAGGAACCCGATGAGTTTTTTGACAACGCAGCCAAGTCCTACGAGGAATCACTCCCACCTGTCGGCATTCCGACAAACGAAACAGCACCTTCCCCCACTCATGGAGCCCCTGAGGATGCAACGATTATCACGATGCTCCAAGAGGTACGTACGCGGATGTCGGGCCTCGAGAAAGCAGTGGAAGAAATCAAGAGACACATCACCGACGTAAAAAATGTCGGACCAGAGTCAGATAAAAAGCAAGAGGTTAGTCATGCGGTTAGGCCTTATTCACACCTTAGTCAAACATCTGAAAGTGGCTATGATTAGTAAGTTAATGGCTAGTTCACCTGCGAACTTGGCAGGAGAATGTCTTCATGGAGGTTGACAACGACAAGGAGGAGGCTGTTGGGAACGAAAACTCCGAGCCATCTGCCACAACACAGGGCGTTGTCACACAAGAGGAGGCTGTAACCCAACACGAGCCCCCTGCACCGGCTGAGGACAAGGGGACGGGGAGCCCTAAACGCACAACGACGCAAGATAACATTGGCACCGACAACGCCGATCCTGCTCCCACAACTCAAGAACCTGTCACGCTTCAGGTGAGTGTCACTCAGGAGTCCTCCCCTACACATGCCCCTGCAAAGCCGAAGGCTCGAGGGAGGCCTAAACGCGGCAAAAAGAAAGAGGAGATTGAGACGAAAAAGTCGGACCCAGCTGCGATAAATGAAGAAAATGTCACCCAACAGGAGGTCCATCCTACACCTGCAGCTCCTCATCCGAAGGGGAAGGGGAGGCCGAAACGGACAAAGCAGGAAGATGCAGAATTAGAAGACCAGGTCCTGACCGCCGTAAAAAAGAGAGCCCGTGTTGTCAAGTTCAAGCGCACTCAGGTACATCCGTCAGAAGCTGCTGTGTTTGAGGGTCTCATAACGAAGGAGGACGTCAACGTCGTCGACGGGTGGCTTTCAAGGTGCGTTGTTAAATTGGCCTCTATGCACCTTTCCCTTTAATGGTTGTAGACTAACAAATACGTCCACAGGGGAGGGCCCACACTAACCGCATCACATCTTGGGACGACAATCACCCAGGGATTCTATGAGATCGTTAGGACTCCGACGTTCTGGATGTTTACTAAGGTATGTGCACTGTACGTTTTTAGTTAATCATGTCATGGTATATGCACCCCTAATACTACCATTCTCACACCTATCGCCGTTGCGTTGCCTACCAACACATGGACCAGGTGTTGTGTTTCCAACGGGAGAAAGTGCATGGAGATGAACCGAAGTACAAAGAGGTCGTTGTTATGGATAGCTTCTGGCCAATTGTGTTGGAGACAGAGTGGGCGACGCACACGACAGCGACAACCGGCTACACTGTCAGGAAGAAGATGCTAGCCTACCTCGATGGGTCGGCCCCCGCGTTCATGGGGAAGAGCTGGGCTGAGGCAAAGTACATTCTCGCCCCTGTCAACCTCTGCAAGAAGCACTGGGTGGCCATGGAGGTATGTCTCGACGAGTGGACTGTCAAGTTGTACGATAGCGATGTCAGCTTCGTCCGCGAGCGCAATCTTGGAAAGGAGATGCGGTTTGTTGTAGACTTCCTGTCCCACGTGATTGCCGCTCACCCAAAGCTCGCCATCCGCTTTGTCGACAAGGGTACGACACCCATGAAGCTGACCCGAATGCCGGATGTACCCCAACAGGGCCAAGCGTAAGCCCTTTCTTGTAGTTTATTATTCATTTCCGTTCCGCATAAGCATAGTTGTCTTATTTATTTTGGGATATGTACACAACGGAGACTGTGGTGCTTACGCCCTGCGGTTCATGGAGTTGCGTGCTGAAGGCGTGACTGACCTCTCTGACGCCGACGACGCGTTCATAAGCTCCTACAGGTACGCCCTTGCTGCTAAAATCGTCGTGAGGTGTCCCGTTCCTCTTTCCAGCCCTACTCTTACTATCTCGGCGGCTGCGGAGACTTGATAGATGTGGTGATGTCATAAAATGTAACAGCGAAGTTAACGTTAGTTTCACTTCTGTTTGCTAGGACATGTTGTTGTTCGTTATGGATAGATTTTGGTGTTTTTCGTTGTGATTGCTTGACTATAAAACAATTGCACGCATTAGAACCCTTGGAAACATTTGATGTCGACTACATGTGTATGGTTTTGGAGACTGCACCAACAGTGTTGTATATGGGTAAGGTTTGTTTAAGATGCTAGGTAACAATTGCACGCGTTTGATGTTGTCACATTTTATGAGCAATATAAAATGTACTAAGGGATTAGCATATACTGGCTAGGTAATTACTAACAGTGGCTAGGTAATTATTAATAGTGGCTAGGTAATGTAGAACACTGGTAAGATATAACAAAACCCAAAACATTTGTGAAATCGAACGCCAAGTTATACAAAACCCAGAGTTTCCCCCATTTGACACGCATACTACCAAAAGACTACCCGCGTCAACAAAACCAACACACAATCCTTATGTCCTCTGACGCTTCCGGCGAACGAACTCCCCACGCGATGGGTACCTGCTCGTCTTCGGTCTCCCAGGCCTTCTCTTCACACCTGGAGGTAGTAAACGGATCTCCGCAATACGTTCGGGCGGATCCCAGGTGTCCATGGGGGGGGACGGAGTACACCACTCCGTGGTAGGTCGCGTTCCACGCAGCTACCCTGTAGTAGTCATTCACAAGTGAGTACACATCGAGGCCTCGAGCCTTTGCCGCGGCAACGACATGACAGCAGGGGTACTAATCTATGTTGAAGTGTTGACATGTGCATGAACAGGCGCTGAGGTTCACCGGCCACTTCGAGGTTCCCTTTATGACCTCAAACTCGTGATCGCTGAGGGGCCTCGCGACCATGCATATGGATGCATGGTAGCTACACATGATGGCCTTCGCAACCCAATCACTTACCACCTTCCCGGCCTTGCCACTTGCCTTCCTTCGTTTCTCAAACCACTCTTGCACCATCTCGATGATGCAATCAAATAGCGCTACAACCGGCATATCCCGAGGCTCTTTGAAGACGTTGTTGAGGCATTCGGCGTTGTTCGTTGTGGTTATGTTGTAGCGGTTAGCCAAGTAGTGAGCCTTTGCCCAGTTGCGGAATCCTGCTTCACGAAGATATTGCCCGGCTGCGGGGCTATGGGAAGAGAAGTCTGCGAAGAGTTGGTTGAACTCGGCTATGGTGTATGCCTTGGTCATGTCGAAGTACAACTGCTGCAAGGAGCCACACTTCTGGTGGTGCTTCGCATTCTGGAAGAGGTGATATGTGCAGAAGCCCTGCTTCGCAAAGGTGTAGTTGTCACCTATGCCCTTGACGATGCTCACATGCCGATCGGAGACCCACATCAAGTCTGGGGTGTCCGGGACGACTCGAAGCATTTGTCGGAAGAAGAATGTCCAAGAAGCGTCATTCTCGCCATCCACTACCGCAAACGCGACTGGGTATATTATACATAGTGTAACATAATGTATTGTAACATAATGTATTGTAGAGGATGAATCAATAGAATGTTGAGGTAGAATAGGTCCTCTATGAGTCTATGCCATTTGGTGTGCCATTGATGCATTACAAAATTATTTGAACTTAAAATCCTTCTTTAAAATTTTAAGAACTGTATTCATAAAACTTTTTGAAATATTATTTTTAACATAAAATTTTATAAACATTATTTAGAGTATAAATATTATTTTATTTTATTTTTTTTAAGATCTTAAAACTAGATGCTTCAAGTTGTGCGCCGACCGAGAGTATTTCCGATAGACCCAAAATTAACAAAACAAATAGACGGAATGAACAGAATGCAAATAGATGTAACAATAAGGAAATTAAGAGCCGGAAGAGCAACATAGAAGCATACCAAAATAGACGCCACACAACCACTCAGGACAGTAAACGTCTACCGCCCGAATGCACCTTTCAACGGAGTGAAAGCAATTTTTTGGTCGAAACTACTCGAAATGCATATAAAAGCACTGGGAAAAAAAAAATAGAGTAGAAAGCATATATTGAGGTAAAGCAAACTCCTGGTGTTTCATCTCAGCTCAGCTATACAATAACAAAATACCCCTTAAACCTGCGGATCACACGCAACACAAGTACAGCCTAAGCTAAAGATATGTAGTTGTCGACGAATCAGCTACCTTAACTATGTCGAGAACTAAGCTACATTGACGAGTCCTGACGCGAAAAGGTGAAGAATATACAAAGAATGATTATTGACCCACAGCAACAAACTACTTGGATCTCTAGGGCATTGTACACATTTACAAAAAGAGGAGTGAAAATTGGTGCAAAGATGGCCTAATGCAAAATAGCTTTAAACCCGTGTGATTAGATCAAGATAAATGAGTCTATTTTACGCTTGAAGACGACTCGGCTAGCAAGGAAGAGGTTGAAGAATCCATCAAACTGTCAACATCCAGTAGAGGCTTAATCCGTCTCTCAACCTCTTCCCTTTGAAGCTGCATTTCTTCGAGGATGATAGACAAGGCGGTTTCGCATGATTCCGGATCCGGGAATGCAAGTGTCCATCTTCCATCGACCAAATGTCTTCTTTTCGTTCTTCCATCTGCGACAGCTCTCAAAGTGTCCTTTGAGGGCATTGCTGATGGCCGAATCCTTAAGTGCAGCCATTTCGGATGTTTATCATCTACTTTGGGCTGAAATTGAAAACATAAACAACAAATACGTTTAGAAATCTTACAATTGTTCACAAGTTGATTGGAAAAACAATTCTAAAGATGAGGGAGACACCACTTGGATTTTCTTCATATGGTATCCAAGGTTTTTCAAAGTTCCAAATGGATTTGTCTTTTCCATATGGCGTCCAAGGCTTTTCAAAGTTCAAATTTCTAAAGAGAAGGGGCACCACCCGGATTACCACGAGGGGGGGAAAAGAAGAAAAGCCACAGGATTACCTCACAACCAGCAAGAGGTGCAGTCATCCGGATAACACCAAAGCCCTGTTTCAAGGACAGCTCTTCGACAAGGAGCAGCCAGCCACTTGCTTCCACTGATGCAGCTAGGAAGCGAAAATGCTTCTCTTTGCCTCTCTCAAATGAGATCCGGCAAGGAACAGCATCACCTGCACAAAACATTTGGATGCATGAAGGAGACTAATACCAACCTAAGATATGGGATAATGGCAGTGCAAATGGTCGAAAATGGCTTATTCCCTGATTAGCAGAAGATGACAACCACACAGCGGCAAAATTTAAAAGAAATTAATAAATGAAACTGACCAAGTTTTATTTGTTTTCCTGGCTTTGGGCCACCATTCTCGAGACCCGCAGCCATGGCCCTTGAATTTTTTGGTACATCTCCTGATATTTCTATGTTAGGCCGATCAGGCAACACTCTGCCATTGACACATAATTGAAGTTGATAATGCAGCACAAACTCCTGTATCAGATAGATGGGAAACTTTAGTGATAAAAACAATTTAATAATAAAATTATAATAGCTTGTAGCATCAGAGAGCAAACAACATATTATTGATCATATTCATTTGCGGACCAAGGGATAAATGCTTATAAACTAATCTTGGTAGGGGAGTGTCAGTTACCCGGCGCCAAATGGTTATAGTTCCCTTAAGGGAAATGTAAGTTGAAACATCTACTTCTGTTCTGTTACAACCATATAAGGAAACAAAGCACGCGACCACTTAACTGAACACTGCTAATCAGCTCTATTTTCAAGAAAAATTGTACCTCATATCTAACATGATTCCAAGTTTAGTTCAGGAATTGAGTCAATTAACAAATCAATATTTCAGTATTTTACAAAGTTCACTTTACCACCATCATTTTGCATTGTCCTGAAAAAGACACATAAGGGAAATGTAAGTTGAAACATCTACTTCTGTTCTGTTACAACCATATAAGGAAACAAAGCACGCGACCACTTAACTGAACACTGCTAATCAGCTCTATTTTCAAGAAAAATTGTACCTCATATCTAACATGATTCCAAGTTTAGTTCAGGAATTGAGTCAATTAACAAATCAATATTTCAGTATTTTACAAAGTTCACTTTACCACCATCATTTTGCATTGTCCTGAAAAAGACTTTATAATACAACACAAAGGCAACGGATGTATAATAGTCTCCATGTCTAGAGGTTTAATGTAGATGTGATCCAATGTATACCTTTACCAACTTGCGCATCTTCTCTGCTGTAGCAAAAGACGATTGGCTAGGAATTGCATCTGGACATAAAATAAACTCAGTCCTCAGTCATCAAAATACGGCACAGAGATTTGTCAACAAAAATAAGGAAACTAAATAAGCACAAGTGAAGTTGGAATGCCGATGCTTGTGTTGTGGTTCTTGGGAAGAGGACAATTAGTATATTAAACGGTCAGTCTTTTTGGATAGCCCCACGTGATTGTGGAATCTTGAAGACATGCGCTTACTTTTATTGGACTAAATGGGGTCAGAAGTTGCATTTTCATGGGAATAAATTGAATCATCGAAATAAGAATAAATATTGACCCCTTCAAGCAATAGGTTTAACACAACAAGTTTCTTAGTGAGTGAAACTTGAAGCTTTAGAACATAATGGAGTTATCGATGGTGAGAAGTAGTGAACTAAATCCTCCAATGTGGCATGTCCATAGATCCTTTTCAACTAGGGGGTCCTGACAGAGTCTCCCAGTAACTGTCATTGCAAGGGAACACCACAATCATTCAATACCCTTGGTCCCATTGCGGCATTGTGCATGACCCTTCTACTTGTCATGGTTTTGATTTTTGGCAAAGCATGACACCCATGAGAATAACCAAGAACCGAATAATGAATACGTATTCTTCTGATATTGCCCTATTCTTTCAATATTTCCCTAAAAATTGATTATTTTTTTTGTATACAGAAGAATCACCACACTTTCATTTAGGAGGCAAAGGATGAAATACTCGTCCTCAGCAGATGTATATTGTCAGGAGCTTTTTGGCACAGTAGCCTTTTTCCTTTAAAAATTAAACACAAGAGTGCTTTTTTTATGATGAATAAAATATAGTTTCTTTTCTGAAACAAATAGTATTAAGCTGCACTAGTACCTTTCTGAAAGTTGTTCTGTGGTGGCATGACTAAGTACTTGAGGTCTGTCTGAGGGGATGAAGCCTCAATAACTACAAGCAGAATCAAGAGTCACCAGAACATATAGAAAACATCATGTAATACACATAATTCAAGTGGTTGCCATTTTAGGTACCTTTCTTGCACTTTCTCCATTCATCACATAGGAGAGGTACGATCTGATCAGCCCAGATTCCTTGAATCTCCTGAAGTAGACCAGTGGAGCAACGATCATATGAATCCTGCTCGGAAACAATCAACAATCTCATGTATTACGAGATCTGCCAACTCTACTGAAGTCATGCCCCTAAAAACATGTGATACAGGTTTTCATATCTTCTTGGCCTAAGAGGGGATCGTGAGAGAAAAAGCTGAAAAAATAAGTATCTAAAAGTACAAATGACAAAGAAAAACAATTGAATCATGAAACAAACATAAATTGCTTGATTCATGAAGGAAACTTCAAACCTGACTAGGTGGAAGGAAAAAATGAACGCATTGTGAAAAATGCAGAAACGTATCTTACCACGATGAGTTTAAGATGCTTTCTGTTGATTTCAGCCTTGCTACAAGGAAGCAACTGGCGCAGAAGCCAAGCACTATTGCACAATGCCTCTATGGATATATCTGCTCGGCAAAAAAGATTTACTATGGCATCAAGTACCTGAAGTGCAAAAAAAAAAAAAAAACAATTAACACACATAAGAAATTACGATTTTTATTTCCTATATGGCTATATATATAAAAGAAGTTTGCATGAAACAGATTTAAAAAATGAAGTAAATTTTACAGGCATATCTATATATCTATATAAACTCTTAATTTAGAAGAGTTTAGGATGACGTGTCAAGCTTAGAAGAATTTTAGGAGTCTCGACCAATCATTGTTTTGCCATTTTTCTTTGATTTTCTTTAATTCTATTTTTTTTCTTCTTTTTCCTTTAATTCTCTTTTTTCTTTAATTTTACTAACTATCTATATCTATATAAACTCTTAATTTAGAAGAGTTTAGGATGATGTGTCAAGCTTAGAAGAATTTTAGGAGTCTCGACCAATCATTGTTTTTGCCATTTTTCTTTGATTTTCTTTAATTCTATTTTTTTTTTTTCTTTTTCCTTTAATTATCTTTTTTCTTTAATTTTACTAACTATTGGGTTTAATTCAAAACATTTATATTAGCCTAAATTATAATTTAATAGTTTGTTTTCTCTAAAAAAAACAATCTATATAAACTCTTAATCTATATAAACTCTTAATTTAGAAGAGTTTAGGATGATGTGTCAAGCATAGATGAATTTTAGGAGTCTTAACCAATCTTTTTTTTTTTGCAATTTTTCTTTGATTTTCTTTAATTCTAATTCTTTTCCTTCTTTTTCCTTTAATTCTCTTTTTGATTTAATTTTACTAACTATCTATATATCTATATAAACTCTTAATTTAGAAGAGTTTAGGATGATGTGTCAAGCATAGAGAAATTTTAGGAGTCTTGACCAATAATTTTTTTTTTGCCATTTTTCTTTGATTTTCTTTAATTCTAATTTTTTTCTTTTTTTTCCTTTAATTCTCTTTTTGATTTAATTTTACTAACTATCTATATCTATATAAACTCTTAATTTAGAAGAGTTTATGATGATGTGTCAAGCATAGAGGAATTTTAGGAGTCTTGACAAATCATTTTTTTGCCATTTTTCTTTGATTTTCTTTAATTCTTTTTTTTTTTCTTCTTTTTCCTTTAATTCTCTTTTTGATTTAATTTTACTAACTATCTATTTCTATATCTATATATCTATATAAACTCTTAATTTAGTTTAGAAGAGTTTATGATGATGTGTCAAGCATAGAGGAATTTTAGGAGTCTTGACCAATCATTTTTTTTGCCATTTTTATTTGATTTTCTTTACTTCTAATTTTTTTCTTTTTTTTTTTTCCTTGAATTCTCTTTTTGATTTAATTTTACTAACTATCTATATCTATATAAACTCTTAATTTAGAAGAGTTTAGGATGATGTGTCAAGTATAGAGGAATTTTAGAAGTATTGACCAATCATATTTTTTTTTTGCCATTTTTCTTTGATTTTCTATAAATCTAATTTTTTTCTTCTTTTTTCTTTAATTCTCTTTTTGATTTAATTTTATTAACTATCTATATCTATATAAAATCTTAATTTAGAAAAGTTTAGGATGATGTGTCAAGCATAGGGGAATTTTAGGAGTCTTGACCAATCATTTTTTTTGCCATTTTTCTTTGATTTTCTTTAATTCTAATTTTTTTTTTCTTCTTTTTCATTTAATTCTCTTTTTGATTTAATTTTACTAACTATCTATATAAAATCTTAATTTAGAAGAGTTTAGGATGATGTGTCAAGAATAGATGAATTTTATGAGTCTTAACCAATTTTTTTTTTTTTTGCAATTTTTCTTTGATTTTCTTTAATTCTAATTTTTTTTCTTCTTTTTCCTTTAATTCTCTTTTTGATTTAATTTTACTAACTATCTATATAAATAAACTCTTAATTTAGAAGAGTTTAGGATGATGTGTCAAGTATAGATGAATTTTAGGAGTCTTGACCAATCATTTTTTTTTGCCATTTTTCTTTGATTTTCTTTAATTCTAATTTTTTTTCTTTTTTTTTCCTTTAATTCTCTTTTTGATTTAATTTTACTAACTATATATATCTATATAAACTCTTAATTTAGAAGAGTTTAGGATGATGTGTCAAGTATAGATGAATTTTAGGAGTCTTGACCAATCATTTTTTTTTTGCCATTTTTCTTTGATTTTCTTTAATTCTAATTTTTTTCTTTTTTTTTCCTTTAATTCTCTTTTTGATTTAATTTTACTAACTATCTATATCTATATCTATATAAACTCTTAATTTAGAAGAGTTTATGATGATGTGTCAAGCATAGATGAATTTTAGGAGTCTTGACAAATCATTTTTTTTTTGCCATTTTTCTTTGATTTTCTTTAATTCTAATTTTTTTTCTTCTTTTTCCTTTAATTCTCTTTTTGATTTAATTTTACTAACTATCTATATCTATATAAACTCTTAATTTAGAAGAGTTTAGGATGATGTGTCAAGCATAGAGGAATTTTGGAAGTCTTGACCAATCATTTTTTTTTTGCCATTTTTCTTTGATTTTCTTTAAATCTAATTTTTTTCTTCTTTTTCCTTTAATTCTCTTTTTGATTTAATTTTACTAACTATCTATATCTATATAAAATCTTAATTTAGAAGAGTTTATGATAATGTGTCAAGCATAGAGGAATTTTAAGAGTCTTGACCAATCATTTTTTTTTTTGCCATTTTTCTTTGATTTTATTTAATTCTAATTTTTTTTTCTTCTTTTTCATTTAATTCTCTTTTTAATTTAATTTACTAACTATTGGGCTTAATTCAAAACATTGATCTTAGCCTAAATTATAATTTAAGTAGTTTTTTTTCTAAAAAAACAATCTATATCTATATCTATATAAACTCTTAATTTAGAAGAGTTTAGGATGATGTGTCAAGCATAGAGGAATTTTGGAAGTCTTGACCAATCATTTTTTTTTTGCCATTTTTCTTTGATTTTCTTTAAATCTAATTTTTTTCTTCTTTTTCCTTTAATTCTCTTTTTGATTTAATTTTACTAATTATCTATATCTATATAAAATCTTAATTTAGAAGAGTTTATGATGATGTGTTAAGCATAGAGGAATTTTAAGAATCTTGACCAATCATTTTTTTTTTTTGCCATTTTTCTTTGATTTTATTTAATTCTAATTTTTTTTTCTTCTTTTTCATTTAATTCTCTTTTTAATTTAATTTTACTAACTATTGGGCTTAATTCAAAACATTGATCTTAGCCTAAATTATAATTTAAGTAGTTTTTTTTCTAAAAAAACAATGGGATTAATTCAAAACATAAAATTAATAATAAGAAAACATAAAATTAATATTAGTAATCTATATCTATATCTATATCTATATATATACTACTATAATCGTTTTCTTAACTCATGAGTTTAATTTAAAATATTTAATTATCTGAACTTTTATAATTATTTTATAATATTAATTTAATATATTAGTAAGATTTTACGTATAAAAAATCGCGTCATGGCGCGGGGATCATACTAGTTCAGAAGAGTTTAGGATGATTTGTCAAGCTTAGAAGAATTTTAGGAGTCTCGACCAATCATTGTTTTTGCCATTTTTCTTTGATTTTCTTTAATTCTATTTTTTTTCTTCTTTTTCCTTTAATTATCTTTTTTCTTTAATTTTACTAACTATTGGGCTTAATTCAAAACATTTATCTTAGCCTAAATTATAATTTAATAGTTTGTTTTCTCTAAAAAAAACAATGGGATTAATTGAAAACATAAAATTAATAATAAGAAAATATATAATTAATATTAGTAATCTACATCTATATCTATATATAACACTTTAATCGTTTTCTCAACCCATGAGTTTAATTCAAAATATTTAATCATCCGAACTTTTACAATTATGTTATAATATTAATTTAATATATTCGCAAGATTTTATTTATAAAAAATCGCGCCATGGCGCGGGGATCATACTAGTTAAGAATTAAGATAAAAATAAAATAAAAATGTTAAAAACACATTAGTGTCCTCAATCATTACAATAAACAAACAAGAAAATGTAATATTAGAAGCTATAATACAACCTATAATTACATGGACAAATAAATATTGTTACAGAAAAGAGATAATATTTTTATCACGTGTTCCCTTTTTTACTTATTTATTTGGTATTTTCATGATTTCACCATATAACTTTGAAACTGACATCCCATTCCTATGTTTAGAAACTAAACAAAAATTGGATAAAAACTAAAGGAACCAAATTTGAAATGAAAAATTAAGTCTGAATGTGCTTTCATGATTAAAAGACACAACCTCGTGATTAATCGAATCATCTGGATTTTCTATTTACATTACTCTTCCATACTCTAGAAATTATTCTTAATTATAGGAAAAAATACTTTAGATATGGTCTTTCATTTTAAATGGGGATAATTTGTAATTTAGCATAATTTATGTTAAGTTCAAAACAGTGAAAACACTACGCCCTCCTATCATAAATATAAGAGTGTTTACTTTAGTTGCACGTAGTTTAAGGAACTAAAAACTATATAAAATATTAATTTATTTTTTTACTTCAATTACAATTTAATATTTATTATTAATCAGTACTCCCTCCGTTTATTAAAACTTGACGTTTTACTATTCACGCACGTTTTTTGAGGGGTTAAAAACTATATAAAATATTACCTTTTTCAATATTTTTTTTAATAATTTCATATTTGTTATCATCAAGTATGAATTTATAAAAACAAATTTAAAAAAATGTTAATATTTTATATAGTTTTTATCATTCTAAAAAAGTGTGCATGAATAGTAAATGACAAGTTTAATTACCAGAGGGAGTACTCCCTCCGTTCTTTAATATTTGTCTTTTTCAAATCTGCACGTTTTTCTAGAAAGGTAAAAATTATATAAAATATTAATTTTTTATTCAATCTTTTTTAATCATATTATACTTACTACTAATAAGTATGAAATTATTTAAAAAAATTATTAAAAAAATAAATATTTTGTATAGTTTTTAGTACCTTAAAAAACGTGTCAGAATAGTAAAATGTCAAATAAAAAAGAACGGAGGGAGTATTATATTGTAAAAAAAAATTTAATATTTTATATAGTTTTTTACTCCTTAAACTACGTGTACAAAAAGCAAAAAAGCCTTACATTTACAATCGGAGAGAGTACCACAATAATGATTACTGCTGGAGTTGCTGGTATATAGGATCAAAATGAACTTCAAGGTACTGGAATAGTTTCACTCAAGAAAATGCCAAAAAAGCATGCTTAAAAGATTTAACAAAACAGAAACTTGACAGTTGACAGGGAATACAAATTCCCATTGCCAACTTTGGCTACTACTGCAGAGTATTTACAGTACCTGAAATCTGCATAACTGGGGACTTGATTGCATTTCTATATCAGAACAAGAAACGCGATAATTATCCTACATGTGGAGACACAAGACAGGAATCCAGATCAGAGACAATATTCTGATAAACAAGCAGGAATCTGTTATGCACATGGAACATTACTGGTTAGTTCTAGAGACGTGAAGAATAGACTAACAGATAGGAGAATAATTCAGTTGGGCTCTATTATATATAAGGGATAATTTGGATTAGCCCTATGGTATTAGGCATTCAGAAATATCGTGGATATGTTGTTTCCTTTCTTGTCCAGTGAGTTTTTAGCTCTGCTGGTGTCTTAGTTGATTCCTTGGTTTCCCTAAGTAGTGTGTAGTTTTGGTGAGAAATCTGAGTACAATGATGTAGTTTTGTTGATTGATTGTGTGTTCCCAATTTTAGCTCTATCAGAATCTCTGAAAAGATTCCAATTATCCTAAATCCCAAACAGTGTATACAGAACCCCAGCACAAGTAAAAGCGATATTTTATGTAAATAGAATACAATCTCTTTATATGATCATTTCAGACACCAATGACGTCGTTATGTAGGACCATACTCCATGACTACTGCAACCAGTCAATCCTTGTCATCAATGTTCCACAGAAAGAAAATGTTAAATTAAGGTAGAAAAGGAAAGCTGTGATAACTAGAACCGAGATATCAAAATTTCAAGCCAAAACCCAAGATGGGACACAAGTTTTGTTCTATTAGACTATCAGCTCATAAAAAATGTAAACTTCACTGACTTCAACATAAGATTTACTGTATTTATTTATTTATGCTCTTGCCTCAATAAAACAGCAGGGATTTCAAAATCGCATTGTTTAAAGGAAAGAGATCCAAGTGGTTCAAAAGCCTACGGAGGTAGGAGACAAAGAAAGACTTAAAATGGGGAAAACCTTCTGAATGCATATTTTTAGTGTCTATTTATCTCCTTTTGCAAAATTTTCAAGGGTTTAAATATGGTAGCAGGATAGTTTTATATGTTTCTGTGCTCCATCTTGATGAAACAAGAATCTGTTGAGCAGTATCACTCCTTGCGTAAGCAAGAAAAATTAAAATTATCGAGAAGGTAGGGAAAAGGGTTAATATCTGGAGAGGCTTGGTGAACACCTTTAGTTTGTGAAGATAGATATCAAGCTCTCCACTAGAAGTATCTCCTGAAAAAAGCTGTTCTTCACCTTTGCTCTCACCAACTAGTGATTGCTGCAGAAGACGGAAAAAATGTTGAAGATAAAAAGAATGACAATGTTACACATCAATACTGAATAAAAAAGTTGAACAAGATAACTTTTCCCACAAATGCCTCCCTTCAAAATCAAATAGAAGTAAACAAATATACAGTATGTACTAAGTACTACAACATCTTCTAAGTTGCCATGTCAGATATGCCTTTTTTCATTTAGAAAACCTTAAAATACAGTAATTTGAGTGAAATATCAATTCTGAAAAAGAATAAAAATACAGAAAAGAGGAAACTGTTATTTTCAGAAGAAACAGTGAAATTGGTTGAACAATATCTATTCTATAGGCTCATACCTTTTTATCCTTGAGTTGAAAAGAGGAGACTATAATTCAATGCCAAGCACCATAGAATTGGGGCAATTAAATACATTCATGTATTACAGATACAACTAGAGCATCTAAGTGCTTAGACACGGTATATCATACAATTATGAAATTAATTCACAGAAACCTGTCCTTGAGTACCTATGCTGCACTTAATTTAAAAGACAAATGATAGGTAATTCTTCAGTTTTGCAGATAAATGACATAAGCTTCTTTTTGTGCATTAGAGTTCATAAGACCGAAAAGGCATAAAACCAATCATACACTACCAAAGGTATATAACCAGAATCAGGAGTGATACGTACCAGAAGAAGTTTCTTATGTTGTTTGCGTTGTGGAAGAATTCCTAATGCACCAAGCATTGACTCGTCCAACTCTAAACAGTTAACAGTTTATAAGAAAAACGGCATATGACCTGCTACAGTTGGAAGTACTTAGAACGAGAAGACTTACCTTTTGTTTGCAGCAATACAACCATCACACTCAAGGAGCCCAAAACTTCTCCATCATTACCATTTTTAAGATAATAAAGCAGGAACTCCCTACACAATAGAATTTATGATATTAAAACTTCATCAAGTAGAAATACATGCAAGGCCCACAACCACCAGAAATAAAACCTTTGTAAAGTGTTTTGCCTTTTAATCTTGCAGGGCATCATGGGAAAAGAGGGAAAGGGTCAGAGAAAAGAGATAATGTATCAGGAAGCATGGTGCAACATTTCAGAGAATAAAAGGAAATAAAACAACAGAAAACTCCTACATACAACCGCATCCCACAAATCCAACCATTCAATTTACAGAGTGAATGAACATTAAAGCAGAATGCCACAGGAATCAATAATGGTCTAATCATGTCAGCAATGTGCATTTCATCATTTTCATGCACCCATCTCCAATCCAATACAGATGCCTAAAGGGGAGAAGGAATTCAAATAAAAAAAGGTAGGGTATTTATTATTTGGTAATACATCAATCTAAAAAATGAGAAAGAATGTTAAATATACCTCAGTGCAAAACTTTTGCCAGTATCTCCATTTGGCAAACTCGTATGATAAGGTAAGGCAACTACCGAATTCCCTGCAGACACATCTGTGTGGTGATTGATATTCTCATGTGACATAGGAAGTTGAATCTGTGAGCAGACTAAGTCCCCATTTGACTTAGCTTCAGGCAACTGTACAAAAGCCTCTTGTGGGAAAAAGAGAGAAGCAGCGATAGTATTTGCCAAATCTTTTATTTTGACTATTCGCAAGATGGAGCAAATTAAAAACATCGCTGTGATGACACCAATCTGCACATCCTGATTTGAAGCTACAGTAAGTGGGTAAAACAAGTTGCTAAACAAGGAACACCAAACTCACAAAGCAAATGAAAACAAAAAGACACTCATTTGCATCCACATATTGCTTAGAGAATTAACATAATCTCATGGGCACTTCATCTCTCTTTCCAGGAAAGGAATTTTTAGTTTTGAAACAAAAATATATCAAAAAGAGCGCAATGCAATAAGAAATACAGTAAAACCATAACTTAAGAAAATAATAGCTAAGGTAACAGGAAACCAACAAAGAACAACAAACTAATGTCATACATGTACACCTTCCTTCGTCAAAGAGGGAAGCAGCAATGGAAGTATCAAGGACCCCAACAAGTTGTCAGTTATCAAGCGACCGACATCTGGAATTCCAGCTGAAATAACGTCACTAAGATAGTATAGATTGTCCTCAATTTCATCAAGTCTAGAAGAGATGCTTGATGACAATTCTTGGCTTGGACTCCTATGTAACAAGAGCAAAACATGAATTGTTTGGGACCATGCACCTCCCTCGTATTTACGGTGATACTTATTGATGGAATTATAATCTTACTTTGATGATTCTGAAACTAACTCATTCAGGCTAATGCACTGACTCCTGAAAAATGTGATTAGATCTGGAAAATAGGTTGCAAGGGGGCCACTTGTGATATATCTATTTACACCATCATCCCCAACTGAAGGGGGAAAAATCAACAAAAATGATACATCAGAATGAAAATGTTAATACTAATAATTATGAGATAAAAGAAATAGTAAACAACTGACCATGGTAGACATTTAGCGTCAAAGCACGTACAGCAATCCTGATCATGCTCTCTTCATGGAAAGCAAATTTTAGAGCCTCCACATACAATGGGAAAGCAACCACCTCACTCTAGACAAGGAAAGGAATCAAAGTCATATATACAGCTTCAGGAAGGAAAAAACCCAGCTCAATCATGAACTGTGGAATGCATAACAATCAACACCATAAGATTTTTCCTTTTACTAACTGATACAGCAAAAAAAGAATAAAATAATAAATGACCAAAACATATAAGTTTCTACACCAAATTAATTGCTTTTAAAAGGCATAAAGGCCCCTCAAATAAAGAAATAAAAAAAAAATGGAGAGTCTGCAGACTTTTTTGGTAGCTGGCGTTAGAGGATATCTTGTCCGCTACTCTTTTCACTTCTTACTGATGAGTTCCTAATGTAAATTCTCATCATTATTAAAAAGATAGATTTGTCAATTTCGAAAAATAAAAAAATTCAATATTTTTAAAATGATAAGATCCAGCACAAATATCAATGAGGTTTTCTACCTCCCAAACCCTCAGCACACATCTTCTCTTACTAAAAACATATATCACTGAAATCATTCTTTGTGCTCAGCTAATTAACGTCATCTAAGAGCCTTACATTTTATATAACTATAAAAGTGTTAGATCAATTATCCATCTTTATAGTCTCCTGACTCCTAATTCACAAATATGTTTCTTCCTCATGAAGTAACTCGGGAAAATAATCAGGCAAAGACTTTTTAATGCAAGCAAGGTGACCCGTTTGCCATATCAGAAATGCCCAATGGCAATGCCACAAAACTGACACTTGCCTATAACAGCAAGTGTTGTCATGAACACTTATTTAAATGCTCCACCCCCAACCTCCACCACCTCCACCAAATCAAAAAGCGCACACACATATCAATTGAGAGAAGAGAATTTACATCGTCTGTCTTCACAAGCAATGAAATTGTACTCCTGTCAAGCTTCCCACTTATTGCTCTTCTTGTCAGAATGTCAGATTACATGAGCAGTTATCAGTATTTTGCAGTAAAATTGTGATAATAATTTACATCGTCTGTCTTCACAAGCAATGAAATTGTACTCCTGTCAAGCTTCCCACTTATTGCTCTTCTTGTCAGAATGTCAGATTACATGAGCAGTTATCAGTATTTTGCAGTAAAATTGTGATGATGATGATGATGATGATGATGATGATGATGATGATGATGATGATGATAAAAGGTGAATGTATAAAAGAGTTAATACTAAATATTATGATGGTGATATAACATACAATCCAGAAAGCCATAAAATAAAAATAACAGCATCAGTAAGTAAAAAGAAGTAGAGAGAGAAAACCACCTTAAGAAGGAGATGTAGTACGATAACAGCTCTTCATTTTGAAAATCAAAGGGGTAAGTGATGAAGTAGTTTATATACTCGTTACTGAAAAGATAATCTGCAGGGTCAAAAGACAATTACCTTGATGTGCATAGTTCCTAAAAATGATGCTTGACAAAGAAGGGGGAAGATAGTTCATCATGGATCCATTTGGAGTCATCAACTTACAAATAGCGTGATCATTTGTCAAGTTCTGGACCATAATGCTCACAGTCTGAAGCAACTGTAGTGGAACAACAGCAGTTCTACTGATCTGCAGTAAGCGAACGAACTCCCCCATAACCTGTTTCTCCATGAAAAAGCTGCAGATGAGGCTAGATTAATGTTACTTGATACGAGATTCGATTCGAAACGGGACACGGATACAAGATTCGCTACCCCGACCGAATTAGATACGATGGATATGGTGGGGTATTTTTCTTAAATAAATTGAATATATAGATTGATTTTACAATTTATGGATAGATGAATTATTTTAGTGTTATATGGACTGTTTGGCCAGATTTAGGGTTTTTATTTGGGTTATTTTAACTAAGTGGGCCAGATTTAGGGTTAGAAAACCCTTCCTCTTCCTCTCTCTCTGTTGCCTATACCGCTGTAAGTTCTTCTCCTCTCTTCTGTGCGTCTCCTCCATTGTTATTCCCTTCTCATGCCGCCGCGCCTCCATCAAAGCGGCACACCTGTCGAGGATTTGATGCTTGTACCGTATCGATACGAGTATCCACTAGAACATTACATATTACATAAAACTTCCGCAAGATTCGCACCGCCGTGTCGTGTATCCCACCTCTACCCGCTAGAACATTACATATTACATAAAACTTCCGCAACAATTGTATGTAATGCATAATGAATTGGACTTACTCAAAGAAGGCTGAGTCATGCTGATCCCCATAAGTCACCAGCTCTGCAACTGATCTTAGTGCCTCAACAACAAAATCCTTCACATGTTTAAAGTAAAGTAAATATGCTGCACTGCAATCCATTATGTTAAGTACCACCTGAGCCAGTATTGTGCAGGAAAGCTTCCCACGTTTTCTGAATTCTGATATATTGATAATGATAATTGGATGATTACAAATGATGCTAGACACTCCTTAAATAGTTAAATAGGCAGAAATCAGAAAAAACCGGAAACAAACTCTGACTCATTCTTCTTCTAATCCTAATCTACTGAATAAAAAGATAAACATAAGGGATTAAATACTTCTGACTGATTCTTCTAATCCTAACTATCCTGAGAAATAGGAATCTACTGAATAAAAAGATAAACATCAGGGATTAAATACTAGGAAAGAAATATTAATCATGCTTTGTTCTTCCTTGTATAATATTTCCAAGGCTTAGCTTTAACTGCTGGAATCACATCACATCATGACAGCACAAAAGAGAACTAGTATAATCCCCGCGCCATGGCGCGATATTTAATAAATAAAATAATGAAGGTAGACTTGAAATCTTTAAGAAAATGGTAAAAAATGTTAACCATAGAGTTAGGCTCCATAAAAAGGTTTTTAAATTAAGATATTATATTGATATAGATTATTAGTATTGTAATGTATAAAGATTTAAATATAGATTAATAGTATACATTAGATTTAATCCAATATTATGATTTAAACCCAATGGTTAGTAAATGGGTAAAAAATTAAAAGCGGGAAAATGTAAATGTATGAAAAAGATGAAGAGAAAAAAAGAAAAATAATAATAAGAGAAAATCTATATAAACTCTTAATTTAGAAGAGTTTAGGATGATGTGTCAAGCTTAAAAGGAATTTTAGGAGTATTGACCAATCATTTTTTTTTTTGCCATCTTTCTTTGATTTTCTTTAATTCTATTTTTTTTTCTTCTTTTTCCTTTAATTCTCTTTTTGCTTTAATTTTACTAACTATTGGACTTAATTCAAAACATTGACCTTAGCCTAAATTATAATTTTAGTAGTTTTTTTTCTAAAAAAACAATCTATATAAACTCTTAATTTAGAAGAGTTTAGGATGATGAGTCAAGCTTAGAAGAATTTTAGGAGTATTGACCAATCATTTTTTTTTTGCCATCTTTCTTTGATTTTCTTTAATTCTATTTTTTTTTTCTTCTTTTTCCTTTAATTCTCTTTTTGCTTTAATTTTACTAACTATTGGACTTAATTCAAAACATTGACCTTAGCCTAAATTATAATTTTAGTAGTTTTTTTTCTAAAAAAACAATCTATATAAACTCTTAATTTAGAATAGTTTAGGATGATGTGTCAAGCTTAGAAGAATTTTAGGAGTATTGACCAATCATTTTTTTTTTTGCCATCTTTCTTTGATTTTCTTTAATTCTATTTTTTTTTTTTTCCTTTAATTCTCTTTTTGCTTTAATTTTACTAACTATTGGACTTAATTCAAAACATTGACCTTAGCCTAAATTATAATTTTAGTAGTTTTTTTTCTAAAAAAACAACCTATATATAAACTCTTAATTTAGAAGAGTTTAGGATGATGTGTCAAGCATAGAGGAATTTTAGGAGTCTTGACAAATCATTTTTTTTGCCATTTTTCTTTGATTTTCTTTAATTCTTTTTTTTTTCTTCTTTTTCCTTTAATTCTCTTTTTGATTTAATTTTACTAACTATTGGACTTAATTCAAAACATTGACCTTAGCCTAAATTATAATTTTAGTAGTTTTTTTCCTAAAAAAACAATGGGATTAATTTAAAACATAAAATTAATAATAAGAAAATATAAAATTAATATTAGTAATATATATCTATATATATCTATGTATACTACTTTAATCGTTTTCTCAACCCATGAGTTTAATTCAAAATATTTAATTATCTGAACTTTTACAATTATGTTATAATATTAATTTAATATATTTGTAAGATTTTATTTATAAAAAATCGCGACATGGCGCGGGGATCATACTAGTTGTGATTAGTTTAAAAAAATTTAAATGAAGGAGTTGTTGACATATCATCAAAAATATTATAAATTAAGATATTATATCGATAGATATTTTGAATTAAACCCAATGGCTAGTAAATGGGTAAAAAATGAAAATTAAAAGAAAAAACGTGATTGGTTAGAAGGGAGTGGAATAAGGAGAGCGCGTCACGTCAGCGGAAATTATACGAAATTAAGTAATTATATAGATATAGATATAGATATAGATAGCTAGTAAATGGGTAAAAAAATGAAAATTAAAAGAAAAAACATGATTGGTTAGAAGGGAGTGAAATAAGGAGAGTGCGCCACGTCAGCGAAAAGTATACGAAATTAAGTAATTATATAGATATATAGATATATAGATATAGGTGGCTAGTAAATGGGTAAAAAATGAAAATTAAAAGAAAAAACGTGATTGGTTAGAAGGGAGTGGAATAAGAGCGCGTCACGTCAGCGGAAAGTATACGAAATTAAGTAATTATATAGATATAGATGGCTAGTAAATGGGTAAAAAATGAAAATTAAAAGAAAAAACGTGATTGGTTAAAAGGGAGTGGAATAAGGAGAGCGCGCCACATCAGCGGAAAGTACACGAAATTAAGTAATTATATAGAATATAGATATATAAATGGTCTAACCTTATTAACATCATTCACAATTTGAACCTTTTGCAACTGCTCAATTAGATGCCTGCATCAAAAGATGAGGCAAAAAAACATTTACATGATGAGTATTTTCGTCAAATACTTTCATGAAAAGTATACATCATGGATAAAAAGACTTCTTGTTCATTCTAGGATATAAGTTAATAATTGTACAAATGAGCAACAAGAAATCCCTTTTCTTGTTACATTACGCCATATCTGCTTGAACTGTTCTCATCAGCATTGAAAAACTCAATCATTATCTTACTAAGGTAAGTATCAAGAAAAGAAATCCAACGGGGCAAAATACTATAGAGGGAAAAATTAGGGAAGGCAGTTTCTCTTAGCTCTTCATCCTTTATGTCTATGTATCTTAATAAGAGGAAGGGAGAAGGTGAGGGTCAGATTTCAATCATATTTTTTCCACCGACAACATAGTTTTGTAATGAAACAATAACACAAGCACGGACACAAATGCTTTTTCACTTCCCTTCTTCTGGAAATCGCAACAGGGCATCAAGCATAAAAGTAACAAACGTAGGATTGAATGCCAACTATACATTACATGATATTGTCCATGTTCATTTATCTATTATTTTGAGGGTTTTGTATACCAAAAAAGTGAGCCATGTATCTCATCTCAATGGAAAAGAAAAAGAACCTCCCAATGAGAAGAAATAAAGAACACCCCGGAGACACTAAATAAGAAATCTAAAATACATACTACATCGTGATAAAGAATGTTGTATGATGATTCCGCTCATACTTTCAACCCAAAAGGAGTCTTCACACACCAACTCCACGACCATGTTTTCTCTCTTGTTCTAATCCATAGAAAACATACAAATGCCTAGACAGAGCAAGCCACTTCTTCATTGTCTTTCACCTTTTTAATCTTGCCAAGAAGGCTAGGATAGCAATTGTTCACAATCTCTAGTATACAGGACCACCGGATATCCTAAAGTTTACATATGAACGCATACAAACTATAAGCATGCTACAATTATACAATTCCAGGGCAGAGAATAAAAGGTGTTCTTCTCAACAAGAAGGATCAATAATGCCTTTTTTCACCTTCTATGAAAGGCTAAATTTCTCAAACCAAAAAATGAAGGAGATCAATTATTCAATTTTGTGTTAATAATGTTTCCGATCATAAAACAAGTTGATCTTAAACAAAAGCAAGCTTTCCAAACTATTACTATGTAAAGTATGTGCTTGTCATTGCCTCTCAGAGATCCTTTTTTGTAATCTTCTCAAGTTGCACGAGCTTAGTTTCTTATAAAAGATAGCACACACATATAAGACAGTAGCTGGAAAACTGAAACAGATGAAGACATTGATCCATGAAAAGAAACTAAACAGATAATCCTTTTTCATAATACTAAACAGATAACCATCTAGTGCAATAAATTTCCAAGAGAGGAAACGCATTAATTCATGAAAAGCAACCCTATTTAAACTCCCCATAAACACAAACCAGCTAACAATTACGGAGTATGAAAGAAAGACACAGAAAGAGAAACCTGAGTTCCTCCAGGGAGAACCGATTTTTGGATCTCCAGAAGGAAAACCACATTGCTGAATGATCAGGCCTATGTAAGTATCATCCTCCACACTGATATTTATAATAATTTTCCTTCAGACCACAATATGGATTCATAGCCGAATGCTAGTGAGGAACTCCAGAAACAAAGGTGAGAATCCAAACCTGAGATACTGCAAACGACCCAAAAATGGAATGGTGAACTTCAAAAGCAATGCAAACAAAAGTTTGAAGAACTAATTGGCGAATCAAGGAGGCAAGATAAGTTGAAAATCTTCATATGGTGTGATGTTGCAATATTGCTATTCCAGAAATCAGATTAATTATAAAAACAATAAACGATTCAAAATAGAGCTTAAACAGAACTCTATCAGTATTCACAAATCTAGCACAAAGCAAAACTGCAAAAGCAGGAGACACAAAACGCCATTACACAATTTTATTCAAAAACAAAATGCCCATACCAAAGCATTCAATTATGATTCCACTTCCAACCCAACATAACTGGAATGAGCCTACAATTCAAATTCATAAATGAATACTTCCTCGTCAAATTGCATAATTATAGACGCCTACAACGTGGAAGTTTAAATCATAATCATAAATAATTTTATTCAGCAGAAAGACTTAACCAGTTCCAAACAAGACATCCTTGAGAGGATGACCTCAAAGTTTCCTCAAAGTTCCAATTGCAGAATATGATACGGGCTCAACTCCCGTTGTTTTGATCAAACAAAAACCCAAAAAAAAATCCAAATTCAAAGAGAAATCGATCCGGCTCGGGATTGTGGTGGATGGAGGTTCCAGAACCAATCATGCCAGCCAGTAATGACCTCAAAGTTCCAATTACAGCGTGAAGTGTCGGAATTAGGGCTGCTTTTCATGAATTACAGCCAGTAATGACCTCAAGGTTCCAGAACCAATCATGGCCACAATTCAAAATAAATAAGATGCATTTAGCAGGGGGAATCAGAATCATCACCTTCAAATTACAGCGACTCGTTGGAGAGGCAGCGCTCAGCGGTTGGCGGATAAGGTGGAGCTGAATTACTGGCTGGCATGTGGCAGCAGTGAAGTGCCGGAAAGATCCGTTCGCCTCGCGGCGGCGAGAGCGAGCGAGCGAGCGAGGAAGAAAGTGGGATAGTTGGCGATGGAAGCAGCTGATGAGGTGGAGTGTAGTGGCCGGTGGCGGCTGAAGGGCGGGTTTGCGTGGGAGGACGAGAGAAATCGATCCGGCTCGGGATTGTGGTGGATGGAGGTTCCAGAATGCGGAAATTTGAGATAGATGCAGACAAACGGACGAAAAGAAAGGAAACAGCGTGAAAGAAAACAAATGGAAACAAACTACTCCAATAATAATAACTAGTATAGTTCCCGCGCCATGGCGCGATTTTTAAAAAGTAAATTGATATTATACCATTTAATAAAATATTATTTAAATATTTTAAAGTAAATATATAAAAACAAACTCACAAAAGTAAGATATAATAAGCTCAATCAAGATGGACTCCATTGTGATAGTATCGAATATTTGCAAATAGACACAGGTTTATATTAATTTAATATTTTGAATTAAACCCATTGATTATTTTAAAGATGAAAATCAATTGAAAGAATTAAAAGGGGGAGAAAAAATGATTACTTAAAAATAAGAGAATTAAAGTAAAAATATAATTAAAGTGAAAAGAAGAAAAAAGGATAATTAAATTAAATGAAAATTAAAATTAAAGAGAAAAATAGGATTGGTCAAAATTTCTAAAATATCTCTAAGTGTGACACGTCAGCCTAAACTCTTCTAAATTAAGAGTTTATATAGATTGATTATTTTAAAGATGAAAATCAATTGGAAGAATTAAAAGGGGGAGAAAAAATGATTAGTTAAAAATAAGAGAATTAAAGTAAAAATATAATTTTTTTTTTTTTTTTTTGATTAGGTAAAAATTCGGATGGAAAAACCCTATCCGAAAGCATCCTGCCGGATGAGATCAAGAAGACCTGTATCTAGGTATAGCTCAGGCCCCCTGGTAGAGTAGCAAAGGTGTGCAACCTTATCCGCTACTCGGTTACCAATACGGGGAGTATGTGATATACTAACATTATTTATTCCTTTGAGAAGACTTTGAATATCTGACATAACCATTTCTATTTCCCAAGGACATCCAACTTGTGATCTTAGATAGTCCGTGATAATCTTAGAGTCTCCTTCTATTATTAGATCGAGTATCTTTAGTTCTCTAGCTTTTTCAAAGTAAAAATATAATTAAAGTGAAAAGAAGAAAAAAGGATAATTAAATTAAATGAAAATTAAAATTAAAGAGAAAAATAGGATTGGTCAAAATTTCTAAAATCTCTCTAAGTGTGACACGTCAGCCTAAACTCTTCTAAATTAAGAGTTTATATAGATAATAATAATTTTTATAAAGTAACCATTAAACCAGTCTAAATCTCCAGATTCTCGATAGACTAATAAGTTGGCAGGCAGAAAATCCTCGAATATCCAACATAAAATTAGAAAAAGGTGCAATAAAATCGACAACAAGCACTCTTTCGATCATGATTTGATTAATTTCACCAATGCTTAGTTTCATCATTAGACATGAATCATGATGTTGAGAAGAACTACACCAAAGCATGAACAATGGTGAGCTCATAGGCTCTAACTCTAAGCCTCTAAATCACTGTCACATTGAATAAAAAATGGGAGAAAAAAAGTTGTTAACTAAACATTAGAATAGTGTTGGTTATACTCCGTAATGAATTATAGAGTATATTTATATGTATTTGAATAGTGTTTGACTAATACATTTTATAATGTATTTAAAATAACATAATTTTTAAATAAAATAAATTATAAATTATATTAATCAATCATATAAATTTATAATGTAATTATAAACCTTATGTAATAGTGGGTGTTTGATTTACGTAATTTATAATGTATTTTATTTAAAATTTATGTTTTTTTTTACAAGACGATGATTTTGGGATGGTCAACAGCGGTTGACCCATTGCCCAAGAGCGTCCAGACGGACAACGTTGACGATCTCAACAGGAACTCGCTCAGCTACAAACGATGAAGAGAGACTGATATGTGTCAACCTATTAGGAACTCGGTTCCCCTCTTTGAAAGTCTGCGAGAAGATGACACTCACGAAGGTAAATTTATGTTATTTTAAATATATTGTGAAATATGTTAACCAAACATTATTCAAAGTATTTATAATTATAGTACATTGGAATCCAAACACATAAGTTAGGTTATGTTTAGCTCGGGGTGGGAGATGTGTGATTTTTTTTCGAGAATTGTGCCGACGTGTTTGGTATAGGGTTGTGGGAGCTGAGTGGTAAAAAGAAGGGGTGGAGCGGGTGGCATTTAAGCAAAATCTCCACCCAACAAGCATGGGGTGGAGCCGTGGAGGGGATGAATGCAATGAACGAATTCAACCTAAGTGTATTAGTTAAACAATATTATTTTTCGTAACGCTCTGCCTAACAAATTACTTGTAACTTAAATTAAAAGTTCGCATATACAAATAACACTATAATTAGTCTTAAATACTAAGGGCATGTTCACTCTTTGATGAATAAAAAGCGATAATTAGTGTGGTTGATGCTTGCGGGAGCTTCGTCCTAAGCAGCATCTGTGATGCCTATTTTGAAACGCGTGTAGGAGGAGTGAATGACATGTGAAAATTTAAGGGTGGGATGTACGGATGTGGCCAAAAATGATTTTTTTATATATAAAATAAATTAATGGGAGTGCTTATGTCGACGACGTGACAAAGAAAATGTATGTTAAAGGTTTGAAAGTGTGATACTTGCTTACATATAACCTAAAAAGATTAAATAGCCACTACGCAATTGTCATTCGTAACAACTGAAATGTATGTCAAATGTTTGAGAGTGCATTTTAATGCTTAGTATGTTGTAAGTATGTTTCTTTTATAAAAGTTTAGAGGAATTGGACTCCAGCTAGTCACACCACTATAATCGAATTATATTTTCGTGATAAGTGATCGCATATAAAGACACTTATATATCGCTTGGCTTCTAGGTAGTCTTGTCGTGCAAGGCTGAGGGTTTCCCCTGGCGTGCAAGTTTCACTTTGGGTTTGCACGCCAACGCTAACTAAAACAAGAGCTCGAGCGACCTCCAAGAGATGTCTATGTTTCCTCTCCACAATTCCATTTTGTTGAGGAGTAGTTGCACATGAAGTCTGGTGAAGTATGCCTTTACTTTGCATAAATTCTTTCTCTTATGTGCTTGAACCCAACTCGAGAGCATTGTCTGATCTTATAACTTTGATCCACTTATCAAATTGATTCTCTATCAAAGCAACAAAACCTTTCAAAATAGTAATAGCAGCACCCTTGGTACTCAGCAGTTGTACCCAAGCGGATCTTGTGAAATCATCTACAATACTGATGAAATATTTGAAGCCATCATTTGTTGGAGTATGATAGGCCCCCAAACATCGATGTGTATCATTTGAAAAGGATAAGAAGTACTTATAGAACTGATGGGAAAGGCAAGCCTAGATTGTCTTGCCTTAGCACACACATTGCAACTTGACAAAATTTCTTTATTCTACTCACGAGTCTTTACAAAAGGTAACAAACTGGGTTTGTAAAAAGGTAAATGACTCAATCTAGCATGTCATACAAGAACATCATCAGATCCATTGGCACTTACTTTGCAAGAAAAATCTACAAGATCACAACCTCTATTACTCTTTACAGGATTACAACCCACTCTGTTGTTGTTAATGAGTTGATCAATGTTAGGACTTGTACTCGTCTACCTCACCTCTGCTTTCCCATCCAGGTAGTAAAGATGGTTGTAGGCATCCCCAATGACCATCCTCTTAGTCATGGAAAAATCTTGTAGGAAACATTTTGTGGGTGAGAAACTAACAATGCATTGCAGATCTTTTACAAGTCTTCCCACAGACAACATATTACACTTAAACTCGGAAACAAATAATACTTCTTTCAAACTGAGACCATTCAACACAGGCACATTCCCAATATACTGAATCAAGGTGACTTGACCCGTTGGCAAGGTAATACTGTAGAGATTTGCCAGTCTGGTCTTTGCTTCAAATAAAGAAGCATTTGAACACATATGACTAGTAGCCTCACTATCAATAATCTAAGTTGCCTTAGAGAATAAATGAAAAATATACTGCATAGTACCTGCAAAACCTGAAAACGCATCCTATGTGTTATTGTTTCCTTTGTCTCCTTTGTTGAGCAACTCCATTAGTTGAGCATACTGTTGATGTGTTAGCTCGGGGATAACAACCTCATTGTTTCCCTCTTCTTGTGTGCACCCTGCAAATCTCTTGCCTTTGGTAAACTTTCCATTGCTATCTGGAAAACCATGAAAGGTGTAACACCTATCAGTGTAATGTCTAGATTTCTTGCAATGAGTGCAAAATCTCTTGTTACTTTTCTTGCCATGACCATTCGATCTGACGATCCTGAGCCTGAATTAAAATTCTTTGAACCTGAACTACCTGAACTTGACCCATCGTTCGACTTTTCGAGCCAGAACTAGATCCCCCTGAAGAATTCACGTAACACGACAAGCCTGATTCAGCACGAGCCCCAGCCTGATTACCCCTCTGATCTCCTCTTGTAGCAAAAGAGAATAAGCATCTCAGAGACGGTAAGGGGTTCATCATCAGCAAATTACCCCGAACAACAGTGTACTACTCATTTAGCCCCATCAAGAATTGAATCATTTTCTGATTATCCTCATACTGAGCAATTTCTTGCATAGCCCCACAAGTGCAAATCGAAAATCGCATCATACTACCCATCTCATCAAGCAGTGCCCTATACTTTGTGAAATAGATAGAGATTGAAGCAGTACCTTATGAGACATAAACAATTTCTTTCTTAATGTTGTACATCTGTGTTCCACAAACTTTGCCATAACTGGACTCCAATTCATACCAAATACCTTTTGCCATATCAATATACACCACATTACGTACTTCTGATTTGTGGACCCAAACCATTGACCAACCACGATATAACCATGTCGTTACATCGTTCCCACTCATCGAATCTTGGCGTACCCGATGGTGGTTTCGGCAACCTGTCATTAACAAACCCCAATTTGTTCTTTACAGACAAAGCCCTGTGTCACCAATTGCAAGCCTAGATTATCGCTCGGGTGAAGAAACAGCGGATTTCGTGAATCCAGAGCTGTAATCGCCATCGCTAAGCACTTTGAAGCTACACGACGACCAAAACTTCGAAGCTCCAATACTGAAATCCGAACAGAACAATGAAAAACTAGCGGAAAATAACGAGAAGTGATCGTGATCACTGCTCTGATACCATGTTAGGTTTTGGGAATTTGAAAGAAACATATTTGAATCAAGCAAGAAGATGAATCCATGGTTTCTTGCATTCAAGCTTGAAAATTGAAAATCTGTTACAATTAAGTGAGGAAACTAATGAAGGAGAAGTATCTTATACCCTACTAGTTTGGGTTGAGCCAGCCCATATCTAAAGCCCAACTTATTTACAAATATGAAAATGTAATAACGAGGGAAAATGAAATTGATCATGTATGTCATCAATCTTGTTAGGATATTTTATAATAGTTCGATCTGTGATTGTGTTCAAATATATGTGCACACGTACATATGACACTCAATCATCGATTCCATCCTATTTTAATATACCTAATTGTTGATAAGTCCAAATGTATAAGTGCATATATAAACCTTTTTTCCACCACAAGATGAAAAGCTGAGTTTATAAAGAGAAAATGGTTTGTCTTGCATACTAGATTAATAACTTTTTTAATGTTAAGTTTTAATCTTCCTGTCTCGATCTTCTCTCTATGTAGGATGGATCTTATGTAAACATCTTTTAATTTGTAAATTGTGAATAAATCTAAACATTGGATTAAGAAGATTAACTCACTTTACAAATTATTTTATTTAAATTTTATACATTATAAAATGTTTTAAATGGACACTAATAAAGTGTTTATAGAATGGATCGAAATTCAAACACCAAGAGCATTCTCCCTCTGATTGAAAATGTAAGATGTTTGACTCTTTAATGCATATTTTAAGAAACTAAAAATTATATTAAATATTTTTTAATTATTTTTTCAAAATAAATACTGTCTCCGTTAATTAAAACATGTTGTTTACTATTCATGCACGCTTTTTTAGAATGATAAGAACTATATAAAATATTAGTTTTTTTTCACATTTGTTTTTATAAATTCATACTTAATAGTAATAAGTGTGAAATTGTTTAAAAATATATATTAAAAAATTTTATATTTTATATAGTTTTTAACATCTCAAAAAGTGTACGTGAATAGTAAAACGTCAAATTTTAATTAACGGAGGGAATACTTATTAGTACAGTAATATATATTAAATTTATTTTTAAAAAATTAATAATATTTTATATATTTTTCAACTACTTAAAATACGTATTAAAAAAATTATATTTTAGATTAGAGGGAGTACCATTTATTTATTCCACTCGAATTTGAATAATGGAAATCTTATTATTACCGATTATGCAACAATATATTCATTTGACATTAATTTTTAAAGATTTACTTTTGAGTGGAAAAAAATAACTCTGATAGAGGTGGATTACCCAAATAAGCTGTTAAAAATTAATCACTTGTGGATGTTTATTTTTTAAACAGTTTTTTTGGTTGTTTGGATGACCAAAATAAACAAAAACGTGTTAAAATACCCCTAATAACAACCAATGGAGGTTATTTGGGTGTTTATTTTGTACAAGTACTATTTTACCCCTTTTCTTTTATCTTATTTGGTTTGAAAGTATCACAATACCCCTAATAACAACCAAATAAACTCCACTTTTTACAAATAAACTATTTTTCGCCTCATACGGAGATTATTTTGTTGTTTAAATTTTTAACTACTTTTACCAACCGTTTATAAATTTTACCTTGTTTATAATTTTAGTCAGTTTATTAACCACGTCCCATACGAACCCTATATATAGGGCAGGACCTGAGGCGAGGCCCAACAGGCGCTCGCCTCAGGCCCAATATATGTAAGGGGCCCATCCATTAGTAAAATGTAATATATAGCATAAAGGTACAACAGTAAACACAATGTATGTTTGACTCAATTGACAAGAGGTCTTTATGCCTTATGGGGGTTATGTGTGTATGTCTGAGCGCGGGTTCGATTCCCACTCAGTCCACTTTTTAAAAGTTCCCATCTTATTTATTTATTTTTACTGACATTTTTTTTTGTTTACTAATTCGTTTCTTTTCTTTTATTTTTAGTGCCATTTTTTTTGGTTTACTAATTCGTTTCTTTTCTTTTTTAATCTTTATTCTATTTAAAAAAAAGTAATTGGTTAATGTTATGATATTATTATATATGGATGTACAAGATATATGTATATTTACTTAGAGAGAAGTTTACCTTTTGGATAAGATTTTATTCTTGGAGACCGAGGAAATTCCTTCTATATATATTGTATTTGGTAGAATTCTCAGGACACACAATTGAATACAATCTCTCATTCTCCCATTGATTCTTCGGTTTCATTACACGTTATCAGCACGATAGTTTCTAAGAGCTAAAAACCCTAATGTCCATAGCCTTACAACCAGACGCCGCTCTCCTTGTATAGATCTCAAATAATTTTCCTCGGTGCATATCCCAACCCAGAGAGGCAGAGAGCCCCTCCAATTCAATTCAACTAAGGGCTTCCGAACCCTCGATGGATCTACAAACCCGGAGTTGCCGGATCGGTCATCCACGCCGTCGCTGAAGGCCATGGAGAGGGAAGCGCTGCGAAGATTGCAGCGGCGTGCACAGGGGCGACCTTGGCGTCACCGGGATGTCACATCTGTCACCTCCACTCTCAATCGTTGGAGAGTTTTCGCTCCTAGGCTCAATCGATCGTAGCCCGAAAGAAAGTCGTCGGCGGATCATACTTCGATTCCGGCGGCAAGATTCAGGGGCAACGAGACTGCATCCATGGTTGATGCGGAGTCAAGGATGCCTTCGTTGTTGTTGGGGTTGAAGTCGTCCCCCTGTGCCGGTAGTCCGAAGTGACAGAAGGAGCACCCGAGTCCCGCGTCGCCGTTCTTGTCAAACACGAGCAGTGAAGACGAGCCGCGTCGCCATTCCTGCAAATCGTACAAAGAAGACGATCCAAGTGCAAAGTTGGATTAATTACAAATTTCACCCTGAAATTATCAAAATTTCGGATTGGCATGTATTTTTCTGATGAATAACAGAAAAGATCCAAACTTTCAGGGTTACAAGGATCTGATAATTTGAAAATCTCTTCTCAGAAGCGATGAGATTTAGCGAGTGAAGTAGATAAACACATCTCCCGGAGAGGATGTATGCATAAATTATCTCAATCCTCGAAGTGCGCCGTCGTGGAGGTAAGTGTTCGTAGGTAAGTGCAATTTGATTTTTCTAATTTATTATTTTGTTTATAAATAATTTAATTGGTCTCCCGAAGTAGAAAAATATTAAATCCCTCGAAATGGATGTAAATAAAGAAATTGATATTATGAATCATTTGGTCTGATTGATAAATTTCATCCCCGTAGTGATGAAATAGTATCATCCATGCATCGATGTGTAATGATTATTGATTTGTTTTGTTTTATTTGTATATTATATTTTTTTTATCATCATCTCCTGAAGTAGATGAAAAGTCCTATCTCTCGAAGTAGATAGTGAATAAAGATAGATTATCGCCAATTGAAAGTTAATCAAAATAAGGCATTCTGATAATATTGTAAATCTATTTCGGAGTGCGATTATGTATGTGTTGATTACATAAGAGGTACGTTGACTTTTCTTGCTTGATTAATTAGAATTTCAAAAGGTTTAAGGTCTTATACATAAGGATTGATATAATTATATGTTATATTATATGTTTTTAAATAAACCATGATTATAATTTATTAATATTTTGATTTGGTGATGGATGATGTCATGCGAGTGGTTTGTCCATGGATCCAAACCAGGAAATCATGGTAAAAGGAGGTGAACCTTAGAATATTGAACACTACTTGGTAGTGAGTCTATCAGTTTTAGGCTCGACTTTAAGGCACGTGATGGAGTTGAACTGATTTATCAATACCGGTATATGCGATTGAGCTTGCGGTCAGGTAAGCCTAAACATCATATATAACATCATATATTTGAATTATGATTTTTGTGCCTCTTGATCATGAGTGATTATATATGTGTGTTATGAGTTCATCTCGTACATTAAATATGAATTATCATTTAGTTGCTAATTCCAATATGACGTTATTGATTGCAAATGTAGATTTTATATCATAAATCATGTCATAGTGCTAATATACTTTGATATATAAGAATTTAGAGCATTGATAAATCGTGTACGATTGGGGATTGATGATGCATATAGATATGTTTATTGGGGAAATTGACCATATATTTGATGGATACATGATAAATGATATCTAAATGAATTGATACATTGATAAGTTGATAAATAAATAACGTCATCATGCATCGATTAAAATATTAGCCTCATCTTTGTAGTAATGAGCTAAGATGATAGTGTTGATTCCATCTTGCACTTTTAAATTATTTCATATCTGATTTGTTTCATAGAAGGTGAAATATAAACTCCTGAAATGGTTAAACTTATTTGTTTCCTGGTCACCAGAAGTTGACATTATTTATGTATCATGAAGTTCATTTGTATTATATCCCCCAAAGTAATTGCATGCAAATAAGAAAAGACATTTTCTCTCATAGATGATGATGAAATTATTGAAATTGAAACTTGAGATAGTTATTGAACCTGCAGTATTTGTGAATGATAATGTTTATTGAAACAAATGATGAATATCTGAATTGATATCCACCTGAAGTGGTCAAATAAATTTTAATTATGTTTCTAATGAATTTATTTTTATTGAGATTACTTTTGTTATTCACTTGTGAGGTGTATATATCTCAATTTACTTTTTGTAATTCAAAACTCAAACTGTTTCCAGAAGAAACAACTTGTTAAGAGTTTGTATGTCATAAACATATGTGGTTTTATATTATATATATTGTTTGTGTTAATAAAAGTTATCTCTTGAAGTAGATAAACTTATCTCTACATATGAAAGATTATCAACGAAAGAGTCTAGATGATCCAACACCTTTGATTTTGCCAACTTTGTTGTTTTTGTTTGTTATTAGTTCAATTTGGCTAGTTTAAGGTACATGGAATCTTTATTTTATTTATCTATTTGATTTGCATTTGCATTTTATGTATATGAATATGCATTGGAAATGTTTCTTGAAGAAACTATTATGAGTATATGATGCCAATTTTATTCAACAAATGATGATTTGGGAGAAGAGCTTGAAGCACATCTTTGTTAAATTGTGTGAAATTGATAAAATTAGTTCATGAGAGCCCGAAGACTCTTTATTTTTGGACATTGTTCTTAATCTACTTGGTATGGTAAAACTCAAATAAATAGCTAGCTAAATGACCTATGGTTCATAACAACCTCTTTTATTGCCAGATGCAATATATATTGTTACCTCCAGCAGAGGACATAAAGAGGATACGGTGCGCGCGACCGTTGTTAGGATATTGGTCATAATTTTGAAAATGATTATAGATAATCATGTATGAGTCGACTCCCACATCAAAGAGAATGTGGAAGAAAAAGTTGATGGTTTGCCTAATTTGGATTTGTAATCTCCCAAACTGTGAATGAATCATCGATCGCATGAAAATGTTAGAATGATTTAGAGCTTGGTATCTGATGATATGGAAAACCTGAAGTTTTCATGATGAAATAACTAATCAGTATTTGTATAAAGTCTATACTTGACATAATTAAACCTTATACATGGCTCCAGAAGAGCGTTAAAATTAGTCCTCGAAGGACCGTTGATATAATCAAGCAATAAATTTATATGAGCAGATGGCTCTAGAAGAGTGTCAAAACACTCTAAAGGGAAGGAGTGATGATAGATAAATTGGGATCGTGAAAGCCGATAATTGCCAGAAGCAGTGGTTTTCCAAGCGAGAATGTCAAAAGAAGATCCAACACATAATAAATAGATTACCCATATTGACAATATGGATGTAATATAGAAATACTATCAATGAAATTGATATGTTGGATAAATGAGCTTTGAGAAGCTGACGATTAAATCGATCAAGTGAAGTCATTACTTATGAGATTATCATCTAGGATAATGCTAACGCATGGAATGACCCGGTAGAGTCGTCAATAATAGCTAACAAGCAAGCATGAATATCAAGAGATTGATTCGATTTCGATCAACGATAGAAGAAATTATCCTTTGTAATTTATCTCCAGAAGAGAGCTTTATATTTACAAGTTTTTAAATGTTTGGTATAGGTACCGAAATCTTCCCAGATTACACTAAGTTGTTGTAAACCAAGAAAGATGATGTATATGGAGGATTGGGTCTTCATAAATGATCAAATACCTAGAGTCTATCACAGATGATAAAATACTCGATATTTAGGGGGAGAGGAAAAAGATATGAAGAAATAATATGTTGCATGAACTAGAAGGGAACCAGAAGTTCAATAAACTATATAGCAAACAAGCTAGTAAAGGCATTAGTAAATGCAAAAGATGGTGACAAAAGTCACATTTAGAACAAATAATGCACTAGGGTGATTTAGATCGAGGTTCTAGTAGTAACTTCAAACAATGGTGATATGTCCACTGTATAAAACTCCTGAAGAGATTTCATGAACGTTGACAGTGTTAGAATTGATTATGAGTTGTCTTGAATTGACCGGATCCCATTATCGTTGATGGCACATATCTAAGTTTGCACTTGAAGTGCTTGATAAGAATAATTAGAGCTTCTGAAAATATCTCGACATGTAGTTCGAGTGTACAAAGAGAGAGATATTACGATATGAAGACAAATGATCTTTTCATCTTTGATTAGATTGTGAAAAGATATTAAGGGTCCAAAAGTACCATGTCTTTAGAAAATTGGTGATTTATATGCTAAATTGAGGGGGAGAAAAGTTGCACTCTTTTCCTTAACTTTGGTTTTTGTCCCATTTGGGTTTTTCCAAAGCAAGGTTTTTAACGAGTCAACTCCCCTCACAAGGATACATGGTATATCCCAAATTCTAGAAAGAAATAATTCATGCAAAGATGGATTATTTAAGCATGAAGTTTTTGGACATGTAGCTCCAACATTGAAAAGTGTAGTATCAATTGGTTTTAAGTGGGTGTTCGTACAAAGGAAAATATAAAGCCAAATTGATTGGACAAAAGCCTATTAAAGGTTACATTAGAATGTATTCACCCGGAGTGAATATAATTTTGGCTCCAAATGTAAATGACGAACGTTGTAAGTGCATACCCATATAAATGGAAAGAATCGATTGAAAGTGATCGAAGCATTATTATCAAAGTCCTATCATATGCAGGTGGTTAAAGATTCTTATTAGATTACCCGAATTACCTATAACTGTGAAAGTGGTGACATTTTATTAGGCCCCGAAGTACCATACAAAGTTGTATTCTTTTCCTTAATCTTGGTTTTTTTATCCCACTGGGTTTTTCCAAGGTAAGGTTTTTAACGAGGCAACTTAAGCACCATTTAATACATCATATCCCCCAAATCAACAATGAAAAGCACACTAGGTCCTGAAGTACCTTATGCCCGTGCATCCAAAGCAGCTCAATACCAATACATGGAAGTCAAGCGCATCAAAGTAAATCACGAAGACATTACAGCTTATACACATCAAAGACAATGTTGAGATTCGACCATAATCTCATGAAGACGGCGACATTAAGAAGAATGAGAAGACTTCGAGGAGGATGTTGAATTCAGGGGGAGTATACACGCACTGCACTCTTTTTCCCTTCGATCAGGTTTTATCCCACTGGGTTTTCCTGACAAGGTTTTTAATGAGGCAGAACAACAAGAGCGTCCATAGAAGGCTGCACTCTTTTTCCCTAAGCTATGGTTTTATCCCATTGGGTTTTCCTAGCTAGGTTTTTAACGAGGCAGTCAGCAGAATAAAGATTGTACATCCAAGGGGGAGTGTTATGATATTATTATATATGGATGTACAAGATATATGTATATTTACTTAGACAGAAGTTTACCTTTTAGATAAGATTTTATTCTTGGAGACCAAGGAAAATTCTTCTATATATATTGTATTTGGTAGAATCCCCAGGACACACAATTGAATACAATATCTCATTCTCCCATTGATTCTTCTGTTTCATTACAGTTAATTCGTTTCTTTCTCATTCTTATATTTATTTTTACTGCTGATTTTTTTTTGGTTTACTGATTCGTTTATTTTCTTTTTTCATCTTTATTCTATTTACAAAAAAGGTAATTGATTAATCCCTAAAATTTTAAAGGAAAAATTATTATCTTTCATAGGTAATTAATTCTATTATTGATAATTTAAATATAGATAAAAAAAAATGGATTCATACTTTTTAATTAAATAGATATAGTGACCTATAGAGAAAAAAAATAAAAATTATATTCAAATTCAGCCAACCCAAAATTATAATATTCCCGAATCCGTGTCTGGTAACTTGTGTGTTTGGATTTTGAAGCTGTGATAATTTAGTTTCTGATACAATATAGTACACTAGTACGTTAGTATTAAATGACATATTTGATCCATCAACAATATGTTTTTTAACTATGGTAGAGGGCTCCACATTTATCATTCGCCTCAGGCATTATAAATCTCAGGTCCGACCCTGCCTATGTAGGATGGGTCTTACGTGAAGTTCTTTTAATTTGTAAATTATGAATTAATAAATCTAAAATATTGGATTAAAAAATTAATTCACTCTACAAATTACGGAGTATTTTATTTAAAATCTATATTATTTTAAACACATTTTATTGTGTTAAATGGACACTAATAAAATGTTTATACAATGGATTGAAATTCAAACACCTAGAGAATACTACCTTTGATCGGAAATTTAAGGTGTTTAACTTTTCATAACGCATATTTTAAGAAACTAAACATTATATAAAATATTTTCAATTATTTTTTCAAAATAAATACGTATTAGTACAGTAATATATATTAAATTTATTTTTAAAAAATTATTAATATTTTATATTTTATATATTTTCAACTATTTTTTTTAAATGTAGGCAAACATTAAGAGAGTTTTACGGAAAGCGTGAAACACCTCCTTGATCATCCTACAAGATGATGGAATTAGGGTTGGGCCGTGGTACGGAAATTACCGTACCATCCGATTACCAACCGTACCAACAACAAGTTGGTACCAAGAAATCGGTAACCGAAAGGTCGGTACCGACCAACCTCGATACGGTATACGGTATGCAAAGTTCAAATCCCGTCCGTGGTACCGTGGTACTGAATATATATGTAATTTTTTTTAAATCCATTAATTTAATTAATTCCCTACCAATATTGTGAACAACGGCTAAGCTCCTCTGGTACCATCGGTACCATTCCAACCTCGTTATTTTGGTACCGATGGTACCATCGGTACTATCGGTACCATACATAAAAACATGTAAATAAAAATTAAACAAGACTGCTGGTACCACGGTACCAGACATTCGGTAACCGATACTTTCGGTACCAACAACTTCGTTTACCGACAACTTCGGTTGGTACGTGTTACATACCGAAAGGTATCGGTACGGTACGTGGTAATCAAAATTTTCTCACGGTACCGTACCGTGCCAACCCTAGATAGAATACAAGTCCTTATTAAAAGGGAGAGTCAAGCTATTGCTAATAATATCATGTCTAGATATTTAGTCGGCTACTCTATTGGCTTTTTTGTAGCAATGTCTGGATTCAATATATTCGAAACTGGTAGTCATTGATTGGATCTTCTCCACTTAGGGCGTGTTTGGGAACGGGATGGATTTTTGGGGATTTGGTGGATTTGAGGGGATGTGGTAGATGAGAATGGATTTTTGGGATGTAAAAGATGAAAACTCAACACCCAAATTTTTGGGTTTTGTGTTTGGTTGTATTTTGATTTTTTGGTGGATTGAGGGACGGGCAAAGACTGAATTACCCCTACTTATCCACATGAAATGACCAAATTGCCCCCATCTTCATACCCCTCTTCTTGAGTATGTCTTGGCCCCAACCCCCAACCCTGAGCTGCAACAACCGCCGTATTTCCCTCCGGCACATCGACGATGTAAGACTCCAAAAGGACGATGTCTCCGATCTGGTGGAGCGATGTGACGGAGTGGTAGTTGTTATATTTACAAATTCGAGTTTGAAGGAATCACAATGGAACTTGATGGACCAAAACCAACATGAGGTGGGGGTATGAGACCTACATCCAGCAAATATGAATACAGTTTGAGGGAAAATACAAATTGAACTACAAGAATGGGTTCATGATTCCACATTCCGGAAACCCAAACGCCCTTTTGAGCACATATTACACGTCCATATGCTAAACGATCTACCCAGAAACTACTAGCTGTTTTTCTAAAAACAGCAGATTTATCCAACAAGAACTCATAAAAATTGAACAATAATTAAATAAATATCAGATTGGACTAAAATAAGAAAATGAATACAAAATCAATCAACAATAGACAGATAGAACAAAAGCAAGAGAGGGGCGTGAATATCCAAATCAACTACGGCGCGATTTCAAGTTTGTAAGCAAATCAACCACAATCTCTCGGTTTCCTGGAAAAAGGTCACCCGGGAATCGTACAAATCCAAGCAAGGTACTATCTTTTAGGCTGATTTTAACACAAACAAAGTAAACCAGAACAATTGAAGGTGAGAAGACGAGGGGATGCTTACCCGGCCATGAGAGAGACAGAAAGTGAAGCGATCAGAGAACGATCGACAGATTCACCAAATGACATTAGCACTGAAGGATTGGGGTGATTCGTCGTAGCCGTGACGGATCCGGAATCTCGATCGACGGTTGCTTCGGGAGGGGGAGAAGATTTCTGTTGAGGCTGATGGATATCTACCCCGGAATCTGTCATTGAAGAGGACTCCTCTTTTTCCGCCATTGTTGGAGAGAGACTGAAGACTTGGGATTGGATCAGTTGGAGAGAGAAGACTGAGGGCAAAATCGAGGGTTTTAGATTTCCCATCCACCAAACCTTGGCGGAGGAGGTGCAAAAACCCATCCCCTTCCATCCAGCAAAGTCCCGATTTCGCCCCCTCCAAACCCCTTAAACACATACACCCAAACATGGAGGCGGAAAACCCGAGGCGAAAACCCCATTTTCCAAACCCCCTAAACACTACACCCAAACACGTCGTTAATGCATGATTTCCCATCTAACGTTTCCTTTCTCCCTTATTGCCTTGATTAGAAACTGGTAGTCATTGACTGTCGCCTTCTGTATATTTTTGAACTACTTAAAATACGTAATGAATAGTAAAAAAATTTATATTTTAGATCAAAAGGAGTACCACTTATTTATTCCACTCGAATTTGAAGTATGAAAATCTTATTATTACCGATTATGCAACAATTTATTTTGACATTATTTTTTAAAGAATCACTTTTGAGTGGAAAAAAATAATTCCGATAGAGGGGGATAATTAAATAATAAAGTTTTTTTCTTAAAAGATACACATTTTTTTCAAGAATTTTCATTTGGAAATATTTTTTTAGTTTAGTTATTTACTTTTCTCAATAATTGTTTTAAAAAAATCTATCTATTTATTGGTTGAAAATATTTTAAAGTACTACCTCCGTTGCAAAATATAAGGGTTTTTAGTTTTTGGCACGTTTTTTAATGAGCAAAAAACTCCATAAAATATTTATTTTTTATTAAATTTTTTACATAGTATTATACATATTGTTAATATATACTCCCTCCGTCCTAAAATACATTGCCTTTTAGCACTTTGCACAAGTTTTAATAAACCACTTTACTTTAAAAAAAACATCATCATTACACTAACTTTTACACAAATTTTATTATTTTTTAACACCCACTACACATTTTAACCAATCAAATTATTTTAAAAAGTCAACAGCACACAAACCAATACAAATCATTATAACTTCCTACCTAGAAAACATAAAAGACCATCTATTGTTGGACAAAATTTTACCTCTAAAAGTCCATGTATTGTTAGACGGAGGGAGTATAATACTATGTAAAAAAAATTAATAAAAAATTAATATTTCATGGAGTTTTTAACTCATTAAAAAACGTGCTAAAGACTAAAAGCCCTTATATTTTCAAACGGAGGTAGTAACATTTTTTTTTGAGAAAGAAATAACATTTTTAATGTATGAGAATATTTGATAAATACGAAAAACCACCAAAAGATCGACTATGACCTTTCACTATATAAAAGGCAACAAAAACTTCGGAGAGTTGGAGTTACAGAACGTTACGAATTTGTGGACGCAGTCACCTCTCCCTTGTCAGTGCTCTCCCCTCCCAAGTCCCAACCCCACACACAACCTTTCCTTTCTTCCCCGTCTCCTCCACCGCCCTGATTCCATTCCCCTTCATGGCGGCCGGCATCTCATCTTCCACCGCCGCCGCTGCCAGAAATCCCTTCCTCGGCCAAAAGCCCCCGATTTCCTTCTATCCTCCAGCCCGCCGTCAAAGCCTGGAATCCCGGCGACACTTGACCTGTCTCCAGAGGAAGAGAACGACCTACACCATCTGCTACGTTCTACAGGGGAAGGAATTAGGATCCGTACCGCTTCCTCCGCCGCCTTCGCGGGCCAACGATGAGGAGGAGGCGGAGATCTCCTGCGAATTCGGAACGCTCACCGTGCCGAGCGCCGAGGAGGTGGAGAGGCAGATCTCCGCCGCCCGATTAGCGGAGAAACTGGAAAGGAAGAAATCGGAGCGGTCCACTTACCTGGTCGCGGCTGTCATGTCCACCTTAGGCATCAGCTCCATGGCCGTCCTCGCCGTTTACTACCGATTCTACTGGCAAATGGATGTACGTTTCATCGATTTCATTTTTAATTTATACAGGAATTCAAAATTCCCCTCTCAATTGATTGAATTGGCCCCCCCAATTTCAAACCTGATGACAATTTCTAGGGTTGCGTTGTCTCTGTTTAGGGCGGAGAGGTTCCAATTACTGAAATGTTTGGCACATTCGCTCTCTCCGTGGGCGCTGCTGTGAGTCCCTCTTTCTTTTTCATTCTCTTACACCGTCGCAATTAAATTAAATTAAACTATTATAAATCATAAATAATATTTCCTTTTAATTGCAATTAAATTAATTAAACAAGATTGGATTTGTAATTAATCAGGTGGGAATGGAGTTTTGGGCACGGTGGGCGCACAGGGCACTGTGGCATGCTTCACTATGGCACATGCATGAAGTTAGGCTCTATCTCTGTCTTGAGAACGCGTCGTTTTGATAATTCCAGTGAATTTGTGTTAATTGAATTTTGATTAATATTACAGTCTCACCACAAACCAAGAGAGGGTGCATTTGAGCTGAACGATGTGTTCGCGGTGATAAACGCGGTGCCGGCAATCGCCCTCCTCGCCTACGGCTTCTTCCACAAGGGCCTGTTTCCAGGCCTCTGCTTCGGCGCTGTACGGTCGTCTTTAATTGAATTTATTAATATAATTAATACAAAAATAATTAGTTTCGCCTTCATTATAAGACTGATTTATAAATAAATAAATAAATTGAAATGAAAAATGGAATGGACGGAACAGGGGCTGGGGATCACGGTGTTCGGGATGGCCTACATGTTCGTCCACGACGGCCTAGTCCACAAGAGGTTCCCGGTGGGGCCCATTGCCAACGTCCCCTACTTCCGAAGAGTGGCTGCAGCCCACCAGGTCAGCTTCTCTCCACACATATTATGTACCATTTCACATGCTCCTTTTGGCCTCTTTGCAATTGGGATGGATTCTACACGAATCTACATTTCCAATGGAAACCAATTTGGCCATATTATATTTTCCATTTCCGACAAAAATTACTCTCCACTAAGTGAATCACCACCATAAATATGAACATACGGTCAATTTTTCGTCAAATACACCCTTGCAGGCTGTTTTAAGACAAACTGTTACCATATGAGAAATTGATTAATGGGTGCGGCTTGTATTCAGTGGGCGGGTAATTTTGATGATAAGCTAATTAAACACTATGTAATGAAGTAATGTCTGTGTATAGTACGGGATTGTATTATAAATAAATGTAGCAATTGAAAATAATAATGGGATTTAACTAAATCTAACTGTCCGAGATCTTCCTTGATTTTGATGTTGCTTATTTCAGCTGCACCATTCCGAGAAATTCAACGGAGTTCCATATGGGCTGTTTTTCGGACCCAAGGTGAGGCCTGAGGGGACCACTTGTTCTCTAAATTATACGGGCTAATTTTTTATTTCAATTTTATTTTATATGATGTGTATTTCCCACCAAAAAAAATTTTATATGATGTGTATTAATTTTATTTTATTTTATTTTGATACAGGAACTGGAAGAAGTAGGAGGGCTCGAGGAGCTGGAGAAGGAGATAAACAGAAGAATCAAATTGTACGACTCCTCTTGATTGGTTGGAGCCATTAGCATCCTATTTTCCATCCTTATTTTTTTTTTTTTTTACTGTTGGCTAACAAGTAATTAGCAGTTAACAAAGCAGTTGAATTTGGTGAAATACTACAGTATTTTTTTAAATATCAATACGTATATTTTTCCCTTAGCAGAGAAGGGGGTGAAAAGGAAAGTCGGTAGATATTAATGAACCGTTGCGTTCCAGTCGACCAAAGTATCAGTGAAAGCGCCAACTGTCCTTATATTTGTGTAATTTCTTCTCAGTATTAAGGGTAATATTGGGAATTCAAAGTTGAAAGTAATAGAAGAAGCAAACGAAGATGGAAGAAGCGTAAATGGCGGTGCAGTTTAGAAACGATTCGCATGAGCCACGACGCCTATATTGACCAAATTCAATGTATCAACCACTCAAAAACAAGGGTTTGATTTTGGTGCAGTAGTGCATCGTCAAATACACCCACAACTGCTCTATAAAATAAGCACGCATTTGATCTTTCCCGTCAACCGTCCTAACTAACACCTCCTCATTTTTAAAAATAATTTCATTTATATGAAATTGTTTTTTAAAATTAATAAAATAATTAATATTTACCCGCGCGCGTTCGAAAGGATGCCCTTAAATTTTGGTTTACCCGCGATTGACCACACCCAAATTATTGTCTTGTATCAAAAAAAAAATTAATACTTTTATACTACCTCCGATCCAAAAAAGATGTCATTTGACTTTTTAACACGTATTTTAAGGAGGTAAAAATTATATAAAATATCAACTTTTTTTAAATTATTTATTTTACAACTTAATATTTGTTGGTAATAAGTATTAGATTATAAAAAAAATAATAAAAAAGTTAATATATTATATAGTTTTTAACTCTTTAAAATACGTGTTAAAAAGTCAAACGACATTCTTTTTGGATCAGAGGGAGTATATTTTTTTTATCGTTCTTATAAAATGTATCAAAAGTAAAGCAACAACTTTTTTTTTTGATACATGTAAGGTTTCAGTATACCAGACACCATGTCTAATGTATTGAGAGACCGGAAAAACCGGTAGATAAGCATACCAGCATGAGGAGCAACCGAACAACAAAGAAAAAGCAAGCTGACATCACAAATTGAAGCTGGAGAAGAAACGATGATATCAAAAGTGGCCACCAACGGGAGAAACAACACAGAAATGACTCATGGAGAACAACTGCGGACGTCTCAGATTTGAACTCTCTCGCGAGCCTTCAGGTGTCGGTCACACATCCACAGTTATCTAAGCGCCGACAAACACAAGCAGACATCACATACCTTCACCAAAGAAATAATACCACGATGAAAGCAAAACATTTCCTTTGATTATTTTTTTCCGCCTTATCCTTTGAGACGGATCAATGGAGTATTTTGAGATGGATCAATGGAGTATATATATAACTAAAATTATAACAATTTAGAGTGTAATTTCCTAAAATTAGTTGCGCATGTAGTGATGAAATTGTTTTATTTTTCTATCAAGTATAATTCAAAATCTCATACAACACTATTGTTTGTGTTATGTTTTGATAATCCTTGTAATATGTTGTTACAAGAAACAATTGTTTATTTGGTTTGTATGATGCACTAGCACATAGAACAGGTTCACTTGTGGCTAAGTACGACCTAGCCATTGCCATGGTCAAGGAAAAGCACATTGTACCCATGGTCTAACCAAGCTAGGGACTAATGGCTAGCCTTGTCTCATAAGGTGAGGCTATGTTGAAGTATATTTGCGTAAGTGTTGTTTGTTATATCTCTCGATTTGAATAGTTTGGTGATGGGAGATTATGAAACTCTCCTCTTGCCCCATTCCGACTGTTGTAACCCTAGCTCTATTTAAGCTCTCTTCTGGATGTCTTGGAGAAATGTAACATCACTCTCTCACTCTCTCTCTCTCTCTCTCTCTCTCTCTCTCTCTCTCTGGTAAGCCAAGGGGCCGCGAGGCTAGGGTTTTGAGAAAAGCTAAGGTTTGGCTTAAGAGCTTTCCGACATCGGCGATTCTTTACAAGGGTGCTCATCAAGGTTGATGTTACCTGAGTCCCTGCTTGATTGACGAAGAAGAAGCTAAATGGTTATGTGTTGAGAAATCTCCCCTGAGATTTCTCGGTGTCCTTCACAGACGATTTCTAACCCCGTTCCTTGTTTATCTTCTTAGTACTTGTATATTTAGAATCGCGTCTTAGTGTCTGTGCATCTGAACCTCTATACCCTGTTTATGGACCTTTGGATGCTTAGTGGATTGGGTGGACCTCCCCTCCTGAGGTTCCGCGGATGTAGGGAAACTGAATCGCGTAAACAAAGTCTTGTGTGTGCTTTCTTATTCGTTTCCATTTTGTTTGGATTGTGTTTATTGTGAGCCATTCGAAGACCGAACCCCTTGATCGAACAGTTTGGAAAATCGAGAGTCCAAAAGAAAATGGCTGACGAATTAACCGTGATAATACAACTAAAAAACCAAGCAGAAACAAATAACAAATTTATTCAAAATAGAGAAACAGAATACATATTTTTTAAATTATTTTTGCTCTACCTCTAACAACTTTCCCATTTCGAAGATTTGAATATTTATTTAGTTTTGGATGATGCTGTAAATTTAGGGGAGTCTCTCTATTTTCTCAGTTGTTTCCCAATTTTAGGGAATGAGATAAGGAATAGGTACGTTAGATAAAAAAACACTTTAAAATTTTCCAAAAACTGAAAAATCCAAAAAACGAGGAATGTATTGGAGATGCTCAGGTTAAGAGATGAAAGGGAATCTTGATCTAACTCTATTACTCCAATTCTAATCGTCTCATTGATGACTTAATTTACATTTGGCTCCAATTCATGATTTCTTTTTTATGGTGGGCAATAAGTAGGACGTCTCTGCAGGCAGAGATCATCCTTGATCCTCCATGATGATATTAATTACATAATTCCCTATTGTAGCTTTGACAATATATCGACACTTGCGTTGGACTCTCTATAGCAGTAACTGAATTTGATGTTATCGAAGCTGTTTTTCATATATACTTCGTATCGTCTCCACTATTTTGAGGATTTCCTCCCAAGGGGTATTGTGATCTTCTGTTACTTTGACAACGCCCAAACTGTCACCTTCAACGATGATGCATGTTCATTAGACTTTTGTTGTGAGCGATCTTGCCACCTGTATAGAAGGCTCCAATTCATGATTTATATTGTTCTAAAATGGCTCCAATTCATGATTTATATTGTTCTAAAATGAGAACTAACATTAACATAGAGGTTGACGTTTCTTTTTCCTTTTTTCCTACTTTCACTTTTGAACACATTTTGAAAATTTGTTTGGTATTTTGATATAGTTAGATCATTTCCAATAGAATCTCTATGTTGGTGTAACGACCCGAAATTTAAGTACCCGAATTAACCTCCATAAACCTATTTAGAAGGTAAATAAGGTTTGGAATACTAGATTATCGGGGAACGTTATAGAAGAAGTTTGATCTTCTTCCGTGAGCTTTGGATCTTACGACCGAGTACGAGTTATTATTAGGTTCATTTAAGCGGAAGATTTAGTTGTCAAAAGATGGGGATTGCGAACCCCGAAAAGATCGTAAGCCCGTTGGAGGCTTCACCTGTCCTAGACTATCGCGAAAACGTTTCGAACAGAGATAAAAGCGGAAATCATAAATACAACAAAATGCCACGGCCACGCCGGGTCAAAACGATAAAACGTATGAGCAAAAGAGTGCGAATGTCAAGCGCCTCCCTCACTCTAATCGTCCAAAAGGTCTGTCCCGACAACCATCCACATCAGTAAGTCATATCGGGTAAGGGGTACCTGAATCTAAAAAAAACAAGAAATAAATCGGGGTCAATCATCGGAAATATGCACACTCCGTGCCATATAAAGAGGCATACTTAAACTACATGAATGTTAAAATGCAACACATAAGCAAGTGTATAGATATATATAAATGCGAAATAAACACACAAGGGCCCGTATCATCATCATAATCACCATAATATCTTCTCAAATGTACTCATCCTTCTCAAACATACTCATCCTTCTCAAACATACTCATTCTTTCTCATCATAAGCCTTTCATCATTTCATTCGTGTTCCATCGAGTATAAGTCATTTATTCAGATTTTGACGGCCGTCCTACCATAGACACATAGCATACATATGAATCGTTGGATTACTAAGTTCATCCTACGTCATATTACCAGTTTATATTCCTAACATGTTACTAGGTCGCGTGATGCATGAAGACTCTCGATAAGACAAAGAGTATCACATAAATCCATCATGAGTAAGTCCAGGGGACTTACCTGGAGTCCGGAGAATAAGCAAGCAATAAAGTGCACAACCAAGGATCCAATCAACAAGAGCCTATTAATTTCATTAAGCTTTCATTAGGTGGTATTCTAATGCATGGTACCCAACCTAATAATCAACATACATCCACATGAGGTTCACGATTCTATAGATTACACAATTTGGTTAAGTGATCCGGACTTAACCAGTTGTAATCTATATCGTATTATCACATAATCGATTTTCTTCTTATCGGATCATAAGTCAAGTTATGGGTATACTTCATTTCTGTATTTTATATGCTCTAAGTTTCGGTTATGCCATCACATATTTAACCATATTCTTAGCATTCCCTTAACCAAGTTTTCTAACCGAGTCATTATAAACACTGGTTACTAAAATTATAATAACTCTTGATTCAACCGTTGGATTGCCGTAATTTTTGAAAGAAAGATAGATAACATTCCCATGAACATCATATTAAGATTTCAGCCGAATCAGACCGTTGGATTGGAATTAAAGTCCAAATTACAGAGGCACATATATCCATTTTGTCTCTTGATGTTTGCTACAAAACGCAACCAAAAACACATAGAGGCTCCACTTCCTAAGCCCTTTCCAAGCACACAAGATCTATTCCTAGAGAGAGGGAAGGCGGATGAGGGATTACCTTCGAAGAATCCCACACAAACGACTCAAGAACACCCTCGGGAGTCCTTCGGAACACCTTTCAAACACCTTGCCATTTTGTCACCAAAAATCCCAAAACATGATTTAGATTCTTACTCAAAGTTGAAGAAAAGGAGTTATAAAACATGTTGGAACTCAATTTTGGAAGAAAGGAAGGGTTCTTACCGAGAAATCAAGTCAAACTCTCAAGACCCTTCAAAAACAGTTTTCTGCAGCTTCAAAGATGGACGATTTTGGCTGGGCAAAAGACCTTGGATTTTTGTGTTTGAGATATGTATGGAAAGCTGGGTTCAAGACGGATCCATGGCCACCGAGTTTGCTCAATTTGGATGAGTATGGAGGGAGTTATGCTATTTCTTGTGAAGGCTGTCCAAAATGGACCTAAAATGGAGCAAGGCTCTCCTTCTCTCTCTCTCTCTCCTCTCAAGTGACGGTGGGGCTTCTTTGGATGAGCTCCTCATGAGTCTTGGGGTCAGGCTTATAGAGGAGAGGGGTGGTTGGCTTCATGAGTCAAAGCATGGGGGGTGATGGGATGAAGAGATGGGAGTGGTTGAATGTCTACATTCACAAGCAAGCCACAAGTCAAGGGTTTGGTGGATCAATGTTGGGCAATTTGGGTGGATGACCTCTTTAACATAATGTAAAACCCGAGCTCGCGAAGCGTTAAAATCCGTTACGTTTATAAGATACGAGAAAAGTGGCTTGGGCATATTTTTTCCGTCATTAAATCCATGTAAAGCTAGGCATAAAATTTTTTAAATTTTCCGGGTTTTCATAATCATAAGGGAGGATAATATTCGGATTATCCTACGGATATTTTGTAAATATTAATTAAATTCCGGTCTTTACAGTTGGAAAGTGGAGAATTTTAAGAAAATAAGGTGTTTTCTACCCCCAACAATTTCTCTATCCAATTATTTTAAATAGATGAATGAGTAAAGCTAAGAGATGGGAAAATCATCTATATTTGTAACATGGTAAAGAGTGTGTGGTAGTTAGGGGGATGCATATCATATTCTCCACATTCCAACCAAAATTTGTAGAAAAATATGGATGCTCGCAACATAAAGAAAACAAAGCTAATGAGAAGAGAATAATTTTGGTGGTAGAAATCGTATAATTGTTTTTTTTTCGGAAATTTCGCGAGGTACCCCTGAGGTATTGCAATTTTCGCGAGGTATACAACTCTTTTGCATATTTCGCGTGGTACCCCTGAGGTTTAGAATTTTTTCGCCTCGTGCCCTTGAGGGTTAAATCTAACGGATTTTGTGAAGCACTGTTAGTTTTGAATTAAAAAAAAAAAGAAGCAAATAACAGAGACCCAATAGTCACCGGCCACCCCACCATCCCACCCTCCTTCCACCCAACTCCGGCGAGGCTCAGAGCCGCAAGCCACCCACCATACCCCTCTTGGTCTCCCACCATCTTTACCACCCTCAGGCCATCCCTCCACAACCACAAAATCCAAAATTCCAAAAACTCCAAAAAAAAATAAGAGCGTCGTTTTCTGTTCATCGGTGTCTTCAAGCTCAGATTCACCGTCGACGGTTACTGTTACGGCCAAGCCGCTGCCGCTTCTAGCATCTCCATCACCTAAGCGTCAAGATCCACTAGGGTATGCGCTAGATCCGTGCCCCCAATGGCCGGATCTGTATTCGTGTCCTCGGAATGGCCAGATCTCCGTCGTCACCCTCAAACCGCCGGGAGCCACCTTCACCCACCACACCACCTCTTCACCTCTTCGTTCTCACATGACCGGCGGCGCTTCTTCCTTGCCCCGGCGTTGCCCATGACAACCCTCTTCTCTCACTCTGGGGTCCTCCGCGCCGGTGCCAGCACCATCGACACCCAACATCACCATCTCTCCATCACCCAGTCCTCCGCGCCGGTGCTCCTTCAATCGGCCCCGATTCTTCTCAATTGACGCTGCGGTCGCCATCGCCATCACCAAATTCCCCTTCCCCCGGCCTCCTCACCGCCCTTCAATACATCACCTCCAGCGCCGGCGTCCTCCTCGGAAAAATTGGCCTCCTCCACCAGCCCTCCCATTCCCGGCTCACCTTCCCGACTCACCTTCCTCTCCCTCGTCATCTTCGCTTCTCGCCGGAGAGGGTCATGGGTTGACTCGGGGAAAGAAGAAAAGCTGTGAGGGTTTCCCAAAGCGTGTCCATTCCTTCCTTCTTTCTTTTTTTTTTTTTTATTGAAAACTAACGGTGCTTCACAAAATCCGTTAGATTTAACCCTCAAGGGCACGAGGCGAAAAAATTCTAAACCTCAGGGGTACCACGCGAAATATGCAAAAGAGTTGTATACCTCGCGAAAATTGCAATACCTCAGGGGTACCTCGCGAAATTTCCGTTTTTTTTTTTTGATCGAAAAATCGTAAATTTATTGTGATATACTAAAGGATCACTATTTTATAAATGAAATCACCTTGACCGGCTTACTCTAGCATAGTGGATAGACCCGGACAAACGCGGGTGCGGGCCGGGCTTTGGCTCAAATTTTATCCCGGTGTTGCAGGAACGGGCCGGGCTAAACCTGCTTAACGGGTTGAAAATGTTGTCCGAGCCCGTCCGCCATTGCGGGCACGGGCGGCCCGCGGGTACCCACCAAATGACACCATTGAGTGTTACACGTCTTCACTAGTACACTCTAATGACGTTAAACTATATAAAAAAACGAACCGACTAAATACACCACAAATCTGCACGTCGGAATGGACGTGCAGGTTTGTTGTGGGTTAATTAATTACGAAAGTCTGTTAATTAATTAAAAAAGGTTGCACGTTGAAATGAAAGTGCATTTTAAAATGGTGATTTGCGGTGTATCTAACAACACCCAAAAAAAATGGTTGTGTGCTACAAGCTTCACTTCACTTGTAATTGCCGAAGTCTGTAATGTCCAACAAGTACTGTAAATCTGTAATGTCCAACAAGACAACAAGCCTTCATTAGCAATTGCCGAAGCTTCACTTCACTAGTACACTGTACACTGCAATAAGGCTTCATTAGTAATTGCCGAATTAGCTTAAGGTATACTGTATAGATATTTGTTTTTTGTTTTTTTTTTTCTTATAATTAATAATTTATATTATATATATATATATTATATTTTAATATATATATATATAAATAGTGGCTTGTAACGGGTAGACTGTCCTACCCAATCCCGTGCCCGCGACGGGCGCAGGCCGGGCTTAGTGGCCCGATTGGGCTTTTCCCTCTACCCAAGTCTGTCCAAAAAGGAGGGTGGGCGAGACGGGCCGGACGGGCCAGCCCGCGTTTGCCTAGGTCTAATAGTGGAGGAGCCAAGAGGGCATGGGTGGGGGAGCACGTGCCCCACTCTCATATGACCGAACTATATATCTATGTGTATTTTCATTGTTAATAGTTTCTCTTGATACATAATACGGAGTATCCTTTAATCCGATATCAGAGTAAAAAATTGTGAATGTTTGAAAATTAAATGTATATTAATCACTTTAATTTTACTTTAATAACTATAATTCTTGTATTTTTTTACTTAAATTGATATTTACATAATTTAAACTCAACTCAAGGACTTCAAAATAAGAGGTTAAGTATAAGTCAAGGTTCTTAACATGTGACCTTTGGAAATATATTAATAACGATATTTCTATTTTACGTCTTAATGGTATATGATTAAAAAAAAAAGAGTTCTATTTTGAGGGTAAAGTATCCGGAAATTAAAAACTCAAATGCAAGTAAAAAAAACTCTTTATCTGACTTCTTCTTCTTCTTCTTTTTAATTTGAAATGCATGATCTGATTTTTGGGGTCAATAATACATTACCTGGTGTCCTGGTTGACTAGTAAGGCTGTAATTAAGCTACCTTCCTTTAATTTACTGTAATTTGTGGATGTCGTTTTCCAACGCAGTTGACTCAAACGCCACAAATGCCACCTGTCTGCAAACCATATGCCTTCTTCCTCCATAAAAACTCACCATCGCTCAAAAGGTATCTTTAATTCCGGACCTTTTTTTCTTAAAAAAAAAATACAGCAACTAACAATTAGTTAGTGCTTTGTCAAATTAGTCCACATTGAAAATAAATACTCCCTAAAACACATCATCTAATTTTAAGTAAAACACATCATCTAATTTTATGGAATGATGGGTAACCCCAGTGGCAGTCGGCAGTCGATCAATTAGTTTTTAAGTAAAACACATCATCTAATTTTATGTGTTGATTCTAATTAGACATGTCAAACAGGTCGGGCGGGTCGGATTTGGGTCGGGTCATCTCGAGTTCGGATCTATTTCAAGTCGGGTCATTTTGGATTACGGGTCATGAAATGCTCAACCCAGACCCATATTTAACGGGTTCGGATCGACCCAACGGGTCAAGAACCTTACTCATCCACAATTTTTTAAATGTCATTTACTATTTTTACACGTTATTTAAAAATGATAACAATATGTAAAATATCAATAAAAATTTATTACTTATTATAATTTCATTTTTTTTAGTTTTTGAAGTATGAAATTGTATATAATATATAAATTGATACTTTATATAATTATTATCATCCTTAAAAGTGATAAAACCGTACACAAATAGTAAACAACATTTAAAAGTAAACAGATGAAGTATTTTTAATGACTATTTACATATTTACATAGTTCCTAAATCTAAAATTGTTATATTATCCTAATAATAGTTATATTATTAAAAAAAAGTAATGAATGTTGCTACAATAGTAATATGTAATTTGATATACATAACAATTTGTAATGTTTAAATTATAAAGTAAAGTTGATGATGAAAAATATAATATTCAATCCTAATTATTATTAGTAATAAATTTTAATATTAGGTTAAATTGTAATTTATTTATGTTTTTATTATCTTAAAGCTTGATCCACGGGTTGACCCAACCCGATCCAGAAATTTACGGGTTGATTCGGGTTTCGGGTTGAAATATTTGTGCCAAAACTCATGTTTTACGGGTCGGGTCCTCGGCCGGATCACGTTTTGACCGGTCTAATTCTAATATATGGATCAATTAACTAGATACGCACGTTAACCTTTTATGTTATGTACTGAATTTCTGATTTTATATAATTCGATCGATCGAGTATTTGCAATGAACGAATGAGATTAAAGTGCATATGAAGTGCTTTAAAATTAAATAATTTGTCTAATACTATAATTAAACCCGAAACCTTCAAATTAGTATGCTATATTAAAATATTTGAAAACCATGAAATAAAGTATATACAATTTATGTTTTTTATTCTAACTATACATTCATAATATTGATGATTTTTCGGAAAAAAAATTTAGGTATTAATTTTCCGCCCCCTCAACCAATTGTATCAGGATCCGCCACTGCAGATAAGGATAGAATATATATCATATAAAGTATATCTTTTTATCTCTAATACCCCTACAAGCTCATGGAGGGAAGCCGACATAAAGCTTGGACTTCAACTGATCAAAATTATGAGACTCAATGGCTTTGGTGAATTGAAGATACATTGACTCTTCAGTGACGCTGATATAACGTACATGCAGCTCATCAGACTCAATCATGTCTCGAATAAAGTGAAATCAACATGCATGTGTTTGGACTGATTGTTCAAGATAGGATTGTGAGCCATAAAGGTAGCACTGAGACTATCACAGAGCAAGATAGGACGAGTGAGAAGGCGATGTCGAAGGTCAAAGAGGAGAGACTTAATCTAGCAATTCAACGGTCGTTACAACAATGGCACAGTATTCGGCCTCTATGCTCGATCTTGCAACCACTTTCTGCTCGCGCGAAGTCCAACTAATCAAAGTGTTGCCATAGTAAATGGAAAAACCAAATCAATCAGCCAAAGAATCAATGATATTGCGCTTCTACTCGAAATACTCAATCATAGGTAGGTTACCTTTTTTAAGAGTATTGAGTTGTTACTTGAGATGCATTGACCGAGCGCGAGACTATGCTTGAAACATCCTCTCAATCATGGTTCAGCCTTGGTGGGACGTTATAGACTTCATGATATAGACAAGCAGTTGTTGTGTGATGATGGTGTGAAGCCAGATGAGAACAAATTTATCCCAACGCTTTCATGTGAGGAAGTTAGAAGTAGGCGACGTGACCGACGGAAGAGATGCAGAAGCCACCAGTGTGGTTATGGTGGCACGTAGAGCCACTTCAGAGGTGGCGAATGCTTTCAACTCATAAGCATCCAGGGCATCCAAGACATTTGAACACCATATAGAGTAAATGGTACAATCCAACTTGAACAAGAAGACTGGAAAGTGAAGAGAGCTGGCAGGGTTTCCATCAAGGGCTGCATCGAGGAGGAAGGTGTTGGACTTTGATGTCGAACCAGTTTCGTTGCTGCTGGAGGGCGGTGTTGATGGTGTGGTGCCGCTAGCGTGGGTGCTTTCCATATCGGGCAGGGTGATTGGCTAGGATTTTTGAAAAAAAATGATCTTGCTCTGATACCATAAAAGGATTTGAAAACTCTGTTGATTATTATCATATTGAGGTTATGTATTTATATATAGAGTTTATATAAAAGATAAAAAGATATTCACGGAATATAATATATCTGGAGATAAAAATAGAATATATGTCATATAAAGTATATCTCTTTTATCTCTAATATAGTTTTACTCCTGAGATTAATTTGTTGGAATTGAAATGTACAAAGAAGTGGATTTTGAAAACTCCTAAAAGCTGTTTGGAAGAGATTTTTTTCTCTACCAAGGATTAAGCGGTAGAAGCGCTACAACCAGGGAGGAAGGAACACACAAGAAAAATAAACGGAAAGCATCTAGGTGGGTCAAACCACCAAATGTCATCTACAAAATTAACGTAGATGACTCGATTGGGGCCCCTAGTGACTGCCACTTGGGGGCATCATTAGGGACAGTACGGGTCAGGTGATTGATATCTTTCACCAAAGACGACGAACGAGATCTATCCTTCAGACAGAAGCCACCTTCTGTTTTGGAAACAATCCATAGACAGAGGATTGAAAAAAGTGATTATTGAAGGAGATAACTTGAAGGTGGTGGAACCCATTAATGATAGCTCCAAAGTTGAATGGGAAATCTACAGAACCATTGAAAAGATAAAGCTGATGAAAGGAAAATTTAACAAGATTAAATTCCGACGCTGTTTTAGAGAATCAAATGCAGCAGCTGATTTTATAGTTAGATTTAAGGGTGGCATTTTGACCCTCCCCTCGATCTAGCCAATCCATAAATCGAGTTTTGATCACGTTTACCGAATGTATATGTGAACTTATCAACAAATTTAAAGTGGGGTGGGGTTCTAAACTTTAACAAAAGAGCACAATCCTGAAATAATAAAATGATGGCTTCTCCATCATCAAGTACTACGTGTTAACTCAACCGAAGTTCCACACATAAGCTTCTTCCACGTATTTAAAGATGATTATGCAGTGGAGTGAAGGGGTGGACCAATGTTTCTTTTACGCTTTAAATTTGACAAATAACAAAATAAGAATGAAGATGATCGATCGTAACCCACTTGCTGATCCTTATGCATTATTGGCATACCAAACACTACTTTATTTGTAATATTATCTTCTTTCCCCCTTTTTATATACTTATTATTTTCAAAAATATTTGGAAAATAATAACAAATTAGAGGTGAAACTAATTACAGTAACCTAATTTTTATAAGAGTATTAAAAAGGGAAAACTAATTAAAATACCTTCATCTTTGGGGTATGGTAAAAATATATTTTCAACTTTCAAATGTAATAAAAATATCCCGTCCTTTCAGGGTAGTGGTAATATATTACCACAAGTTTGATCATGAGTCAAAAATGCTGACAATACAGCCTACGCAGATTTTTTACAAGGGTTTTCTTGAACAGTGTCCTTAGGAAAAAAATAAAGAGTTGGACCGGGTTCACACTCAATGCTTTTTCCTCCCTCATCATATCTTCTTCCGTGGACCATGGTCGCCTCTTGAATTGTCTTTCAAGTCTTCCAGGTAGCTCATGGTTCCTCTTCAATGTCAGTCTTCCTCCCTCGTAGACGACTATCTTGAGTTGTCTCTCTCACATCTTCTTCCCCTTTGATTCGTTCACGGATTTGAGTGGGTAAGTTTTTCCCCCCTCTTCGTTGTTGTTTTTGTTGTTGTTGTTGTTGTTGGTTTAGTTTTGTTGTCGGTTTGGTGTTAGGAATAGTCGTGTTGTGTTAATTTGAGGCAATTTTGACCAGATTAGTTGCTTGGTTGAATCAATTTCGTTTTTCAAGTTTAATTTGCTATCGTTTTATTTTTTCCTAAGAAAACTGATCAAGAAAACCCAATTTTAGTGCTAATTTGTAAAAAAAGGCTTTCACGTATGTTGTCTTGTAAAAAAAAACCACGTAGGCTGTCTTGTCAGCATTTTTGATCCGTGAAAAAAAATATCTCGACCCTCAAAGGTCGAGATGTTTTTATTACATTTGAAAGTTGAGGATATATTTTTACCATACCCCAAAAGTTGGGGTATTTTAATTAGTTTTTCCTATTAAAAATATCTTTACATTTCAACTGTAAAACAAATTATCTCGACTCATTTTTTTGACCATAAAGTAAGCCAAAATAATAAAATTAGTCAAATAATATCATTCTCATTAAAACAAGTCAATATCATCCAAAATTCATAAAAATCTTATTTTTTCCAATTATATGTCATCTTTATTGTCCAAATTTTTAATCGGAAAAAGAATCGGGATACATTGTTACCTTCTCCCCCAAAATTAAGTTATTTATTTATCATTGATGAAGGTGTATTTATTAATTAGGGAATATACAAGTAGGGTTAGTTTTCGGGTAGGTCTTAGTTATAGTAGTAGTAATTTGGAAGATGGTTTCTGTTTTTTCAGCGGTATCATGATAGTATAATGAAAGGGATGAATCACAATTCACAATCAAATCAAAAGTGAGTGAGAATTTGGTGGTAGGTGTCACAATTTTTGTCCCGCTGAGTTGGATACAAAACTATAACCCACAAAGTATGCATTATTATTGGTCGCTCATTCAACACGTATCTATTGGGCCAATCAGTTTAGCCTTTTTTTTTGGATTTTGATAATGCCACTGTAATTTCCAATCAACTCGTTTCCAAATTACCAAATTGTTATCATTTTGAATTACCAATTTTATTCAAATTAGATTGTCTCAACTCTCAAGACTCAACTTGGTTTTTTTTTTACATGTACACATACGGAATACGGTGTGGTGTGGTAGGCGCGACAAATTGACAACTCGTTATTGTTAGGTACAAGGCATTGGATACTGACATGACGACAACTGACAACAACACCCTATTCTAATACCTCAAATTATGGGCGTCTAACTGTTTACCTAAAACATGTTTAGTTGCACTACCTTGTGTAAACAGATGAATTAGGAGCTCTGTTTATCTATCCGTCCGACGAAAAAAGGGAGTACATGAATCATATAATATGACCGGCAGCTATATGACCCTTCATGAATCACATGCCATCGCTGCGGACAAATTCCTGTCAAGGTCAATCGCTTATCGAGCAAGGTTTGGAAATAGATCACAAAGGAGAACAGTAGGCAAAGGCAGAGAGAGATGATACAAGTTCATGACCAAACCAACATAACTGCATAAACAAACCTAGCTAACATCAACACTGAGATTATGCAACCCTAAACTCAAGCTAATCAATAACCAACCCGGGATCCGGTGAAGATCCATAGAGACGATGTCCCACTAGATTATTTTACCCTCAAATTGAGGTTGGACGAAATTCAAAAAATTATACATGTAAAATGATAATTCATATATATTTAAAAAAATGAAAAAAAAACATAAAGAATGGAATTTTAGATGTTATTTTGAAACTTTTAATTCTATTTCTGATTAAAAAAAAGAATTTTTTAATGCTAATTATTTTTTAAATCTTAGTCTAATTTAATCGATTGAGTCGAACTTCAAACCTCATGCATGCACAATCACTGCATCAATTTGTGATTGGTAATTCTATTTACTTTCTAAGATTTATTTCTTTATCGCTTTTCACGATTTGTTTTTGTAAATTTATTTGAATCAACATTTATTAAGATTAGTATATCATTTTGAATTTTTTTTAAAAAAAATGTAAGGTTAAAGATAATTTTGTGAAACACCGAAGTGGGAGAGTGTCCGATCACACTGGATCCCACGCAGTTCACGAGTATGAAACAATACTATGTAGGGGTGGGCATGCGACGAGACGGGATTGGGGTAATCCCGCGTCCCGTCTCGCGTATTTTTTGCAGGATGGGATCGGGGTGGGATTGAATTTTTTTTTAAAATCCCACCGGGTCTTATCCCTCACGGGAGTCACGGGATGGGACGAGATTTCTCCCTCATAAAAAGAATTAAAACACAATCCAAAAATAACACGTAGAAAGGCGTAAATTATAGCATAACAATCCCATTACAACAACAGGAAAAAAAAAACAGTAGGCAGTAGCTTGATTATATACATGCAGCTTTGATTTTTTTTTGGTTGTACATACATTAGGGTTGGCATGGTACGGTAACCACCAAAAAATGGTGATTACCACGTACCAACCACAAACTGGTGGTACGCAAATTTTCATACCACATACCAACCACAAGTCGTGGTTACCGCATATGTGGTAACCACGACTTGTGGTTACCATCGGTACACAACCATGGTTACCAAACTGTAATTTTGTTTGTATTTTTTTGAAACCTTCTGGCTACCTTACGGTAGTCATCAAAGTTATCGAACGAAAAAATATGATTACAAAAAATAATATGGTTACCACCTATTAAAAATTCAAATAAATGAAGTTCACAACCTAAATTACAAACCAATTCAAACCAACCAAGTTTAAAGTCTTGAAATAAACCAAGTTCGATTGTTCAAACATTCAAAATGTTCCTAAAAGTTCAAAGTCTTCGATCAAACATTCACAATGCTCCTAGTTCCTACTGTTTCTAGTAGAAAACGTAGAAAGGATCAATTTAGGTCAAAATCAAAACACAAAATATAAATTAAAAACTTAAAACTTAAAGTTAATAACAATAAAACATTAAATAAAAAAAATTAATATATATACTTGGTAACCATGATATTCAGATTTCATTACCATTACCGTACCACCTTCACGTGGTTACAACCAAGATGGTTACCACCATGTTGGTTACCACAAGTGTGGTTACCAAGATAGTCGGTTTGTGGTTGGTACGTGGTTGATATGGTAATTTCCGTACCATTTGCTAGCCCTAACATACATGCAGCTTTGATTAAAATAGTAGGCAGTAGCTAACAAACCAACCGTACGCAGTAGCTTAAGGTTAAAATTCTTACTATACATTATGTTTTTAATGTTTTATTATCATTTTATATTTTAAAATTTGGGTTTAAATAAATATGAAGGTATAATATAAATATATTCTTATATATTTTTATTAATTTTAATTAAATATATAAATATATAAAATTATATATATGCGGAACGGAACGAGATTTGCGGGATGTGAACTCTCCGTCCCGCATAATTTTTGCAGGACGGGATTAGATTTTTTTTCTTCTAAATCCCACCGGGATCAGGATGGGATGCGGTATGGGATTTGCGGGATTTGTGTCCACCCCTAGTACTATGAGACTCTGTGGTTGTATTTGGGACTTTGGGTTTGGGCGAGCTTATCCAAGCCTGTGCAAACTCAAGAAAAGGGAAAAGCTCCTCATCGAGGTATTTGACATGAAAAGCTTTTTGGAGCCCGTTGAAGCTTAGGTTGCAAGTTAAAGATCCCGGATTAGGGCTCACGAATGAGTATACTCTTATGACAGTGTACTGTTTTTCTAATTCGGGGAGCTGCTATGTGCAAGCATGCTTATGAATTATGATAGCTTATTGCAAAATCACATTCATTTGCAACACATCTACTCTGTTTTCCTAATTTTTACCCCATCAAGTAACCAAGTTTAGTCCTGTATTTACTATATTCACCTATCCTTAACTACTATCATGCCCTTCGAGCAAACCCCGATGTTTCATGAATTTCGCCTTTGACTAATACTACCAAAGTTATACACTTATACTAGCAAAAGAGCAAAATGCAGCTCATTTGCATTACACTAAGCTAACAAAGAGATTCACAAATCATCACACAACTTTGAGTCACCAAACACACACATTTTCACTAGTTTCACTAAATCTTGCAAAGACATGCCCAAGACCAAAAAACAAACAGAAAGAGCAAGATTATGAATTCAACTAGCCAGCTCTATACACTACATAAATTGCCTAATCAATGCCCTAGCTTACACAATAAATGAGCATGATGGCGAAAAAAGAATCAGGAAAGAATCTAACCATTACCCAAGTATCAGCTTCTTGTTCATCACTTCCAAACCTCAATTGGTCCCCAAAATCCCACCCAACTAGTTTGCAGCTACACAAAAGCATCAAGATCATCACCGCCCTCCGAAAAATGAGAAAAAACCGCGTTTCTTGGGCTCTTCCTCTACCATCACAGCATTCATACTGTCCTGCTCAGCAAGCCTCCAAGCAGCTTGCTCAAATGCCAGGCCTGCAAGAGTGGGAGGCCTGTTGAGCACCAAAGGATAGCCCCGATTCGTGCTCCGAATCACCTCTGTATCATCAGGGATCATTCCCAGCAATGCCAGTCCCAGCATCTCCTGGACATCCAGCACAGACATCATATCCTCACCCCTGATCATATCAGTCCTAACTCTATTCACAATCATCTTGATCTCCTTGATCCCATCGCACTCTAGCAATCCAGTAACCCGATCCGCATCACGGAGGCTCGTGATATCCGGAGTCGTCACCAGCACGGCCTCATTCGCCGGCGTGATTGCGGTGATGAATCCAGCGTCGATCCCGGCGGGGCAATCGATGAGGATGAAATCAGGACAGCCCTCGGAACGGTGTTTGAGGGAATCGACGAGCCAAGTTAGGGCTTTTCCGCCGAACCCTAGGGGAAGCTTGGATCTCGGCTTGGAGATGCATAGAAGCTCAAAATTAGACCAGCGCTTGTCACGGACGAGCGCCTGGTCGAGGCGGCAGTCGCCATTGAGGACCTCGACGAGCGTGTAGTTGACGCGATTCTCAAGGCCGAGGAGGAGGTCGAGGTTGCGGAGGCCGACGTCGGCGTCGATTGCGACTACGGAGAAGCCATGGCGGGCGAGGGAGATGCCGATGTTGGCGGTTGTTGTGGTCTTGCCGACACCACCCTTTCCAGAGGTGATGACGATGACGCGCGGGGTGGTGCCGGCGAGTTGGGGTTTGCGGTTGTAGCTGAATGCGGAGGCTCTGACGGTGATTGAAGGCTTACGAAGGGTTTTGATGGTGGTGGACAGAGGAGTGCTAGAGAGTGTAGTTGCGGGGGTGAAGGTAGCGGCGGCGGCGGCCAGAGGGTGGAGATGTAGCGTTGGCATTGCTCTCGGAGAGAAGTGGAGGAGATATGGGGGTGGCGAGACGTTGATACAGTGCATCTGAACCGACCTTCTCCTTCCACCTTTGGACCAGTTGGGGAGGTTTGTGTATTGGGCCATATATTCATTCCAAGCCCATAGGCCCAATCTCTTTGTTTTGAGGCCGTTAGTACAAGTTCATAAGATCCATCGCAAAGGCAACAATGTTGTAGACTCTTTTGCTTGTTGAATTGTGTTCATCTTAGTTTATGTTGTATCATAGTGGGAGTTTTCTACTAATAATATATACTCTGTATAAGAGGATTTTTCCATGTATAGATTTTTATAAAATTTATCCACTGCTTTTAAAAGTGTAAAAGTTACGGTTTGGGGGATTGGCTTTTCTTCTTTGGTTGATGGGGTTCTGGCTGTTCGGAGTCGGGTCAGGCTGGGGGTCGTGGCGATGTGTATCGAGGCGTCTCCTTTTTCTGGAATGCTGCTTCCTTGGAGGTTCGTCTTCACTGCCCACAGATGTTTCCTGATGTACCGCTAGCCTGCGGTGTTGCTGTTGGTAGCGCTTGGCTTCGTTCGTTCATCTACGTCCGGTTTAGTAGGGCTTGTTTCTCTTTGTAGAGCTCTTGTGCTTGTTTCGTGCACCCTTGTTGTATTTTGTTTCTTTTGACGGTTTCCGTCTGTCGACTTGTCGGCCTTCGAGGTCCACGTTTGTCTGGCTTCGAATTATTTCCTAATAAAAAAAAAGTGTAAAAGTTAACCCTAATATTTTTCTTTAGCACTCTATTATACCCATATTATAAAGAATAAACCCTAAAATGTCAATAATCACTATTTATACCCTAATTTTTAAACAACGAACCCTAGAAAAACAAATTCTGGAAAAAAAATTGGTGCATAGATAAAAACCACCCTTAAAATACAAGGTTTCCCACATATCCACCCATAAATTTGAAATTTACATAAAATGAACCATAAATTTATTTATTTTTTCCAACAAATCTCTTGTAAGTAATACTTGTAACTTTTAAGTAAGAACTCCCTTACGAAGTACTCCATAAAAAATAAAAACGTGAGGGCTCGTTTGGTAAGAGCATATAGATATAGGATATAGGTATATGATTTCTATATCTATATCTTGTGTTTGGTATATTGGTATATAGATATGAATTCGATATCTTGATGTACTAATTGTATTTTTTTTCCCTTTGATATTTGTAGAATTTGAAATATATAACTTTCTATTTGACATATTGAGGACATCCATGGCTTCCCGCTATCCCCTCTTCTTGCTCCAACAATGATAACCACGGCTTTCTCTCTATTCTATCCCCTCTCTCTTGATACGTTGGCTGTGAGTTTTTTAGAGGGTCTTGTTGTCCTGATCCTTCCTTCTCCCGTTGTCGGCGAAGTCGCCTTGTGTGAAAGAGATATTCTCAGTGCTCCGGTAAGGACTCTAGCATCGGGCTGTGCAACAACTCCGCCACCATACCCTCTGTTCCATCCCCTCTATTGTAAGATCCACAAAATGGGCAAAGGGACAAGTAAATTTTTGCATTTTTTGAATATGATATCCATATACCCTTTCCAAACAAGGTACATAAGATATTATTGTGTAGATATCAATCTCATACCCCCATATCCATTACAGTCTTACAAATATCTTGATATCCATATGTCATATCTATATACCCTTTTCAAATGGTCTCAAATGTTTTCATATGTTCATGGAATTCTCTTCAAAGGCCACTCTTGTTGTATTTTCATTTTTAGGGCGATTTTATAAGAACTCCTTTAAATTGTGGTTGGTTTATGTAATTTAACTTTGCTTATGAACTGAACCCTTGTGTTGAAGAATGTTGATGTCATTCGCAGCCTCAAACACCAAAGGCCAATTTGGAGGGTTTAATCCCTAGCGTCGCCCTTCTCTTCCATCTCCACCAGCCAAAGCTCACTTCAATCCCCCGTTTCCCTAGCAATGGTGAGCCAGAGGCAAAGGGAAGCTCGGAAGAAGTTCAAGCAGGAACATCCTGAACTATTCCCCAAGCCGGAGCCAACCCCTCCGTCGGATTCCGGCGGTAAGAAGAAGAAGAGGCAGCCCAAGTTCAAGCGCAAAAAGTCTGACGCCGCAGCCCCCAAAACCCTAGGCAAAAACCCTAGCAAACCATCCTCCCTTAAGAGACACCCTCTTCGAGTCCCTGGATTGAAGCCCGGCGATGGCTGTTTCATCTGCAAAGGCACTAATCATGTTGCTAAGAATTGCCCTGAAAAGGCTATGTGGGAAAAAAACAAGGTACTTCTCTCAATTTGTTTAGCTTATTCTTCCTCAAACTTCATTTATATGTTATAAAGTTTGTGTTTTTATTTGATTCAGTGTGAATTTGTATTGTTGAAAACTGCCTAATTTCAATGTGGATATGGGAGGTTGAAAATTTAGACTATGTTTGGCTTGTATCAGAAAATCAAGTTAAAGGAATTTGAAGTATTGTTTGTTGGCAATGTGTAGGTTGTAATGCACAATTTTCATTTTCATTTTTGTGGTGTGTGCAGATATGCTTATTATGTCGAGAACGCGGGCACACAATTAAGAGATGTCCGAATAAGAGTGACGACACTTTGGACAAGAAGATGTGTTATAATTGCGGAGAAAGTGGGCATTCTCTGTCTGATTGCACACTACCTTTACAAGATGGTATATTTCTCTCGTCCTTCACCATGTTTTCCCCTTTTTTATGAATGAATAGGGCTTCAGTCTTTAATATTAGTTTTAGTGATCGATCCTTTTTAATCCAAACCTTAATCATTGAAGAAATTTTGTTTAGGTTTATTAGTTTTAGATGTTATTCAAAGTGGTTTACAACTCCATTTATTTTATCATGGTTGCCTTTCTTGATCGCTGTATACTGTACTCGTTACTTATGTGTATTAATGTGATCATTAGCAACATTTGATTGTGTTGTATTCTGTTTTGTTAGTCCACTTGTCTATATTTACTTGAGCTAATCATTTATGCTCTTTATAACTTTTCTTTGAGACCCTGCTCTCGAGGGATATACTTGGTCTATGTTGTTGTTTTTGTTTTTATTCGTTATATTTGTGAATAAGTACATTTATGTGACATTAATGCACTTGTTTAGTTTTGAGCGTGAGTTAATCAAAACAGATGTATAAACTTGAGCTGCTGGTGTAGGAATTTTGTGCAGTGTGTAACTTTTCATAGAGCAAGTTGCAAGACTTTGTTACATGCAGCATTGCTTTGATTGCTTCCTACAGGACACGAAACTTGAGTGGTTGGTGTCCGCTTTAATTTAGTGGATATTGTTTATCTAGTAACTTGCAAGGGCTTTTGGTAAGATGGTATCACTTCTTTGAGAATACTGATGCGTTCACTTGTTTGTCAATGTGGTCAGAAGATCAAATGATATGTGTTTTAAAAGTCGAAGTAATTTCACTGTTGTATCATTTTCGGGGATGACCCTTTGTCTTTGCCATTCTGCCCTTTCTAGGAGAAGGGTGGTGGATGGAGGAGCCGGACTGCGGGAAATATCACTTGAGTGCTTTATGCAATACGTTTTTTGTAAAGCATAATCATCTTTTAACTCTTTCAAACTTATTTTGCTTCTTTCGTTTTTTCTCACTCTGGAGATTATTCTATGACTGCTCAGACTGCTATTTAAGGTTGTAGAATGACTTCTTTTCTTTCCTTTGGTTTCCTTCAAAATTAGGTGGGACAACATTTGCCAGCTGCTTTATCTGCAATGAACAAGGGCACTTGAGTAAAGACTGTCCGAAAAATTCACATGGAGTTTACCCTAAGGTATCTGCCAACTATATACGTAGTTTCCAATATATGTGCTCAGTTCACTGTATTTTGTGATTGTTCGTGTTATTACATATTGTGGACTTGCAGTCCCGTCTTCGATCTACTTCCATTTAGTCCGTTGGCATGAGTTAACATATTTACTTGCTGGTACTACAGGGAGGTTGTTGTAAAGTATGTGGTGGTGTGACTCATTTGGCCAAAGATTGCCCAGAGAAAGGGAAAAGAGCGTCCGCTGTCCGAAATCTAGAAGGTAAGAGGAATTGCATATTTACGTGTATGAAATGCTTGAAGTGTTGGCTATTTGATTAAGTCAACACGTACTGAAAAATTGCCACACGTAAATAAGCAATTAACACAACGCTTAATGGCACTCATCTGATAGTGTTATCTATAGCAATTTTGCATACCTCTCAATGCGTAAAATTGCCACACTGGGGGGTATTTTTCTCACCGACATAGGTGTCAAACTGTCAATGTATTGGAGTTAAACCTCGCTTGTTTCAGAAAGTCATCGGTTATTCCACAACAGTTTTTTGGTAGAGCTTTAAGTAATTTAGCATGCTTTGATCTTAAACTTGTCCCTAAAAGGCTGCTAATGATTTTTGTCAGTATGAAATAGTTTCTTGATAAAGACCTAATATACTTTATTGTTTTCTGTGTTAATTGCTCATTCTTAGAATAACATCTGAACTGAAAAAATGGTGGATTCGTCCACCTTTTGCTATGTTAGTTTTGACCATAGCTCAACTATGTTCTATCCATGGTTTACAGAGAACAATTGGTCAGCTGCACCTAGAGGAAGAGTAACAAAGCTTGTAAGTGGTGATGATCTTGAAGACGATTTCATGATAGATGATCCTCAACCCGGCGACAAGGAGCCCACTACCAAATCCGCCTCTAAATCAAAAGATCTCCAGGGGATACCGAAAGCCAAACAGGGTCCCAAGGTGGTGAACTTCTAGGTTGATTGCTTCCAATGGTTGCTGCCTCATCTAGCAATGAAAGCCGAATCTGGATAGGGGTGAAAAAAAAGTGTACAACAAAGGTTTTGTTCTATAGTTTTGACGATCCATGTTTTTTTTTTCAAATCTTCTCCATGGCTTTTATTCATTCCGAGATTCTTATGCTTGATAGGATCTTTTCCATTTTTAATCCTCTCTGCCCCATAGCAATGTAATGCAACACACTAGTTTCCGAAGTTTTTCTGTAGCATTTGCTGTAAAATTGTTGTGTGGAAGATCTGAAATCATATAGACCTTTGAGAATTGAGATAATGTTAGCGGTGACGGAGTCAAGATTTCAGCCAGGGGTGCTAAAAAAATTTCGTGAATATTTTTTTGTGTGTATGCCTATTAAGGGCTCGTTTGGTTCAATGGTGTTGTGAATTTCCCCGAGTGAATACCGTTAAAGAGAAGGAGAATGAACAATAGGACACAAAGGATTTCCGTGTTCTGGCAAGAACCGCGCAGAACACCCTGCAGAGAAAAACCTCTCTGCAGCTAGGGTTTCTTATTATTGTGATGCTTTGATGGATACACGGGCACTCCATAATTCAACCCTACACCCTCTATTTATAATAGAGAACCTCCTATAGATAACCCTATAGATAAACCTAGATATAGATAAAACCTACCTTATCTAGAACCTATTATAGATAAAACCATCTATAATAAACCACCTATATATAAAACCATATATAGATAAAACTTGCTATAGATAAATTGACTTGGGCCCCAATCCAATTTATCTATCTACCTAGGATGATTAATTGTCTCATACAACAATCTCCACCTAGACAAATAATCTATCTATAACAATAAACAGAGACAACTCTAGGACCTTGTCTGCCCCAGGTCCTCCCGTGCTCTGCTCCCTGGGGCTCCTCACTCGATTATCATCAAGTGATGTTGATCAAGTCCAAGTGGCGCTCCTTGAACTTCTTCCTGGTGGCATGCTTCACCGGTCCGGCACCCTGCACCATCTTCCATCTTGACAATCTTTGCAGTAGATACAACTTGTTGGACAAAGACTTTGACATATACCTCTTCTCCGATTGAACCCGAATCTCCTTCAAAGACTCCATGTCAATCACGTGGTATATCACTTTATCTGTCAGACAGAGTTGAATGATCGACGCCGCCTTTTCCTGCATCTCTTCCCAATCTTCCTTTTTCACAGCCTCAGGCTTTACCTCCTTCAGCGCCTTTAACATTCCCTGTTGAGTCAGCAGATCCTTCACTCGTCGTTGCCAAAGACCGAGATTTCCAGTGCCATCGAAACGCGGAACCTTGAATTTCACACCGGATGTCATCGTCTAACCTTGCTCTGATACCAGTTTGTTAGGGGGAAGTCTTGTTGGGCCCGACCAGAAAGCCCAACATATAAGCCGGACCGGGGCACCATCCCAAAACCAATTGGCATTAGGTGGAGTAGCCCATCCACTTATATGTTGGGTTCAGAATCACCCCACTTCCGATATGGGATAGATAAAACTTGCTATAGATAAATTGACTTGGGCCCCAATCCAATTTATCTATCTACCTAGGATGATTAATTGTCTCATACAACAATAAGTTTGTTAGGGGGAAGTCTTGTTGGGCCCGACCAGAAAGCCCAACATATAAGCCGGACCGGGGCACCATCCCAAAACCAATTGGCATTAGGTGGAGTAGCCCATCCACTTATATGTTGGGTTCAGAATCACCCCACTTCCGATATGGGATTCACAAGTGTCCCAACAAATCCCCCTCTCACTTGTGAATCCATCACAAGTCTAGCCCGGTTGGAATTGAGACCTCCACGCAACGGGTTCGACTAACCCGTCATCGATTCAGATGTGGAGTCCATCTCAATATTCGGTGCAACCGGCCCACCCGCCGAACCCGGCTCTGATACCAGTTTGTTAGGGGGAAGTCTTGTTGGGCCCGACCAGAAAGCCCAACATATAAGCCGGACCGGGGCACCATCCCAAAACCAATTGGCATTAGGTGGAGTAGCCCATCCACTTATATGTTGGGTTCAGAATCACCCCACTTCCGATATGGGATTCACAAGTGTCCCAACAAATGGGAATTGAATTCTCGAGAAGTCAAATTGATGGGAATTGTGAAAATGTGTTTGGTTGATTTTTTTTTATTTTAGAGGATTAAAAGGGGGAATTGAATATTTCCAAATGTAAAAGGGTGGAAGTTGAACTTACCTAGGGGAGACTAGGTAAGTGAACTTACTCCAAATTGGAGGAATTTAACTTCCTGAGAAGTTGAATTCGTGGGTTTTCATTTTTTAAAAATATAAACCAAATGCAGATATTTCTCCAACTTTCAGGGAATTTCTACTTCCTGGGTTTTTGACATATCAACCAAACACACTCTAAGAAGATTTATTTAAAAATATTGAAAAAACACTAAAATTGTTAATAAAAATTAATTTTAAAACAACATTGAAAGAAAATGTTAAATATATAATTTAAATGTAATATTTTTAATTAAAATAATTGTGAGGAATAATGATACAAAAAAATAAAAATTTAAACATAATATTTTCACTTGAAGTAACTGTGAGAAATGATGATATAATAAAATAGTGAAGGAGTGGGAATTGAACCTAAAACCTTTTGATTCACCTTCCTTCCATTACCACTCAAGGTAGATAACACTTTTATTTTAAATATCATTTAAAGATGTTATATTATCTTAAAATACTAAATATGTGTAAAAAAAATATTATTTTTTAATATTTATTTTCCGGCTGGGCCGCTGGGGTGCTCATGCACCTCAGCAGGAAGGTGAGTCCTTCCATCAGCTCAAGTCCTTGATATTAGTTGGTCCATGAATCACTTATGGACTCAGCAGGAAGGTGAGTAATTAACATGGAACGCAGAGCTTTGAACCCCAACCCGCTGACCCGCCGAGTCGCCATGGGTCAATGACCCACCGGATTGGTGACCAGTCGGCTTCGGGTCGAGACCCTCCAACCCACTGACCCAAAAAGTCGACCCATACCCATATTTTTTTTTGAAAAAAATAAATTTTTTAAAATAATTAAAATAATTATGTATATTATTCTTACAATAATTCATAATAATACATAAACTAATATGCAATATGCAATGTGGGACAAATACACCACCATTCTTCTCTTTTTATAGATTTGGAAGTCTTCATTCTATTCCCTCATTTCAATGTGGAACAAGAACTTTCTCCCATATTGAAAGTTATTTCTCCCACATTGAAAATAGAATGAGAAGACATGAAGTTATATATATATATGTGTGTGTGTGTTTATCTCACTATCGCATGACTCCCACTTCACTTATTTCATACATTTCCCATGTTGGAAATGAAGTTGGCAAAAAAAAAATATTCTCTCTTAAATCCTACATTGAAATTGTAGTGGATGAAAGAATACGGAGATATAAAATCTTCCTACATTTTTCCCACTTCATATCAAAACGAAATAGAGGATAAAAAGTGGTATGAAGATAAAATCTTCTCATATCGTTTTAAAAAAACCCAAAATTTTCTGTTAAGTAATGTAAACCGATAGTTCAATGGGCCGACCCTAACCCGTCTTCCCGTTATCTTTTGTGGGTTAGGGTTCGGGTTGACCAACTTTGACCCTTGACCCGACGGGTCGAACCTGTTGACGGACCCGTGACCACGCCTATCCTCAAGTCCCTCTCTCATCAAATATGATTTGTCTTCCTTATTTCTATGCAACCAAACCTGACTACATATAAGCCTAAAAATTCCCTCAATCTCCATCTCGAATCTTCTACTGCCAACTCAGTTGATTTCTGTTGTCCGAAGAAAAAATATCCGGCATTGAACATGACGCTGAGTGATTACCATGAAACCAAAACGTATGCAATCGATATTTATTTATAAGGTATGATTTGGATGAAGATATCTCATTACTATATAAAAGCTAAAGTTGCCTCCTCAATGCTAATTATATTTTTGCCCATCAGTTTCTTCATCAAAGTGGAACCAATTCAAGGTTGTTTTTGGATTTTTAATTTGTATTGTGTTCCTAACTGTTGAATTTGAAAGGTTGATAGCGGAGGATAATCAGAGAAGTCGGGGCAGCAAGCTGGAATTCCAGAAAATTCGAGGGAAATGTGTTCGGGACCGTCGTTAGATCGTGTTGATTGCGTGCTTGTGGATCCCCCGGCGTCTGGCGCCTACGGTGCTGGTGAGGCTTTGAATTCGATCAAGGGAGAGATTCCTGGGGCGGCGACAGGGCCTGTGTCAACTCCTGTGGAGCAGAGGATTTGGAGTTCTTGAGATTTAAGAGTTTGAGAATTTGTTGTTTCGAAGGCAATACACCGCTGCTAAGTTCATTCTCCCTGGTGAGGAATTACTAGAAGCAGAGCCTGAATTTTGAGGTCACGGCTCCTCCTTGGGGCCAACTTCTTTCACAGTTTGCACACATAAGCTGCCGTATATTCTTGATTTCTTTTTTGTGTAGATCTTAGTGTGTCTTGACTCGCAGATCGGAGTTCAAGACTTTAGATCCGAGAGCGCGAAATCGAAAACAAGAAAGCGAGATAAAGGACACAGGGATTTTTACGTGGTTCGGGAAGAATCCCTACGTCCACGGAGCCTCAGAAGAGGAGATTCGAGCTCATCTACTATATCAAAACAAGCTTACAAGGTTTCGAGAACGACAAGGCTAGATATAAGGCTTATATGGAGAATACAACCAAGAATCGCAAGTAACAAGAGATCTGGAGAGGAGAAGTAGTAGAGCTATGAAGAAACTCCCTGGATCTGGTGTCGGAGACCAGATCTACGCCTGGAAGATCGTCGGAGAAGACGAACTACGCCGGCCAAGAAGTACACAAGTGGAGTGTGGATCTTCGGAGATCAGATCAGAGGTCCCTCGAAGGGATGCGCCTCAGATCCGAGCTTGAACGCCGGGAAGGAGCTTGGAGCACCGCGGAAACCCTAGCGCCACTCTGTTCTCTCTCTCTTTCTCTTTTGGTTTTACCTGGAGCGTCGGCTGAAGACTGAGCAACCCTAGAGACATAACGCCTTTATATAGGCGAGCTCAAGATCTAGGGTAAGCTTCAGCAAGTGATGGAGCAAGCGTTTGGGCCAGGTCCGAGTAATGGGCTTTTTAGGCCCAATTCGGATACCCACATAACATGTCACATATTCTAACTCTTCTACCATATATTATACATCACATATGATCACAAGTTTGGTTAAACTTGCAATTCTAACATGTGACATATATTATATAGGAGAGTATATAATATGTTAGTATAATCCATATTAAACCCTTAATTTAACCTATGTTTATCACAAAACCCCTAAAGATCTAGAACCATGATTAAGGTTGACATTACAATTTGCCCTCCTAATCTAGGTTCTAAACTTTCGTATGCTTGTTTCGGCAATAGTGGAATAAGCTCATGTCTTCAACTCTTGTAACATCATCGGCTCTGTACCTGTTCGTCATGGGGGATCTCCAAGATGGAGATAATCCCTGCAAAAGAGAAATTTGCTAGGGGGTACAACCTTTGTGCCGAAGTCAGCTGGATTTACATCTCCTTTGATCTTCTTGACGTCCATCTCATTTGCAGCAACCATGTTCCTTACAAAGTGGAATCTCACATCGATGTGTTTAGTGCGTTCGTGGTACATCGGATCCTTGCAGAGATATAAAGCACTCTGACTGTCCATGTGAAGAACAGGTTTTAAAGTTCTCTGAAGAACTTCCTTCAAGATCCCTTTTAGCCAGATAGCCTCTTTAGCAGCTTCTGTAGCAGCCATATACTCAGCTTCCGTAGAAGACAGAGCTACAACTGTTTGCTGCTGAGACTTCCATGAAATACAATTTCCAGCCCAAGTGTAATAATAGGCAGTGGTAGACTTACGATTATCTTTATTACTAGCATAATCAGAATCAACAAATCCATGCAACTGATGTATAGAGTTATGGAAACCATAGTGTATAACAGATTTTTGGTGCCAGAGAGATAACGAAGCAAGTATTTCATAGCAATCCAGTGGTCATTCCCAGGGTTAGACATAAAACGACTTAAAGCACTGATAGCGAAGGCTAGGTCAGGGCGGGTGCAAAGCATGGCATACATAACGGATCCTACTGCTACATTGTAGGGGATCCTAGCCATTTCTTTTACCTCTTCGGGTTTGGTTGGGCAACTTTTCTTGGTGAGTTCTAGGTGCCCTCCTAAGGGTATGGAGGTAGGTTTAGAGGTGACCATATTGAATCTCTTCAAAACTTTTAACATATAGTCATCTTGAGATAACCATAGTTGTTTATTAGGTCGGTCTCTAATTATGTTTACGCCAAGAATCTTCTTGGCATTACCTAGATCTTTCATGTCGAAGTATTTCTTTAGATCCTTTTTAACACTATCAATGAGAACAATAGAACTACTTATAAGCAGAATATCATCAACATATAATAGCACATATAAAGGAGACTTAGAAGAAATATTCTTAAAGTAAAGACAGGTATCATAACTGCTCCTACGAAACCCAAGTTTCCTAATCACACTGTCAAACTTAAGGTTCCATTGTTTAGGGGATTGTTTCAACCCATAGATGGACCTTTTTAGTAGACAGACGTGATCAGGTCGGCTTTTAGCAATGAAGCCTTTGGGTTGTTTCATATATATGGTTTCATCTAAAGTTCCCAGTCAAACACAGCACACATAGAAAGCATAAGTCTCATGGTTTTATACTTAACTACGGGAGCAAAAATGTCATTATAGTCTATTCCCTCTATTTGGGAGAACCCTTTGGCTACTAATCTGGCTTTAAACCTAGGGGGATCATGCGGTTTAAGACCCTCCTTGAGCTTATAGATCCACTTGGAATCTATGAGCCGGGTTTTAGGAGGTCTAGGGACCAATGCCCAAGTCTGGTTGGAATACATTGACCCCATTTCTTCTTTCATAGCTTCTAACCATTGTTTAGCATGCTCACTTTTAATAGCAGATTCATATGAATTAGGAGTAGTGGGTTGTCTAACATGATCAGCAGTAAGGAAAGCATACTCTACGATATAACTATACTTCTTATTAGGGATTATGGTCCTAGGTTCCCTGTCTCTAGTCAACTGATAATCATGCAAGCTAGGAAACTGAGATGCAGATGCTAATGCAGGTGTAGTAGAGGTAGATGCATGCAAATCAGAAGAATGGGGGGAGGAGAAAACAGAGGACTCCACTGGGGAGTCAATAGAGAGGCCATTTACATCACTTAAATCAGAAGTAGAGGGGAGAGAAAGAGAAGAAGTAGAAGGGAGAAGGTGAGAGTGAGACTTAGGGGAGGAGACCTCGTCCTCTTCAGCAGTAGCCTCGTCATCATGTCCTTCAATTTCTTTGTTCTTCTCTTCAATTGTTGCCCCTTGTAGTGTAGAGGGTGGTAGCTTTGTTGCTGATCTATAAACCCGACCAGTGTCGTATTCATCTTCATCAACTTGTGAGGAGGTGGATTCTTCTGGTATCCAACCATCAGCTTGGTCATTTGTACCTGCAAACTCAGAAAGTGTAGTTAGTTTTTCTTTCATAGGGAAAACAGTTTCATTGAATTTAACACTTCTAGTAGTGATCACCTTATAGGGTCCTGCTTGAAGCAAGAGAACCCTATAACCTTTGACACCATCAGGGTATCCTAAAAGAATACCCTTGACAGCCCTAGGTTGGAGCTTACCCCGTGAGATGTGTGGGTAAGCTGTACAACCAAAGGGTTTGAGGTAGTCAAGGTTTGGTGTTTTTCCAGTCCATTTTTGTTGAGGAGTAAGGAAGTTTATCACACTAGAAGGGGACCTATTTATTAAGTATGCAGCTGTCATGACAGCTTCTCCCTATAGGGTGTTTTTCAACCCAGAGGAGATGAGCATACATCTTGTTTTTTCTAATAGAGTCCTATTCATTCTTTCAGCTGTCCCATTTTGCTGTGGGGTGCTAGGGATAGTTAAGTGTCTTTTTATCCCTAATTGTTGGCAATAGTCATTAAATTCTTTATTGCAGAATTATAATCCATTATCAGTTTTAAAGCATTTTAATTTGTGATCAGATTGGCTTTCAACCATAGCTTTCCACCTTTTAAAGGCTTCAAAAGCTTGGTCTTTAGTTTTCAAGAGACTTACCCATACCTTGCGTGAGAAGTGATCTTTAAAACTTATGAAATATCTCATACCACCTGCAGTGGGGAATTGTGCAGGTCCCCATAAATCACAATGAACATATTCTAAAGGATTAGAGGCAGTGTAAGAAGATTTAGGAAATTTCAGATTTGCAGATTTTCCAAACACACAATTTTCACAGAATTTGATCTCAGCAGGTATTTTAGCAAGTAAACCATGTTTATGCAATTGAACAAGACCTTTATTGCCAATATGCCCCAACCTATTATGCCAAGAAAGAGTCTCATCTAAGGTCATATGCTCAGAAGATATGGCTGGGTTTAGTTCAGGTTTATTAGCAAGAATGTGATATAACCTATTCTTTCTAACATCTTTAATTATAACCCTATTATTTCTAGTCGCAGTTCTTATCCCATTTTTAGAAGCCATGTGACAGCCAAGTTCTTCTAAGGCAGACTCAGACATGAGGCTCCTTCTTAAGCTAGGCACCCATCTAACATTGGTAAAAACTCTAACTATACCATCATGCATAACAAGAGGAACATCCCCAACCCCCATGATTTTCAAAGAAGTATCATCACCAAGCATTACATCACCACATGCAGTTTTATCAAGTGTTTTAAAATAATGCTCAGAAGGGGTAGCAATGTAGCATGCATAGTACAACCAGAATCAAGTATCCAATTATCAGAATAGTCAGCAGAAAATTCAGTACACATAAAAAGCTCAGCAGGACAATCACTCATGCATTCCAACACAGAAGCAGATAATTCAGTATTGTTTGATTTAGCAAGTTGCTCAGCTCTCTTTTTCTTTCTACAATCCTTAACCCAATGCCCCAAATTACCACAGTAGTTACACTTGGAATTGGGATCAGATTTCTCAGATTTATCACCTTTGCCATTTTCTTTCTTATCTTTCTTAGCCTTCTTGTTCTTATTACCTTTTTTGTTATTACCTTTAGTAAACATAACTTCAGGTTTGTCAGGTTTTTCAGTTCTATCAATTTTTAAACCTTTGATTTTAAAGACCTTCATGATTTCATTTTTCTCAATAATAGCTTCAATGAGTTTGTCTTTGGTTAACTCATCTCGGCTAAATTGAATCACATCTTTAAAGTTGTCAAATTGACTAGGCAAAGAATTCAACAGAAGAATGGCCTGATGAGAATCTTTAATTTCATCGTTGCATCTTTCAAGTTCTTGAGACATTTTCAGAAATTTGTCCAAGTTATCATCCAAAGTAAATTGAGTGTTCATCTTGAAAGTAAACAATCGACAAAGCAGAGAAATTCTGGAGGGCAGAGATTTAGATAGAAACAGCTCCTCCAGAGCATGCCATAGAGAGGAAGCGGATGAGTATCTTACCACCTGACGGGCTATGCCGTCAGTTAGCCTGAGCATGATCTCGGAGTGCGCCCTCAAGTCCAGCTCCAGGTCCTCCTCAGATGGTGGAGGGGTGTCAACCTTGACTTCTTTTCCCTTTTTCGTTTCAGAGGTTCCAGAGTCGTCCACCTCATCCTTGGTGCCTGGAGTGGTTGTAGCGACGGTGGATGCGGTTGCTGTAGTCTTGACAGCCTTCCAGCATCCCTCCTTGATCAGCACGGCCCTCATTTTGACTTGCCACATGGCGAAGTCGATTATACCATCGAATGGTTTAATCTTGAGAGCGCTATCCATTGTTTAAGTACCTGGAGAGGACAAACAAAAGGAGTTAGTTTTGCGGAAGCGAAGTTGGATCATAAGGCACAAAATATAAACACAAGATTCACAATCAAAAGGAAAACCCTAAGTATTTATAAACTGTAGACAGATCTAGGTCAAGAACAGGTGACCGAGACTCAGATCTAACAGTAACCAAAGTGTCTCGCTCTGATACCACGTTGTAGATCTTAGTGTGTCTTGACTCGTAGATCGGAGTTCAAGACTTTAGATCCGAGAGCGCGAAATCGAAAACAAGAAAGCGAGATAAAGGACACAGGGATTTTTACGTGGTTCGGGAAGAATCCCTACGTCCACGGAGCCTCAGAAGAGGAGACTCGAGCTCATCCACTATATCAAAACAAGCTTACAAGGTTTCGAGAACGACAAGGCTAGATCTAAGGCTTATATGGAGAATACAACCAAGAATCGTAAGTAACAAGAGATCTGGAGAGGAGAAGTAGTAGAGCTATGAAGAAACTCCCTGGATCTGGTGTCGGAGACCAGATCTACGCCTGGAAGATCGTCGGAGAAGACGAACTACGCCGGCCAAGAAGTACACAAGTGGAGTGTGGATCTTCGGAGATCAGATCAGAGGTCCCTCGAAGGGATGCGCCTCAGATCCGAGCTTGAACGCCGGGAAGGAGCTTGGAGCACCGCGGAAACCCTAGCGCCGCTCTGTTCTCTCTCTCTTTCTCTTTTGGTTTTACCTGGAGCGTCGGCTGAAGACTGAGCAACCCTAGAGACATAACGCCTTTATATAGGCGAGCTCAAGATCTAGGGCAAGCTTCAGCAAGTGATGGAGCAAGCGTTTGGGCCAGGTCCGAGTAATGGGCTTTTTAGGCCCAATTCGGATACCCACATAACATGTCACATATTCTAACTCTTCTACCATATATTATGCATCACATATGATCACAAGTTTGGTTAAACTTGCAATTCTAACATGTGACATATATTATATAGGAGAGTATATAATATGTTAGTATAATCCATATTAAACCCTTAATTTAACCTATGTTTATCACAAAACCCCTAAAGATCTAGAACCATGATTAAGGTTGACATTACATTTTGTAATGATTATTAACTAAGTTTAAAAATTGTGCAAACTTGAATTTTTGTATTCTTTTGTTACTGCCGTGCTCTGAAGTTTAAGTCTTTATATGCAGAATCCAAATGTTCCTATTTCCCCTTCTACTTTTACTGCTGGGTCAAGTAGAAACTGTAGCTTTGTGCTGAGAGATCTAGGAGTCAGTGGAGTTCTATGCATGATAAAGCAAACTCTAGTATGTTTAATTTGAAGTATCAAGATGATATGTTTGTGCAGGGGCTTAATCATAAGTACTTGATGGGATATCATCATATCAATACGGCATAGTGCAGGCCTACGTTCCATTGGTCCTTTTTATTTTTAAAATCTTTTGGAGATAAAGTGTCAATGATGTGCATGCAGTATGATCACTCATTTTTTGTCGGCATGATCAGCGTGATGGAAGCATTGTGGGCACACTTGAAACTATAGGGAGCAAGGGCTCTGTGCAATTGAACGGGATGCCTATCAAGATGGGAGAGGAGATCACCGCAGGTTCTTGGAAACACCACATGCTGATGGCTGGATCGATAGAATAGTGTTTTCATCTTTCAATTTCTAGTTTTCATCTCTCTTTCCAAATTTCATCTCAATTTCCAAATGAATAAAATGTGTTTTCTGATTGCTATGATATCTTTATTGTTCCTTCTTCAATGGATTTTCTCAAAAGCTTTCTAATAAAACTCAACATGTGTAAGTTTATAACCGTTGCAGTTTGGTGATCTATCGCAAAGTTGAGTGTCAAATCAAGAATGTATTCCGACACAATCTCTATAAATCATTAAGATCAACAATATAGTGATTTCATTAGTTGTTGCTACAACTTTTGCAGTTGAGAAGGATACTTCATTCAGTTTGTAGCTCTAGAACTGACGCTTGAATTTATCGCAATCTCGGCAATGGTTAGTAGCAGATGTGAAGCTATTTCTAATTGAAATAGCTTTCATTCAGTTTGAAAGAGTATATGGTTTATCCCTAACCCAATTTTGCCCATATTTCTAATTGAAATCCCTATGTTGCTCCTGTCTTCAATGGTTGTGCGCAAAGGGCGATGTGAAGCTATCGGTGAGATGTGAAGAGGGTGGTGGCACCAACAAATTTTATTTTGCCTGAGAGAAGGTATGTCTTGGATTTTTCATTTGAAATTTCAATAATTTAGGGTTTAGGTGTTTGACTTTGGGGATTTGATTGGATGGAAAATTTGAATTTAAAGTTAGCTTGTTTTAAGTAAAGGGCAATCAGATTTAGAAGTTTAGTAATGGAATTGTGTTGTCAAATCTTATTCATTCGATTGATTAAATTTAGAAGTGGAATTTAGGAGTGGAATTAACCGCCTCTTAGACTTTGTTCTCTATAATTGATTTGGGTGATTGTCGAATACACCAACTGGCCTCCCTTTGAACGGTCGATCAATTTCCGGGTTTCTAATTAAACCGACTGATAAGACACATTTAGGTAGTGTTAACATGTGCATTTAGATAGATTTAGGTATGATAAAGTGTATGAGTTAGAGTAGTTTTCATGTTTTGATTATGCTTCAATTAGAGTCGGAATCTACAAGGTTTGTGCATAATTTCAGGTCATTGTAAAGAGGTGAAGCTAAGCTGGAGCCAATGCTCAAAGATTGGACGAAAATAGAAGAGCACGAGAGCCGAGGAGAAGAGCTAAACATGTAAAGGATTGGAGCTGTCCAGGTTGGCGACGCTGCACTAAAACGAGTCATTTGAGACTGTAGTTATCGAATCAGTGTGTACTTTAAATATACTTGTTGGAAAGAGGATTCGAAGACCTACAACCTTTGTGTTTACGACTTTTCCAAATTCAGCCTTGAAAATAGCAAAATCTGGACGTCAATGTGGCTGCAGGAAAAGAACTCACCCAAGTTCTATCAGTCGAGACCAAGTTCTGATTTGGACGTGGGCTTATTCGCTGGGTTCCCTTTTGGGCCTTTATTTGTGAGCTTTCACTTATTTTTATATTGATATTGTTTTTAGGATGGAATATATACAAGAGATAAGGGTTTAGTTTTGGAGGTTTTTTTGGCATCTGCATTCATCCACTACGCCATTTTGCAAGTTAGTTGACGTACATTTGGGGGTTCGTCGCTTGAGAAGCATTCAGGCGACGTAACATATACGTGTTCGTCACCTGAGTCGAATCCAAGGAAAGTCAAAGGAGATCGAAGCTCAGGCGACGAAGTTATCATTTCTTCGTCGCTTGAGTAAATTTAGGCGACGAACGTATGTAGAGTCGTCACCTGAGTTAGAGTCGATAGGCCCACATTAAATTGCAGGATGTTGTGGCGACGAAGTTTGAATGAGTACGTCATCTGAATGATGGGTAGATCTGACACATTTATTGCTATATCACCTAGGCGACGAACATATGCTAAGTACGTCACCTGAGTCGTTACTTGCAGACATTCAAGCGACGAACATAGCATATGTTCGTCACTTGAGTTCCTAAAACAAAGGCGCCAAGTTTTCCCGCGCTAATTTTGAGAAGAAAGTGATGTATCTATATAAAATCAAAAGATCGACTCTTGTATATCTATATATGATTTTGGTAGATAAAATATTTAAAAATAGCTCAATGTAAAATGATAGATTTTGTACGTAACCACTTAAAGTCTTAAAATATAAAAAAATTAATTAAAAAAATATTATAACATAAATCATGGTAAAATATTTGAGACTGATATTACGGTGAAGATCAAGATTTGAGTATGAGATCGAGATTTGAGACTGAGATTGATATCGAGATTTGAAATTTGAGATTTGTCATTGAGATTTGAAAAACAGATTAAGATTAAAATCAAAATCGACATTTGATATTGAGATTTTATATTTGAGAATTGAGGGGGAGAATTGATATTTGAGATTGAGTTTATGTTTGAGATCGAGATTGCGATTTGAGATTTTTCATTAAGATTTGAAATCAAGATTAAGATCAACATCGACATGTGATATTGAGATTTTATATTTGAGAATTAGAGGGAGAGTTGATATTTGAGATTGAGATTAAGTTTGAGATCAAGATTTGAGATGGAGATTGCGATTTGAGATTTGTCATTGACATTTGAAATCAAGATTAAGATTAAGATCGACATTTGATATTGAGATTTTATATTTGAGACCTGAGAGGGAGAGTTGATATTTGAGATTGAAATTAAGTTTGAGATCGAGATTTTAGATGGATATTGCAGTGTTCTAAAAATCGGGCCTAGGCGCCGCCTAGGCGCTAGGCGCTGGGTCACCTCGGAAAAAACAGGGCTGGGCGGGGATCTAGTCGGAGCAGCTTGCTAGGCGGATTTTTGGACCGCCTAGGCGGGCGCCTAGTCGGAATTGGGAGCCTAGGCGGCCGATTAATCTAGATTAAGCGCCTAGGAGGGTAATTAGTCGGGTTAGGGTTTCCTTTATTCAAAAATTGGGATTTCATTTTCAATCAAACATCTCCCACAAGCCAAATCCAAACCCAATGGCGATTTGCTGAAGCGTGAAACCCCTCGCGCTGAAACTTCGACGCCAACGCCGGCCACCACCCACCGCGCTTGTGCTGGACCGCCGGTAACCTGCCCAACCGACTCGTGCTGCTCTACTCGCCAAGCCAGGTATCTCCATTCCTCTCCCTCTCGGTCTATAATTGTAATTGCTTTCTCTCGAGTCTGTCGAGTGCTCAAGCGCCTGTAATTAGTTCCTCTGTGGCTCTGTTCTCTGTTGCCCTGAACACTACATCACCACCGTGTCCTCTACTCCTCTCAATCTCTCATCCTCTTTCACTTGAAACTTGCAATTCTGCATTCTTACTACTGTCATACCCACCTTTACTGTCGTTTTTGCTACTGTTGTTGCGTCGTGTTGTTGTTTTTTGCTGATGTTGTTACGTGCTATCGTTGTTTCTTACTGTTGTTGTGCTCTTGTTTATGGTGTTGTTTCTATGTTACTCAGTGACGCAGACACAACCCCAGCAGTGCTTCTGAAATTATGAAATTGTTGGTTCTTGGCTTCATGTTGTCGTTTATTGTTGTTTCTTACTGTTGTTTATTGTTGTTATTGTTTATTTATAGTGTTGAATTCAATTTAAAGACTTTACAGTAGCTTGTTTGGTTTATAGACTTCACAATAAATTTACAGAAGCTTGCTTGTTTTATCCCAAATTCTAAATTCTGAAATTGTTTGGTTAATATTCAATTATATATTTAGGGGCCAATCACCATCTCTCAATTACAAAGTGATAAATCTTCATCAAAGGCTTCTAATATCAATCCCGATGACAAAATAGAAGGCAACAAAACCTAAATGATGCTATTTCCAAAGAAAGAACACTTCAAGTGCACCAATACTTGGCTAGATGGGTGTATGAATCCGGCATTCCTTTTCATGCGGTGGAGAACGATAGCTTCAAGAGATTTGTTGAGGCGGTTGGGCAACATCGTCGTGTGGAAGTGGAACAAGTGAGAGAGCCCGAAGAATTGCAACCAAGAAGAAGTGCTCATCGCGTGGAAGTGGAACAAGTGAGAGAGCCCGAAGAAGATATCTTCGTATCCGATGGCACGGAGGATGGAGAAGATGGTGATGAAGAGTTTGATTTAGAGTCCAGCAAAGAGTGTGAAGATTAGATTATATTACTTATATATATATTTTCTATTTTGCTTTAGTAAGTGTCGAACCTACTTTGGAATTTAGGTGCGTTTTAGGTGCTTTAGTCAAACCTATGTACGTATATTTGCTTTACAATTAGTTAAGGACCACTAATTTGACTTTATAAGTAATATTATGGACCAATATTAGATTATAAGAATTCATGGTACGCGCCAAAAATTAAAATACAGGGAAATAAGAAGGTTTTTCTCTAAGTCCGCCTAGGCGGCGCCTAGGCGCCCGCCTAACCACCTAGGCGCTAGGCGGGGGGTCGCCGCCTAGCGACCGCCTAGCGACTTTTAGAACATTGGGATATTGCGATTTGAGATTTGTCATTGAGATTTGAAATCAAGATTAAGATCAAGATCGACATTTGATATTGAGATTTTATATTTGAGGATTAAGAAGGAGAGTGGATATTTGAGGTTGAGATTAAGTTAGAGATCTAGATTTGAGATTGAGATCGCGATTTGAGATTTGTGATTTTTCATTGAGATTTGAAATCAAGGTTAAGATCAAGATCGACATTTGATATTGAGATTTTATATTTGAGAACTGAGAGGGAGAGTTGATATTTGAGATTGAGATTACGTTTGAGATCGAGATTTTAGATGGATATTGCGATTTGAGATTTGTCATTGATATTTGAAATTAAGATTAAGATCAAGATCGACATTTGATATTGAGATTTTATATTTGAGAATTGAGAAGGAGAGTGGATATTTGAGGTTGAGATTGAGATTTGAGATTGGGATCGCGATTTGAGATTTGTGATTTGTCATTGAGATTTGAAATCAAGATTAAGATCAAGATCGACATTTGATATTGAGATTTTATATTTGAGAATTGAGAAGGATAGTGGATATTTGAGGTGGAGATTAAGTTTGAGATCGAGATTTGAGATTGAGATCGCGATTTGAGATTTGTGATTTGTCATTGAGATTTGAAATCAAGATTAAGATCAAGATCAACATTTAATATTGAGATTTATATATTTGAGAATTAGAGGGAGAGTTGATATTTGAGATTAATTAAGTTTGAGATAAAGATTTGAGATGGAGATTGCGATTTGAGATTTGTCATTGACATTTGAAATCAAGATGAAGATGAAGATCGACATTTGATATTGAGATTTTATATTTGAGAACTGAGAGGGAGAGTTGATATTTGAGATTGAGATTACGTTTGAGATCGAGATTTTAGATGGATATTGCGATTTGAGATTTGTCATTGAGATTTGAAATCAAGATCGACATTTGATATTGAGATTTTATATTTGAGAATTGAGAAGGAGAGTGGATACTAAAACACTTGCAATACATGAAGGTGATATACCTCAAGTTCGACATGAATATGACGAAGAGGAAGAAACAGAAGGAGAAGAAGAAGAAGACGGAGACGATGATGAAGATGTCGATGATGACGATTCCTCGTCATGACTTATAACCTACATGTATTAATATTTTCACTTTTAAACTATATGGGTGTGTATGGCACCGGTATAAACCGGTTAAAAAATAGAAATTATTAGCTGTTAAAAAAATAAATGGGTTTAAAGGGTGTATGGGAACAACAAATAAGCTATAATCAGTTAAAAAAGGGTTTAAAAATAAGCTGCAGATTAAAGCTTATTTTGGGGTTTATATTCCATAATTACTATTTTACACCTTCTCTTTTATCTTATTTGGTTTCAAAGTAACACAATACCCATAATAAAAACCAAATAAACTCCGCTTTTTACAAATAAACTGTTTTTCGCCCCATACGAAGATTATCTTGTTTAAATTTTTAACTACTTTTACCAACAGTTTATAAATTTTACTCTGTTTATAATTTTAGTCAATTTATTAACTCCGTCCCATATGAACCTTATGTATTGCGGATGATGACTCTTTTTTTTTTCATAACATTATTTATGTCATAAACACAAAGCGCCAAAATTCCCGCTTCATTTGTGAAAAATTTACAGTCATTCAAGCGACGAACGTAGCATATGTTGCTCACTTGAGTCCATAAACCCAAAGGCACCAAAATTCCCGCCTCAATTCTGGAAAATTCACTATGTTCGTCACCTAAGTTAGGTTATTATATAAATAAAAATAAACGGGAGCCACCCAGTTTACCCTAGCGATCCATTCTCTCTCATCCCGATCCATTCTCCACTCCATCGACCTATCTCTCTCAGTTCTCCACTCCAGTTCTCCACTCCATCATGCCTCCCAGATCCACTCGCAGGCGAGCCGTCTTGGCCACCGTCAACCCAAAGCCAACCACCGCCCCGTCCTCTTCCACCCCTCCCCCCCCCCCGCCAGCCACCACTCCTCCCCAGACCACGAATCCCCTGGCGGCCTCTGCTTCCCTGACAGCGCCGCCTGTGCTGCTTTCCGCTGGCGGAGAAAGCCCCCTGGTGGCCTCTGCTTTCCCGACGGCCTCAGCATCCACCACCCCGGCACCGGCTCCGCCTGTCTCCGCCGACTCGGCCGGCTCCTCCATCCCCGGAAGCGAGAGGGAACCTCTCCTAAGCGCTCGATGCAAGAGCCCGGGTGGTAAGCTCCTCCTTCGAATAATGTTTATGATTTTGTTTGAAATTGAAAGCTTGAGAAGAAATAGGGCTTCGATTTTAGGGTTTTTTATTGAATCAAACCCGGATTTTTGTTGAATCAAACTAGGGCTTCGATTTTAGGGTTTTTGTTGAATCAAACTAGGGCTTCGATTTTAGGGCTTCGAAATCAAACTAGGGCTTCGATTTTAGGTATGAAGCTTCATAAGTTTGTGTATAGATCATTGATTATCTCTATAAAAATGTAATCTTTAAAATTTTCACTTGCTATAAGACTAAACTCCCATAAGTTTCATATGTTTTATAACAGTTATACAGGCATCGATCATCAATTTGCTAGATACAACTTACAACTATTGGAGACATATTCGGAAACAGACATGTTTCATAATTTTTATTTTTTATTTTTTAAGATCTGTTTTATAATACGGATTAATTCATTAAAAGGGGTATTTACAAGTATTATGAAGTATATAGTGATTGAAGTATACAATGGTCTGAATGAGATATTGTTTTATAGATCATTGATTATGTATAGATCATTGTTTTATATATAACTGATTATGTATAGATCATTGTTACTTAGAATTTTCACTTTTTTAAGATTTGTTTTATAGATCATTGATTATGCATAGATTATCTACTTTAACACGAGTCTTATTGATTTTCTACTTTAGATTTTTATGTACATCTCAGATCTGAAGGCAAATGAACAAGTTGTGAGTTCCTTTCTTATTACCTTTATGTTTCCAGTTTAATTTTTATGCTTGATCTATATAAGTTTGATTATGGCTAGAGTTCATGATTGATACATGTTGATCTTCTATATGTGCTTATTTTTTTTAATAAAAAGTAAATTAACAATCATCAATCTCCAATATATTTGGTTTGTAAAATAAAAAGCAGGTCATAGAATGGTTTTGATTCTTTGATTGTGGTGTAAACAGTTTTGAGGTTTTGGAAACTGTTGAAGGAAGATAATAGTATTTACTATGGGTAATGTGATTATTAAATTACAATGATTAACTATTTTTCATATCGTATGAGCTGTTCTCTCATGTTCCAGCTTTTAAGCAAATTTTGGGTATTGGTTTTTGCATTAGAATTTTGATTCTAATTTGAACAAATAGTTCCAGTCTAAATATTGCTACAGGGCTATTATTCCTTCTTCCTATTGAGGTACTTGGTCTTGATAAGGTACAACACTGTCTAAGTATTACAGTTTTGTGCCTTGCTGCCTGAAAGTATTGCTACTTTTTTTCTGCCTTGCTGCCTAAAAGTATTGCTAATTGTGTCTTAGAAGGGTTTCTACTGTTTTCCTGCCTTGTTGTTTTCGTATGATAGTGTACAACGTCGATCTGGAGAGTCACAAAATGGTGAGACAGTTGACCAAGTCCACCCCGTTTCCATGTCTTTTGAAGAGCAATGCGAAATTCTCATCGATGCCTTTGGAGAGAGGCGAGGCACCAAAGTCCGAGGTATCGCTTCTTTCCTTATCTTTAATTTTGCCTTTTGTTGTCATGGAATTTCTTTCCAATGGCTTTGTTTTCTGACTCTCAGATTTAGGTGGGGCTGGTTCGCGCCTGTCAAAGAAAAGAGGAGCTAATCTGCAAGCTGCATCGATTAGATTGGAGCTGGCCGGAGGCGAGAACTAAGAAGGCAGAGGAGGAAGCAAAAAATGCCAAGGAGGATGTCGAGCTAGCCATTGCTGAGAATGATGCTTTGAAGAGTTGTATTTCAGTCATGGAGGAGTTCATGACAACCTTTTTCAAATCCCCATCATCTTCCTAACCCATCCCCTCCCAAGGTAACACCCCTTGACCTCTTCTCCTTCATGGCGTAATGGTTGGACTTGAACAACTTCGTAGTGTATGAACATTTTGGACAGCTGATCGTACATGGTGTTTGGACACGTTTCTAATTAATATAAGTAGTCTAACTATGTTAGGTAGATGTGGTTGTGTTGGATATGTGTTGGCCATCTTTTGGAAATGTTTTAGACATGTTGTGGGCATGTTTTATGGCCTTGTGTGAATTTTGGTGGTGGCACTACGCCATTTTGCAACTTGGGTGACGGACATAAATGGTCACCTGAAAGTCGAATTGGGTCACCAGAGAATTCAGGTGACGAAAAGTCGTCATCTGAAGGGTCGTCACCTGAGCGCCATCCCCTGAGCTTATAGGTGACGACTCTATCAAAGTTGGTCGCTGAAAGTGATTCAGCATATAGAAGTCAAAGCCCGACAAAAGCCTGGCCCGGACAGTTTAGGTGACCAAGTTTTCGTCGCCTAAAAGATAGCAAACATTGTCAGAGAGGGCATTCAGGAGACCGAAATGTTCGTCACTTGAACATTCAAGTGACCAAAATGTTTTTTGCTTGACCAATCAAGTGACGTAAGTGTTTATCACTTGAGACTATGGTTAGAGTGGATTGAATTGTAAAATTCGTCACCTGATGCATCAAGCAACGAACATAGTGCATATGTTCGTCACCTGAATTGTGAAATTCGTCACCTGATTTGTAAAATTCGTCACCTGAAGCATCATCTCTTGGTTATGTTCGTCGTTTGAGTATATTTCGAGAATTTTTTAATTAAAAATTAGATGACGAGGTTTGTCTATATTCGTCGCCCAAGTTAATAATCACCCAATAATATATACCCAGGAAGTGGATGTGCCCCTGTTTTTTACCATACCAAAAAGATATATACATGTAAACAAACAATACCATTCACATTTCACAACATAATTTTACCAACACATTTCATACCATTAATGTTTTTCACTTTTCACTTGCTTTTTTTTTTTGGTTCATAATTAGTAAATCTGAATTTGGTGTTCAGCATCCAATGCTTTTATTTTTCTTGTGAATTTTATATGGCGTCTGTTAGATAAAGATTCCATCTTTTTTTCTCTTTAACAAACACTACTGAATCCTCAAGGTTTCCCCTAATTCAGCTCTTCTTTGATTTCTCAAATTTCCTTTTATTCTGTTATTAAATTCGGCTGATTTTGTTATAACATATATCCTCACTTGCATGTTCATTTTATTTTATTTTAAAGAATATAAAGTCACATCAGTTGACTTTGTATTTTTCCTTTCCATGGCTTCAACTTCATGAATATGTATCAGGCTAAAGTTCATCACCAAGGTAGAAAGGCCGTTGAGCTTTCAAAGATTCCGCCAACACATAATTTTAGTGCATTGTATCTCTTCTTGCTAACCTAATATGTATCTACTTTTAAAGCTTAAAATGCAACTTCAAGTGTATATGGTTGTCTCTCCAGACTCCATACCTTCTCCATAAGGTCTTTTCTTAGTTTTCATGCAGCTTCTGTGGGTTCTTTTCATTCTATTTATCAAATTCATAATTTGTATTTGTTGCACTTTCAGAGAGGGTTAGAGTAGCTATGAGACTGAGGCCTCGAAATGCAGAAGAGATGGCGACTAATGCAGATTTTGCTGGTTTTATAGAGTTACAGCCTCATCAAGGTGTCTTTGCTCATTAAATTTGTAATCATATATGTCATTGAATACCACAACGTTTATTATGTTTCATTTCTCCTCACACTTCTAAAATTTTTAGTTTCTGTGTTTCTTTTTGTTGCTAATCGAATATGCATCAGAAAAGCAAGTTTCAGAAGTTTCTGTAAAACTAGTTGTTGAGGTATGGTGTAGTTGCCTCATTTGAGCAATTTAGTTTATAAAGTTCCCTTTTTGATTAAGTTAACTAAAGAAGAAATCATTAGAGCTACAATTACATAAAAATAGATGTTTTTACTGAAGCTTCATACTTGCTAAAAGTTTTATCAAAGATCATTGAGCAAACAAAATAGAATCCGAGCGTAGTAGCTTCAGAGTTGCTAAAAGTTTTATAGACCCCACATTTTACTATATCATGTAGGCAATGGAACAATTGTTTCTTATGTGTTCTTACCTTGCATAAGTGTTTATTCGAATGGTCAAATCTATATAAGAGTTTGTTTTGTTCGTGATTTTGTGAGTATGTAGGATGACGTGATGGATTTTGTGAGTTTGTAGGAGGGTTTGATAGATTAGATTAAAAAATGGACATTTGTAAGAAGATGGGTTTTTCTATCGGTGCTAAATTAAAGTTATACACGTATTTATTGTTTGCAGTATGTCTACATTGATCATGAATGAGTACATCAGTTAGATCATCATTAAAATTATGATGATGAATCTTCTGCAATGTACTTTATAGTTCCCACTTTCTTTTATGGAGCTCCTCATGAAGAAGGAAGAAAGATCAACTTGATCAGAAGAGAGCTCGTCTACTTCAAGCCGAATGCCCAAGGAAATCTCTGGGTCGGGGATCCACCAGCGCGATCACTGCCCCTTCAGCCAGACGAGGGACCGAAAGACATGGATCAAACAAAAGGCATCATTGTGATTGGAGCAACTAAATGGGTAAATCTTGCTTTCAGAATGTCATTGCATGCTTCTCCACCAATAGAAAGCGGTACAAGATTAAAGAGCTTGACATTGTTTCATAATGTATCTTTTGTTTACTACCTACACGATTTCAATATAGGATGTGAAGTTGCAGATATTCTAGGCAGTTTTTTTATTAATTACTTTAAGCAAGACAATATTGTACATATTTTCTCGTTAAACTTATAAAGTTGTCAATATCTTTACAATACTATAACTTTTAGTTTTGATAAATTTATATTAGATAATTTGTATTAATATCGTGACGATTGTGCCTTTTTTTCCCGTATTTTCGGTTTTTATTGTATATGTTTGACAGTTCATCCGTATGTCGACTTGTCATCATCTCGAGTTTCAGGTATAACTGAGCTCAAATTATTACTTAATATAAAAATTAAAAAATGAAAAAAATATATATATAATGGCTAAATTCACATTTAGTTTTCCAAAATTTCAAGCCAAATTTGGCCTTCATTTTAGAAATATGCCAAATTGTTTTTGCTCAAAATGAGTTTTGGCCTACGGCGAGAGGAAAAAAAGCTCAAAACCCATTTTATGGCCTTTGATGGAAGATTCTCTAAGGCATCTCCCCCCGGACCAAATAGGTCATGAAAAATAATCTATTAAAATAGGATATTCTATAAAATATTCTCTTTTGGCTTAGCCTCCATTATGTTGGCCCCCTTCATAAACCAATTTTGGCATGCTAAAATTCTTAAAACTATCTATAAATTAATGCATATTTTCATTGATTCTACACATCACCTACTACATTTGATTATAATAACTTTAACCAATTTCAAAGTGAATCACAAGTTGCATGTCATTATGAAAATTTTGATATCTATTCACAATTTCCTGGTAGTTTTAAAACAAGCATATGAAAAATTCACATGAAGACGATCAAAGTGATGACTTCGAACAAGGAATGATTTTGGAGAGAGTGATGAGAATTTGCCAGAATATTAGATTTGATTATAGTTTTGATGTGTTTTTTGGGCTTTTTATTATTATTTTTAAATGTAGTAGTTTATGCAACTCGGAATATTTAGAATTCAGGCTGGGAGGAGAGGGAGAAACGGAACAGGAGGTGATGCTTGGCGAGGATGTGGTACCGAAAAAAGACAGTTTCAAATACTTAGGATCGGTGATGCAGAGTGACGGAGGTGTGGACATGGACATCGGACATCGGATTCAAGTAGGGTGGCAGAAGTGGAGGGCCGCGTCCGGGGTCCTATGCGATAGGAAAGTGCCCCCAAAACTCAAAGGAAAATTCTACAAAGTGGTGGTCAGACCTGCAATCCTATATGGGGCCGACTGTTGGGCGACAACGAAAGCGCAAGAACAGAGACTTATGGTGGCAGAGATGAGGATGCTCAGATGGATGAATGGTTATACTAGACTGGACAGGATCAGAAATGAGGTTATCCGCGAAAGGGTAGGGGTAAGCAGTATCCGAGATATGTTACGAGAGGCAAGGCTCCGTTGATTTGGTCATGTGCAGAGGAGAGATGTGAGTGCGACAGTTCGTAGGTGTGACAATTTGGATATTGACAGAGTAAGACGGAGTAGAGGGAGACCAAAGAAAAACTGGAGAGAGTTGATCAGACAAGATTTGGCCTTTTTGAATCTTGATGAGAGCATGATTAGGGATAGGGCGCAGTGGAGGAGCATCATCCAGGTCAAAGAGGGCTGAGCTGAGTCTCAGCGGAGTGGCAAAAATCTTATCCTTTCACCCGTTTCTCGCACTATGCCTTCTTTGTCCCCTATATTTGTTTGTTATACTTTTATCTTTGGTTGTGCTATGAGTTTACGCTGGTGTTTGAGCCACTAGGAAACACTCTCTCGACTTGGTCGGAGAAAGAGTGCGTACAACTTGGCCCCCAAGACCCTGCTTAGGCGGGATAAACTGGGAATGTTGTTGTTGTTGTTGTTGTTGTTGATTTTGACGAAGATATAATAATGAAAATGAATGTGTTTTTCTAAAGATATTATTTATTCAAAGATAATCCAACATATGCAATATTCAATGTGGGACAAATACACCCTCATTCTTCTCCTTTTATAGTTTTGGAGGTCTTCATTCTATCTTTCATTTTCAATGTGGGACAAGAACTTTCTCCCATATTGAAAGTTATAACTTATTTCTCCCACATTGAAAATAGAATGAGAAGACATGAAGTTACATATATTTATCTCACTATCGCATGACTCCCACTTTACTTATTTCATACATTTCCCACGTTGGAAATGAAGTTGAAAATGAAGTTCGAAAAAAAAAATTTCTCTATTACATCCCACATTGAAATTGTAGTGGATGAAAGAATTGGTATGAAGATATAAAATCTTCCTACATTTTTCCCACTTCATATCAAAATTATTATTTTTTGTTTACAGGTAAGAATTTAGATGAGGCTAGTCCCTACTAGAGTACCATCCAAGAGCATCCTTTCGGACTGCAAAAGACGGGATGTCATCGGTGCATCTGTTAATCTCCCGGAAGCAATATGAGAGGCTAACATGTTGAAAGGACCGGAGCAGCAAGAGGATGTCCGTCATGAGCATCTCAATATGGATGCTGGACAAACCCAACTCCTTCGCGATCTGGATGCCTAATAGAAGTCCCATAAGCGGCGACTTGAGTGTAAGTTGCCTACCTCCGCAGCTAATTGTTGTGAGCTGAATCTGCCATGTTTTACAGTAACTTTTATATCGATTTCTGCATACATTTCATACATTTGGGCTAATATAGTACAAAACCTATGTAGTTTATGTTTATTTGCCAAATTATGGAATCTACACCAGTTTCTGTTTAATTCGCAGAAATCGAGGCATTTTACAGCAATTCTACAGAAGGTCAGAAAAGCTCGGAAAACAACTACAGAAGTCCAAGGTCAAAGCAGCAACGGAACCAATCGAATCAGTCTGAGAGTCAAGGTTACTCGATCTCGAGTAGACCTTACTCGACCTAGACGAGCATATCCGAGCAACCTTGATCGACAGTGCCTGATCGAGAAGCCGAGGACGAGAAGCCGAGCGCACCCTACTCGATCTCGACGAACCCTTGTCGAGATCGACAAGCCACCACAGCGCCAGTCCGAGTCCATGCCGAGGAGAAGCCTGCTCGACCAGACGTCCACCACTCTACTCGATCTCGACAACCACTGGTCGAGATCGACGAGCGCCTGAGTCCAAGTCTGAGCTTGTCGAGCACACCTACCCGAGGAGACCTAGTCGACGGATCATTCCTACTCGACATCGACAAGAGGTACTCGAGGTCGACAAGCTCCAGGAGCTAAGACCGAGCCACATCGAGCAGAGCTAGCCAGGAAGTCCAGTCGACGATGAACCCTACTCGAGGTCGACGAAGCCTTGTCGAGGTCGAGTAGCCCAGTGTCCAGAAACGTGTCGTCGAGAGCTGTCCTAGTCGACTTGGGATTCCTTGGGTCCGAAGCACGAAGATCTATCCAAAGTTGATCAAGTTCTATCTATGGAAGACGCAATCTATCAAGACATGAAGACTTACCTATTTAGATTTATCTTTTTTTCCTTTTAGATTTATTTCCTTAAAGCAATTTATTTATCTTTTAAAGCTTTAGATATAATTTTAGATAAAGATAGGAGATTCTATCCTTGACTAGCAAGGACTAGAAGGCTATAAATAAAGCCCATGGGGCTGGTTTTTCATTCATTCAATTTCAGAGACAATTAGTTAGTTACAAAGAGAAGTTTAGGAGTTTTAAGGTTTTTAAGGTTTTGGCTTTCTGCGAAAGTTGATTGCCAGGATTGTAAAGGCTTTGAATTTAGTTTTAATGCAATTTAGTTCTTTTTATCAATCAATGTCTGTTATTGCAATGAGGCGTGAGTAGTCCACCCACTTCTGGGGCTGGGGTGAGCCCGACGGTGGCCATGTGAGATAACACGGTAAAGGTCAGATCTTTTTATGCGATTCATCTTCTATCCCTATGAGCATGATTCTTTTGCGAGAGTTGAAGGTGATCCTTGATTGTGTTATTGAAGCGAAAGTGATCTTAATGCAACTTGGATTAATTATGTGAAAAGGGTTAGTAACAATTAGGGTTTATGCGAAAGCCTCTATATGCCTATTTGTTAATGACGAAAGTTATTTGATGGAAAGCATGATCTTTTATGCCTTTATGTGTTATTTTGCATGGTTATCGTTGTGGTGTTGAAACCCTGGCTTTGGAAGTCTTTTAGCATATTGATTTATTTCTGTCAAAATTCTGAGTTTGGGTTCGAATTTGCAATTTACGTTTTCTGCATTCTTGTCGACATAGAGTAGAGTGTTGTCGAGATAGAGTAGCTGTGGTCGATCTCGAGTTGGACTTGTCTTAGTCGAGTTGCCTGTTTCGTTTTCTGAGTTTCTGTTGTTCACTGCCCTAGTCGATCTCGAGGAGCTTGTTGTCGAGATCGACGAGCCCTTTGCTTTGCTTTTATTTTCTGCTTTGCTTTGTCTTTTCTGTCTTAGTTTTGTTCTTTTCTTTTGCTTTTATTTTCTGCTTTTATTTCCGTTTCTTTCCTTGTTTCTGTCTTTCTGCTGCTTTGCCTGTGAGAATTTACAGCTACCTGAGAACTGCTGACGTGCTTCCTCGTGGATTCGATCTTGACTTTCTCTTACTGCATTGGAGGAGTCTTGTATTTATTTGCTGGGGCCTAAGTCTGGTTTGATCTATTTTCATTATATTTCATACTCGATTTCCTCCTTACAACACTAATCATTGACCCCATGCGGTCGCAAATGATGAAACTAAGTTTCATGTCGATTCGTTCAACTCTTCCATATTTTAAGAACAAGCGCTCCAATTCCCCCTGGTGGGTATCATACTCGAAGTTCCCGACGAAAACAGGTCTCATCCTTTCCGACTTCGTGCACCGTCGAATTCCAACAAGCAAGAGAAGATGACAACCCTAATCCTCAAAGGTGAGATATTTTTCGCATATCAAAATGAAATAGAGGATAGAAAGTGGTATGAAGATAAAATCTTCTCATATCGTTTAAAAAAAACCCAACATTTTCTGTTTAGTAATGTAACCCAATGGATCAACGGGTCGACCCTAACTCGTCAACCCGTTATCTTTTCCGGTTAGGGTTCGGGTTAACCAACCTGACCCTTGACCCAGTGGGTCAAACCTGTTGACTCGGTTTGTCCGACCTTTGACCACGTCTATCTTCAAGTCCCTCTCTCATCAAATATGAATTGTCTTCCTTATTTCTATGCAACCAAACCTGACTACATATAAGCCTAAAAAATCCCTCAATCTTCATCTCGAATCTTCTACTGTCGACTCAGTTGATTTCTGTTGTCTGAAGAAAAAATATCCGGCATTGAACATGACGTGGAGTGATTACCATGAAACCAAAACTTATGCAATCGATATTTATTTATAAGGTATGATTTTGATGAAGATATAATAATAAAAAATGAATGTGTTTTTCTATAGATATTATTTATGTAAAGATAATCCAAACATGTTAAATATTATAGTCATATCAGAGAACTTGTCAATATCTTTACAATACTATAACTTTTATTTTTGATAAATTTATATTAGATAATTTGTATTAATATCGTGACGATTGTGCCTTTTTTCCCGTATTTTCGGTTTTTATTGTATATGTTTGACAGTTCATCCGTCTGTCGACTTGTCAGCATCTCGAGTTTCAGGTATAACTGGGCTCGAATTATTACTTAATAAAAAAATTAAAAAATGAAAAAAAATATATAAAATGGCTAAATTCACATTTAGCTTTCCAAAATTTCAAGCCAAATTTGGCCTTCATTTTAGAAATATGCCAAATTGTTTTTGGTCAAAATGAGTTTTGGCCTACGGCAAGAGGAAAAAAAGCTCAAAACCCATTTTATGGCCTTTGGTGGAAGATTCTCTAAGGCATCTCCCCCCGGACCAAATAGGTCATGAAAAATAACCTATTAAAATAGGATATTATATAAAATATTCTCTTTTGGCTTAGCCTCCATTATGTTGGCCCCCTTCATAAACCAATTTGTCATGCTAAAATTCTTAAAACTATCTATAAATTAATGCATATTTTCATTGATTCTACACATCACCTACTACATTTGATTATAATAACTTTAACCAATTTCAAAGTGAATCACAAGTTGCATGTCATTATGAAAATTTTGATATCTATTCACAATTTCCTGGTAGTTTTAAAACAAGCATATGAAAAATTCACATGAAGACGATCAGAGTGATGACTTCGGAACAAGGAATGATTTTGGAGAGAGTGATGAGAATTTGCCAGAATATTAGATTTGATTATAGTTTTGATGTGTTTTTTGGGCTTTTTATTATTATTTTTAAATGTAGTAGTTTATGCAACTCGGTATTTATTTTTGAGGTATGATTTTGACGAAGATATAATAATAAAAATGAATGTGTTTTTCTAAAGATATTATTTATTCAAAGATAATCCAACATATATCAAATAACTCATCAATATCTTTACAATACTATAACTTTTAGTTTTGATAAAAAAAATTATAATTAGATAATTATATATAATTAATTGTGTGATTTATAAATTTATATTAATATTAAACAATTAAAAATAAATAAAAAGGTGAAATTCACATTTGGCCTTCCAAAATTAATATTTCAAGCCACATTTGGCTTTCATTTTAAAAATAGGCCTAAATAATTTTGGTCAAAATGGATTTTGACCTATGGTGGGAGGAAAAAAAGTTCAAAACTTATTTTATGGCCTATGGTGGGAAATGCCCTATGAGTCTATGACACCCAACACGACTGTTTGATCAGTTAGCTAGATCGTGTTTGAGCGAAAGGACATTTTTTTTTCACTTTTCTTTTTAGAGCATGCACAACATCTTTCCTAAAAAAGTATTCAAAATAGAGAATTATAAATCATATATTCTGATTTTTTTGGTTAAATTCCAGTGATCTCCCCATTATGGAGTTTACCCAAAATATATAGAGTTTTCTCCAAATTTAAAGAATGATCTCTATTTTTTCTCCTCATTTTCTATTTTGGAGGAGAATGCAATAGGAAATCTGTTAACCATAACAATCTCAATATTCTCTAAAAACTTAGAATGGAGAATTTGCTGGGTTGCTCTTAATTAATAATCAATCATAGTATCATACATTCATACAAGTGATTATTTTCACCTCAGGGATTGTTTAAATTGTTACTTTATACTACGAATAGATTGATTTTTATTTGGGCTCAAATGTCCTTATTTTTAATATGGCTTGATTATAATAATCTCCAACTACTTCCTCAACAAATTTCTAAAATTAGAAAACAAAATACATATTATCTTTTTTTTCTCAAATTCCAACAACTTTTCCATTTTAAAATTTTGAAAAATCATTTAGTTTTGGAGAATATTGCATGTTCATGAAATCTTTTTTTTTTAAATCTTTTTCTACCGGTTTTGCATTTTGGAGAATAAGATGGAGAATCTATTGGACTAAAAAAATATTTCAAATTCTCCAAAAACTCTAAAATCTCCGAAATGGAGAATCTGTCGAGAATGTTATTACTTATCGTACTAAAAAGCAAAAACTACATTTCATTTGTAACATGTCGACTCTCCCTATGTAGCACCTCGTCCCACATCTGATATCATAAGGATGTTGGGAGTGATTTATAAGTGATTCAAGTCCTACTCAGCTCACAAGAGCTCTTCCTTTTCAGGTCCAAGTGAGGACAACAGATCTGAGACGGCTAGTTGACATGGGTTGACGCCTCTTAAGACCCCGGGTCCTATACGCTAATGATAGGGAACTCTATAACACCATCCGTAGGGATGATCATGTATGATCCTTGCTAGTCAAGATGTCCATTGATTGCATACTGTTAAAAAAAATTATATGATTTTTTTTATGTAACAAGGTAAAGATTCAAAATACCCGACATACCAGTGTCGGATAAATCGAGATGTTGAAATAAACGGCAGACGTACTAACCGTCATGAAACCAACAAGCAAAAACATCAATATCCAAAGTTTACCTTGCTATCCATACCACTGGGTCGAGCCGGTCAGCGCAAGCCGATTTACCCGGTACGTGGCTCTTGTCGGCTGGGTCATATACTCGGGGTTTACCACCGAAGGTGGGTTCCTCGTCATAAAAAAAATCCATAAATATCCTAGCCCTATTCGGATAAAGCAATGAAATGCCAACTAAATGAGAAAGCCGAAGGTGATTTTGGGGTAGAACTTTGAATAGCGAGAATAGCAAAATGTCATATATTTATCTTTTTACCCTATTTTCTTGACAAAAAAAAAATAGAGTAGTGATGGATCGTATTCGTATAGAACAAGTCTCCAATGGATGATCTAGGTTTTTTTTTTAATTTTTTTTCGTAAAATGTCTTTTATGTGAGTAAAATATGTATTTCATTGAACTTATTTTACTTTTATTTAGTCATAACTTATAGTCATCCACGTTGTATAGATTTTAGGCAGGGACGAAACCAGAAATTAAAATCCAGGTGGGCTAGGTAGGCTAAATTTTTCGTATACGTATAATTTTTTATTAATAAAACCTTTAATTTAATAAATAAATGTATAATTTTTTTTTTAATTTCCCTTAATTTTACCTATTGGTTAGAGCAGATCTCAACCCGCCCCTCGGTCTGTCCCGGGTTTTGGGACAAATTTTTTTTTGGAATTAGTTAACAGTATGTCAGTATTATGTATGTTTAACTTTCAATTATAATTTTAACATCATCAAATAATGACTAAACTGAAAATGACTCATACTTGAAATAACTCGAACAGATTATAAAGACTGTCTAAAGTTGATTCAACACGAACTTCATCAAACTCGATATTAACTCAAATCCAAACCGAATATAAACCGATGGAATAAAAATAGTGAAAAGTCAAAAGGGCCAACGACGACGGAAACAAACGTGGGAGCAAGAACACTAGTAACACTCACGATCAATCTCAATCCTCCGCCCTACTGAATTTCATAACTCAATTTAATTTAATTTAATTTATCAATTATCTAATTTTGCCAATAATTTATTTATTTAAAAAAAAAAAAAAGTCCGCAATTTTCGAACACCTCAAAAACTGACCCACTGACCTGCAATTGCGTCCCCCTAATGAAGGAGATCTCTCCTCTCTAACCCTTTGCATTTCCCTCTTCCTTTGTCTCTCCTCTCTCTCTTCGTTTCATTCTCTGTGTGGTTTCATCGATCACCTCTACCCATTGCAGCAATCAATAACGACGTCAAAATGGTTAATCCTTTCTCTTTTCATACATATGATTGATTTTGAATTTTTATGATCAAGAATATCATATAGGTCAATGTATTATCTGGTTTAGTGTCACTGCAATTGACGATGAAAACATCAATTGATCTTGTTTAATTCAGTGATTTCTGTACGATCATGAATATCAATCAATCAATAGGTCAATATTAATCAATCAATTTTGTGATGCACATAGCTCAAATTGTGTGATTTAATTCCCAAGTGTATGGATATACATACAGGCGAATTCGGCGTCTGGGATGGCAGTGAGTGATGAGTGCAAGCTGAAATTCCAAGAGCTAAAAGCAAAGAGATCGTTCAGGTACATCACCTACAAGATTGAAGACCAAGAGATTGTGGTGGACAAGCTCGGAGGCGCTGACGAGACCTATGAGGACTTCACCAATTCCCTCCCTGCTGATGAGTGCCGTTATGCTGTCTTCGACTACGATTTCACCACCGACGAGAACGTCCAGAAGAGCAAGATCTTCTTCATTGCTTGGTAAGTCTCATCTTGTTGGGATCGACAAGACCCAAATGCAGAATTGAATCGGAAACCTAGCAACTCAAGCTACAATCCCGCTGATAACCAAGTTCACAAATTTACGGAACCTCAAACACAATCAAACCAAGCAACACAAGCACACAAACAAACACAAGCAAGAACACAACGATTTAAGTGGAAAACCCTCCCTAACCCGGAAGATCAAAAACCACTGTCGCCCGCCAGAGCACCAAAATCCACTAATCAACAAAATTGGTACAAGTATTCTTCACTTACAAATCTCACACAAGGAGATACCATGAATTTCACTCAAATTGGTACAACACCATTTTCACCAAGATTAGGGATTCTAAACGAGGGAATAAAAGCCGACAAACACGAGTAGGCTTACCGAGAACTCGAGGTGAAAGAACCCGGATGAGACAAGGAAGATCCACTCACTTTCTCACCACTTTTCCCCTCTTTCTCCTTTCTCCCTCCTCACTTTTGTGCTCCTACAAATTGGGGATTTCACTTTCAGCTTTCAAGAGGAAAGCTACTGCTGCTTGCTTCTGCTTGCTCTCGTACATCACGTACAAAAGACAAATAAAAGGCTATAATTTGTCTTCCAAAGGAAGCCTCCAAGAGGGCTCCACTTTGGGCTGGACAAATGGGCTTAGGCCCAACAATCTCCCCCTCCAGCCCAAGGGGAAGACATCCATGCTCGTCTCGGCATCAGTTGCGGATCAGCCCCGCCATCTTGGCGCAGAACTGATGCTTGTCGGCAGTCACTACCTTGGTCAACATGTCAACTGGATTCTTGTTCGTGTGAATCTTCTTCAAAGCCATCTCTCGGTTGCTCACTGCATCTCGAATCCAATGGTACCTCACATCAATATGCTTGGTTCGACAATGGTATGTAACGTTCTTGCTCAAATCAAGAGCACTCTGGCTATCACAATTCACCGCATACTCTCCTTGCTTCAATCCCAACTCTCGAAGAAACCTCTTCACCCAGAGCATCTCTTTTCCTGCTTTTGTCATGGCAATGTACTTTGCCTCTGTCGTGGACAAAGCAACACACTTTTGCAACTTAGACTGCCATGAGACAGCTCCCCCAGCAAAAGTGAACAAATACCCCGAAGTAGACTTCCTACCATCAAGGTCTCCTGCCATGTCTGAATCTGTGAAGCCTTCAAGAATGGGTTTGGAACCCCCATAGCATAAAGACATCTTTGACATACCTTTCAAATATCTGAAGATCCATTTCACTGCCTCCCAATGATCTCTGCCTGGATTAGAGAGGAACCTGCTGACCAAACCAACTGCATGAGCAATGTCAGGTCGGGTGCACACCATAGCATACATCAAACTCCCAACTGCTGATGAGTAGGGAATAGTGGCCATCTTCTTCTTCTCTTCACTTGTAGATGGACAACTCTTCTTGCTCAACTTGAAGTGACTAGCAAGAGGTGTGCTAACTGGCTTAGCTTTCTCCATGTTGAACCTGCTCAGGACCTTCTCAACATACCTCTCTTGTGACAACCATATCTTCTTGGCATTTCTGTCACGAGTAATCTGCATACCCAAAATCTAGCGTGCTGGTCCCAAGTCTTTCATATCAAAGGAAGTATACAAATTCTTCTTCAAATCATCAACCATAGATTTGTCCAGTCCAACAATCAGCATGTCATCTACATACAGAAGAAGAAACACAAACCTGCCATCTGAATGCCGCTTGAAGTAAACACAATGATCTGCACTTGTTCTGGTGTAGCCATGATCCACCATGAAGCAATCAAATTTCTTGTACCATTGTCTGGGAGCTTGCTTCAGCCCATACAAGCTCTTCTTCAATTTGCAAACCAAGTGCTCTTTCCCTTTTACTTCAAATCCTTCCGGCTGCTCCATATATATCTCCTCCTCCAAATCACCATGGAGAAATGCAGTCTTCACATCTAACTGCTCAAGTTCCAAATCCATGCTTGCAGCTAAGCCAAGGACCACCCTGATGGAACTCATCTTCACTACAGGTGAGAAGATTTCATCAAAATCAACTCCCTTTTTCTGGCTGAAACCTTTCACAACTAGTCGGGCTTTGTACTTGACTAGTTTTTCTCCATCCATCTTCAGCTTGTATACCCACTTGTTCTTCAAGGCCTTTCTTCCTTTGGGAAGTTTAACAAGCTCATAAGTGTTGTTCTTCTTCAAAGAACTTATCTCTTCTTCCATGGCTTTTCTCCACTGAGCTTTCTCCTTGTGGGTTTGAGCTTCCTGAAAGCTCTCAGGCTCCCCCTCTTCAGTGACTGCAACATACTCAGAACTGGGGTATCTTGTGGACGGACGACGGTCTCTGCTTGATCTCTTGAGCTCAACTGTTTCCTCATCTTGTGTCGGCTCCCCCTGCTCAGAGCCCTCACCAAATTCAGCTTCAGCTTCTGGTAACACTTCATCTGCAGTGGGAATCTCCTCATCATCTCCTGAGTGAGACTCACCACTTGTTCCAGTCTCTTCTGATTGAGAAGGGAAGTAGACTGGTAGCTCAGGATCTTCCTCTGGTGCAGGTGTATCTGCATCTGATAGTGTCTTGTCCTCGTGAAAGATCACATCTCTGGATTTGAACACTTTCTTCTTCTCTGGATCCCACAACTTGTACCCAAAATCAGCATCTCCATAACCCAGAAACATGCAAATGATTGCTCTGTCATCCAGCTTTTGTCTCTGTTCTTTAGGCACATGTACAAATGCCTTACAACCAAAGACCCTCAGGTGAGAGTAAGAAATGTCTCTGCCAGACCACACTCTCTCAGGGATATCAAAATCCAAAGCTGACGATGGAGATCGGTTTATCAAGTAGCAGGCAGTGCTCAAAGCTTCTCCCCAAAATGGCTTCGGAAGCTTTGCCATTTTCAGCATGCATCTAACCTTCTCAAGCAAGGTTCTGTTTGTTCTTTCTGCAACGCCATTGTGCTGTGGAGTACCAGGAGTTGTCTTCTCATGCCTGATCCCATGCTGCAGACAATATCTCTGAAACTCTTTGGACGTGTACTCGCCTCCATTGTCACTACGGAGGCTCTTCAAGGAGCAACCCTTCTCCCTTTCCACCATGGCATGCCATTGCTTGAAGCAATCAAGCACCTGGTCTTTCGTCTTCAAAACAAACACCCAAACCTTCCGTGAAGCATCATCAATAAAGGTTAGAAAATACCTACTACCTCCTAAGGAAGGTAGAGCAATGGGACCACACACATCAGAATACACCAACTCAAGCAGATTTTTCTTCCTTTCAGAAGACTTACTGAATGACACTCTAGTTTGCTTTCCAAATAAGCAATTGTCACAGGGGTTTAGTGTCATACCTTTGGCAACAGGAATGAGAGACTTCCTTGCCAAAATTTGCAGTCCTTTGTCACTCATATGCGCGAGCCGCCTATGCCACAAATCTGGTGATGCAACACCCTCAACTGCATTCAAGCCACCTCTAACAACCTTCAGCTGAGTTATGTAAAGAGTGTAGCTCAAGCTTGCCTTAGCAATCACCATAGATCCTTTTGTCAGCTTCCACTTTCCATCACCAGTGCTACTATGATAACCTTCTCGGTCCAAGGCTTGTTGAGAAAACAAATTCAAGCGAAGATCTGGTACATGTCGCACATTCTTCAAGGTCATCGTGCAACCTACATTTGTCTGGACACAAATGTCACCAATACCAACAATCTTTGCAGAGCTGAAGTTCCCCATCTTCACTAAACCAAAGTCTCCAGCTTCATAGGTGGTGAAGATCTCCTTCCTCGGTGTAGCATGATAGGATGTGGCTGAATCAACTATCCACTCTACACGAGTATCAAATTCCTGGTTGTGATCATCAACACAGGAGAGAACCACTATAGCTTCCTCATTGCCATAGACAGTTGCAGCAGTGTTCTTCTCATCATCTTTCTTATTTTTCTCTTCCTTTTGCTTCCTCTTCAACGCATAACAATTCTTTCTTATATGCCCCTCTTTGCCACAATGATAACAGACAGACTTTTCTTTACCTTGGGAAGCATCTCTCTTCTGCGATTTCCCTCTGGATTTTCCACGACCTCTTCTGTCTCTGCTTCTTCCTCTGAACCTTTCTTCAGCAGTTGTGGCCAAAGCCTGTGAGGTGCTTGTGCCCATATCCTTTCTCCTAGTCTCTTCGTTGTAGAGACTATCCTTCACGATCGATAAGGACACAACACCACTCGGTGCAGAGTTGCTAATGGTCACCACCAAAGTCTCCCAAGTGTCCGGCAAAGAGCTCAGAAGCAATAGGGCCTGCAACTCGTCATCTAGGACCAACTTCATAGTATTCAGCTGATTTACAAGCTCCTGAAACTCACTCAAGTGCTCGGCTATAGGCTTTCCATCCTTGTACTTCAAATTTACAAGCTTCCTTATCACAAAGGTTTTACTCTGCGCATACTTCCTCTCATACATGGATTCCAACTTCTTCCACAAAACATGTGCATCAATTTCGTTGCTTATATGGTGATAGACAATGTTATCAACCCATTGTCTGATGGTTCCCACAGACTTCCGATGTAGCTTTTCCCAGTCTCCTTCAGACATACCAGTCGGCTTGCTAGACCCAAGCTTAATCGGATCATACAAATCCCTGCAGTACAACAAATCCTCCATTCTCGATTTCCAAATCGAGTAGTTGGAAGATGTCAACTTGATCATCGTACCGGCAAAATCATCTGACTTGGTCGTCATTTCTGCTTCCAAACTAGCAACCAGGCTCTGATACCACTTTTTGGGATCGACAAGACCCAAATGCAGAATTGAATCGGAAACCTAGCAACTCAAGCTACAATCCCGCTGATAACCAAGTTCACAAATTTACGGAACCTCAAACACAATCAAACCAAGCAACACAAGCACACAAACAAACACAAGCAAGAACACAACGATTTAAGTGGAAAACCCTCCCTAACCCGGAAGATCAAAAACCACTGTCGCCCGCCAGAGCACCAAAATCCACTAATCAACAAAATTGGTACAAGTATTCTTCACTTACAAATCTCACACAAGGAGATACCATGAATTTCACTCAAATTGGTACAACACCATTTTCACCAAGATTAGGGATTCTAAACGAGGGAATAAAAGCCGACAAACACGAGTAGGCTTACCGAGAACTCGAGGTGAAAGAACCCGGATGAGACAAGGAAGATCCACTCACTTTCTCACCACTTTTCCCCTCTTTCTCCTTTCTCCCTCCTCACTTTTGTGCTCCTACAAATTGGGGATTTCACTTTCAGCTTTCAAGAGGAAAGCTACTGCTGCTTGCTCTCGTACATCACGTACAAAAGACAAATAAAAGGCTATAATTTGTCTTCCAAAGGAAGCCTCCAAGAGGGCTCCACTTTGGGCTGGACAAATGGGCTTAGGCCCAACACATCTATACCGATTTCAATTGCATCGACCAGTAATAAACCAAGTGAATCTTCACAAATGTTAGGAATATTATTCGAGTTGAATGAACCGAGCTTGGATATACTCATGCTCAATTCGTTTTAGAACTAAGCTTGGTTTTATGATCATATTCGGCTCAAGTTTACTACTAGCTTGAGCTCATTATGCTCGTTCGAGATTGAATTGGGTTGGATTACACAACAAAATGTATTGATGACTAGGAAGAAGGGGGTAAAGAGTAAATACGTCCAAAAAACGAGCAATATGTGTTGCTCGTTTAAAGCTCGCGAGAGCTCGGATTCGACTCTTTTTCAAATATAAACGAGCTCGAGCTACTCGGCTCACATAACACCCCATGGGGACTCAAACTAGTGACCTTGTGGTGGGAAGCTTGGCTTACCTAGGTTCAACCATTTGAGCCATCACGTGAAGGTTAGGTAACTCTATAGCAACATACAAAGGAAAAAAATGTGATTTTTGGTGCCAATTCATCGATTTTATGCGAAAAATCCTTTACAGGTGTCCGGACACATCAAGGGTGAGGATGAAGATGGTTTACGCAAGCTCCAAAGACAGGTTCAAGAGGGAGCTCGACGGGATTCAAGTCGAGTTGCAGGCCACAGACCCAAGTGAGATGAGCCTCGACACCGTAAAAGGCCGAGCACTCTGATTCGATCCGAATCGTGCATAATTGCCCCCTATTGGCAACTATTTTTCTTATGAACTTGTCACCCCTGCTGTTACCCTTTCTTATTGTGAGGCTTGTGATGAAGACATTGCTTGTCATTGCAACGACTCAGTGAACTCTGCAAAATGCAATGTATTATACCTGATTCTGTCTACTTGCACAAGTAAACAACTTCAATCCCCCCAAATCTTGTATTCTTTTTTCGGTTTCTGTTACACTAAGCGATTAGTGTTTAGATATGATATGTATGCAATTCAACTTTGTTTTCAGTTTGTATAATTTATACTTTTGAGAATAAATCACTTTCATTCAAAAAGTTTCAAATCAACTCAGACTAGGGTTTACTGTCCTATGAATGAAATGAAGTATTGTGAATTGAAACGATGATACATATTGAAGAAGGTACAGTACAATAGAATCACTGACCACATGATCATGGGATTTTTCCAAAGATCCATGAATGAATTGAATATTAAGAAAGAGTAACTCTTCAACATGACGAATCTTACTGGCATAATAAAAGGTGTATGAGTATGAGTAAGGTCAATCTTACTCTTATGATGAAAGACTAATTTATTAACCAAGTTCATAACACACAAAATTGGGCTTACTGGCATAATAAAATGCTGATGATGAATCTCACATGAGAATGTAAATCGAGAAATGATACTTACCGTTCTCTGTAATTGTAGTTTGTTACATTTGATCGATTGGCTTTCCATCCGCTTCCATCATTTGTCACCAGCTTGTGATTTCCAGGGAATGTAGTGGCCGGCTGCATCCTTGTCAAGGAGGCGGTCCATCAGATCACCCCAGCCCTCTTTTGTGTTCCTCTTCGACGTTCCTGAGGTTGATTTTCCTGCACTTGAACTGGTAGAATAATCGCTGTTATCATCTTCTTGTTCATCAAAGGTCCCATATTCTGAAGTTGAATAGGCATGTGGAACTGAGAGAGTGACGGCTCTCTGTAGAGCCGCCTTGTACTCTTCGCTGTGCTCTCTAGCTAAGCTCTCCTGTCTTTGCATCTTCTGCGTCGCTGGAATCCCCAGTGCCTGGTCCTTCTCTTGCATTATCTGAGATCCGTATGAAGAAAATGTTATCAGGAAACCCTTGATGATGGTGCAAAACATCCGAATCTTCACAAAAATATCAACACAAAACAGCAGTGCAGTATATCTTCAGGGAACAGACTTGAAACTCGAAACTAGCCACCTTAGATAAACCAAATCACAGAATAACTTAAATCCACGGCTTTCACAAGCCATCTAGGTTGCGAATCTTTCAATGTAAAAAAAGAACACAAAACTTTCCAACACAAAATCATAAATGACCCAGACCCTAACTTCCTGACCCTATTGACAAGTCTAATTACGAGCTATATGAATTGTCTTCTCCAATCCTATTATAGGAAAGACATTGTATTACTCAGACATACAATTTCAAGTATCTTTGAAAATATGCACTTGCGCAACAGATGATCTAACCCTGCTCAAAGATACAGCTTGAAAATAAAAACCCTCCAATAACAAGAAAACCCACCTCTAAAGCCTTTTGGGCTTCCCTTTCTATCCAAATGATGGCATGATCAGAAGTTGCATTACAAGAAAGTACAATGTGCTCAAATCTCCCGTCGACAGGAACAGCTGTCCTAACAACAGGTGGATACCTTCCACACCTGCAAGAAGGATATGTCGATGTACAATCCTTTAGAAGCTGGGCAAGAATTTTACTGCTGATTGATAACTGGACAATTATATAATGTAAATTAACATTCTTCTTACAAAACAATATAATTCAGAACATGATATCCCTGGAGGATCAAGTTAACTTAGTGACCAACAGTCACATGGCATATTTTACTTGAAATTGCAGAAAATGATGCCTGCATCTACCTGAAAGGTTTTCTCTCAACAATGTGGTATAGCCGACCAGGTGCATACAACCTCCTTGGATCTTTAAGCATCTTTTCTTCTGGCTGAAAAGTATCTCTCACGCATCTTCCGCATAGTAAGCATGGCAAGCTGTTCGTGAAATCATTGGCCAAAAAAGTTAAATGAAGAAAAATATTGAGAATTGCACCCCCAATTGAATAACTGTGTTAGAAGAAGGTAGTAGGAGTAGAAAGATCACATTCTTTTCAATAAATATAAATTAGTAAACATTTTAAAAACGAGCTGTCCACTAAGAACTTCTGTGAGTAGCCTACCAAGAAAAAAAAAACTTCTGTGAATAAATTCACATTTTGAGTTCCAGACTGCGATAACAAAATAGGCTTCAAAGATCCTTATGACAGTCATAACAAAACTACACTGCTGAGGATACTACAAAGAATTTCAAATAGATTGATCTCATACTACAACAGACATTACCAGAAGAGTGACTTGAAAATGTCTTCCAAGGGGGTAGCCGTCCTCGGCAAAAAGTCATCCTAGATTCAAGTGAAACATTGATGTTAGAAAGAGATTGTAGATTAAACAAATTAGGGAGATAAGTCACATAAGCATCATTGGAATGCACGATAAACAAAAGTACAGACTAGGGATAAAAATATCACATCTTCTATGAGCAGTTCAGATTTTCAAGCAAAGAGCTAACTGTGAGCCTAGTCAAGGCACATGAGCTAAGCGCATCATGCGCATGTGATTCAATGTATAGCTAGGAGCTTTTTATGCAAATTACAAGTGTTCCACTACTTGTTACCATCCTTCCATTGAAATATAAAATTTATGAGCTACACTAGGTCTATTCGTGAATTTACTAAAACAGTCGAACTTTGATAACTAAAACTTTCCGGTACTAAGAAGACAGCAGACACTTCCACAATGAAAGATTGTGAAATTGGTTTCATAAATCAACACACACAATTGACAGCAATCAAAGCAAGTTATATCAAGGAATTTCTTTACCATATCTCTAGAACTCCTATGACATCACAAAATATGAACAACGTTTTACAACTAAAAAGGCAATGACACTCAAATGTTATCAATTGAAATGACAAATAGGGTCCTCAGGTTTCCCATAGAGTTCACATAAGAGATATACTAAAGTAGCACTGACTGGTAAAAGCTTTTGTAGTATCATATGCAAAAAGCAACTTACCTGGAGGACGATAGAGTTGATAACATCTGCATATCTCACGGCCAAATTAAGCGACATACATCTTGCTGGTGCAATAGCATAGCTCCTTACCCTTCTCCGGTCAATGTTGCCCAATCTACTCCCATCCCGAGCTAACACCATAGCTAGCATTGCAGCAACACCCGAGCCAAGGGAGTGCCCCGTAAAAGTCAAAGTGTAGTTTGGATACTTCTCCACCAAGTCCTTCAAAACAATACCTTCTTTCTCCAACACATACTCTGCCGCCTTGTGTAGTCCATGGTGAACATACCCGCCATCAAACTTGTGTCGCCCCAACTTATTATCCAATAAAACCGCATAATCACTTTCTTTTGCCATATTCAGGCCTCTTATAGCAAGAACTATATCTGCATGTTCATGATCGAGATATAATATATATGGTGGGGCCTTCCCCTGTGTCTCTTCATAAGTCCTTTTCATTAGCAATGAATCTGGATTGATCCCATAGCCATTAGGTGGTTCCCATTGCGGGTGTCTGAGATCATCCTCATACACAGAAAGAATGTAACGGCACAGACGAGGAACTGGCTCAAACTCTTCAGCTGCAGCAATTCCCCAATTCTCGCTGTCGCGGGTGCCATTGTGGAGACACCGTTTCCATGCCCACCGTGCACAGGCAAGGCAGTACACGCACTCGAGCAGAGGCAATCCACAGATGATGGACATTGTCCTCTATGGTCTAAGATGCTTATCATAGATCAACTAATGGTATGTGTTTGGACAAGAAAGTGTGTGTAGAGGCTACAGAAATAATTGGTTTCATACAATGGGATTGCTGATACACAAATCTAGGATTAATGGGGTTTTTGACTATCAATCTAGATAGCTGAAATCTGTACTCTCTATAAACAGACTAGGTTATATGCAAATGCCCAAATTGCAGGATAAGATCCTTCCAAATCAAATAATGTATACATACATATAGAAAGTTGGGGTGATCTAGAACACAGAAATTTAACTTCAATATCAACAGAAAAATAACCAAGAGAATAGAAGGGAATGAACCAGTAGCAACTAGGATAAAGTACAAGATTGTATACACTATCTGAGAATCGCCTTGATCAAAAGGGGTACTCTAAAAACTGCAAATTCACTCACCTGATAAGGAAAGAACCCTATTTTCCGAATCCAAAAGAAAAAACCCACTTCAAAAGAAGCAACAAGAGGCGACCCAGAAACCCCAATTCCCAAAATTCAAAGCTTGATACAGGAATTCCAATTTGCAACTGACCCAGGAAAGGATTTCTGATTGACACTCTCAACGCAAATTCAAATGATGAGATTTTCAGTTGTCTGCCGAGCTCTTGATTCCAGAGGACACACCAAGAAGTCAAAAGCCACAATAATTAATCAATTTTGTCGAGGCAACAACAAAGGGAGGAAAAGAAAAGTAGAGGGGGTATCTACCTACTAGTCAACTCGCGGTGGCATGAGCAAACGCACCTCCAACATATATACTGTAAGAACAACCGAGAAGAGCCATGATTGACCAGTTCCCCCATCCACCCCCAGGAGGGGGAAACACATGGGAAGATAGACAAAAAGGGATAAATAGAAAAAACAAAAAGGTGTTATGAGATTATATTTAATTATTATATTAGGTATGGATAAACACTAGGAAACCCTAGTTCCCTATGTAAACTCCTATATAAAAGGTCCTGCAGACCCCCAACAACACATCAATTCATTCTCTACTTCTCCTCTCTACCCTCTCTATTATCATACGTTATCAGCACGAGTTGCTCCAAGGAGGAAAAAGGTATAATAAAGATCGAATCGATCTCGATCCCTTCTCTTCTTCTAAACCCTTCTAACCTACCTAGTTGATTCAACATGTTCCCTATACATGTATGATGATGGCTTCGGTAGCATATATCTTTTTATACACTTATTTGTTTCGTTGTTTTATTTATTTTTCGTTATCCCCTGAAGTGGATATAAACCAATTTCGACCCTGAAGTGTTGAATTAATCAAAAGTGTTGAATTAATCAAAATTTTCATATCCCCTTAAGTGGATATAAACCAATTTCGACCCTGAAGTGTTGAATTAATCAAAATTTTCATATCCCCTGAAGTGGATATAAACCAATTTCGACCCTGAAGTGTTGAATTAATCAAAATTTTCATATCCCCTGAAGTGGATATAAACCAATTTCGACCCTGAAGTGTTGAATTAATCAAAATTTTCATATCCCCTGAAGTGGATATAAACTAATTTCGATCCCGAAGTGTCGAATTAATCAAAATTTTCATATCCCCTCCGAAGTGTCGAATTAATCTACTGTATCCCCTGAAGTGGATGTTATTTTTTTTTTTTTCACTTTGTAACTCGGCATTTAAAAAAAAAAATTTATATATGATTACGTACGCATACAATCACAACATTAACTTTGCATTTGTTTTTTTCAAATTGGATACCTGTTTGATTAACTTTCTTTACGGCAATTGATACAAATTGAACACCTGTTTGATACATTACGACAATTATATACATTACGGCAATTGCTAAATTACAATCGCGATTGGGTACCCGTATACATGCAAACATTTAATTGCGCCAATTTTTGTTTTCAAACAAATTGTACATCTATATACATACATATATATTTTTATTGGATCATATACATATATACCGCAATTCATACATACATTTGTAATTTTTTTTATTTTATTTTTCTTTATAGATGTCGAATCTCACAAGATTGGAGTTTATCGCACTTGATGTTTCCGGAAGAAACTATCTAACATGGGTGTTAGATGCGGAACTCCACCTGGATAGCCAGAATTTGAAAAATACGATCATTGAAAAATCGGACTCATCCCCGCAGGATAAGGCCAAGGCGATGATCATGCTCCGTCACAATCTTCATGAGAGCCTGAAAGCTCAATACTTGACTGTGAAGGATCCCTCCGAGCTCTGGAAGAGTTTGAAGGATCGCTTCAATCATCAGAAAACGGTAATTCTACCCAAGGCGAGGTATGAATGGTCTCAATTGAGACTTCAGGATTTCAAGAGTGTCTCTGATTACAACTCTGCAATGTATCGAATTACTTCCACATTGGAACTTTGTGGAGAAACTATAACTGATGATCAAATGTTAGAGAAAACATACTCCACTTTTCATGCAACTAACTTGGTACTCCAGCAGCAGTACAGGGAGAAAGGGTACAAGACTTATCCAGCACTCATATCTTGCTTACTTTTAGCTGAAGAGAACAATCAGCTGCTCATGAATAACCACCAGAGCCGACCCACTAGTTCAGCACCACCTCCTGACAAATCTCAAATGCCTGAAGCAAATGCTACCTCCTCCAGAAGAGGTGGTGGCCGAGGTCGAGGTCGTGGGCGAGGTCGCGGTCGTGGACGTGGTCATGGTCATGGTCATGGTCGTCATGGACAAGACCAAGGAAACCACCGTACATGGGTCAATCCTGATATCCAGAAGAATGTCGGGAACAAACCCAAGAAGCAAGAGAAAGTTGCACCGAAAGGAGATAATCCATGCCATAGATGTGGAGCCCCTGGCCATTGGTCTCGTACCTGTCGTACGCCCAACCATCTCGTGACATTATATCAAAACTCCTTGAAGGCCAAGGGAAAAGGAGTAGAGACAAACTTTGCTGATGCTGATTTCTTTGAGGGACTTCAGAATACTCATCTCGATGTCACCGATTTCTTACAGCAAAGTGAAGATGGCAATTTTTTGCCTGATGTTAACTCAAATGCGCTTGCTCCCCAGGAAGATGACGACTATTTCATCAATTGAATTTATATCTTTTTCAGTTTAGCATTCAATTTCTTTCAGGATTGTTTTTGAACTATTTTCGGATTGAGTTTGCTTGTTTTGCTAGTTTTTTTTTGAACTATTTCGGACTGTTTTTGCTTGTTTGGTTAAGTCTTTGAACTTTTGCATGCTTATTTATTATATTTAGTATTGTCTTATTTATATATGCTTATTTGTCTTTATATAGAATGGCTCAATCAAATGGAATCTTCAATGGTGGAGAACTATGCCTCATTGACAGTGCCACTACTCACACTATTTTGAAAAACCCGAAGTTTTTCTCAAGCCTGCAAATGACAAAAACCAGTGTGAATACTATCTCTGGAACGAGCAACCTCATAGAAGGCTCTGGAAGAGCCTCTATCTTGTTACCTGAAGGAACAATGATACAAATCAAGCATGCTCTATACTCAAGCAAATCACAGAGAAATTTATTGAGTTTCAAAGATATTCGAGAAAATGGTTATCATATAGAAACCAACAATGAACATGGAATCGAATACTTGTGTTTTTCGTCTCATTAGACCGGCCAGAAGCAAGTCTTAGAAAAGATGAGAATGCATACATCTGGTTTATATGGCACAATAATCTGCCCCATTGAATCATATAATGTTTCTAACCAGAAGTTAGCCAACAACGCCAAATTTTCTTTGTGGCATGATAGACTCGGTCACCCAGGTGAAACAATGATGCGCAGGATCATTGCAAATTCACACGGACACCCACTTAAGGACCTGAAGATCCTATCAAAGGGTGACTTGACATGCACGGCTTGTTCACTTGGCAAATTCATAACAAGACCGTCAATAACAAAGGTGAACGCAGAATCTCCAATGTTCCTTGACCGAATTCAAGGAGACATATGTGGACCTATTACACCGCCTTGTGGACCATTTCGATATTTTATGGTGTTGATTGACGCATCAACAAGATGGTCCCATGTAAGCTTGCTATCAACACGGAATGTTGCATTTGCAAGACTTTTAGCCCAAATTATCAAATTAAGGGCCCACTTTCCTGATTACTCTATAAAAAGAATCAGGTTAGATAATGCGGGAGAATTCACTTCAAAGTCATTTTATGACTACTACCAATCGATTGGCATTGTGGTTGAGCATCCGGTAGCTCACCAACATACACAGAACGGCCTGGCAGAGTCGTTAATTAAGCGGTTACAAATGATAGCAAGGCCGATGCTAATGAGGTCCAAGTTACCTCCCTCGGCTTGGGGATATGCAATTTTGCACGCCGAGGCTTTAATTCGCCTAAGACCAACTGCTTATAACCAATTCTCCCCATTGCAACTTATCTCCGGAAGAGAGCCAAATCTTTCATACTTGAAAATTTTTGGATGCGCGGTGTATGTCCCTATCTCTCCCCCACAACGAACAAAAATGGGACCACAAAGAAGATTGGGAATATATGTGGGGTTTGAGTCCCCATCGATCATTAAGTACCTAGAGCCTATGACCGGTGATTCATTTGTAGCTCGGTATTTAGATTGTCATTTTGATGAATCAAAATTTCCAATTCTAGGGGGAGAAGGAAAAGAGATAATTAAAAGAGAGATTGCATGGAACACACCATCATTATCTCATTTGGATCCGAGAACAAATGAAAGCGAACTTGAAGTTCGACGGATCATACATTTGCAAAACATAGCAAATAGATTGCCTGATGCGCTCACAGATGCCAAGAGAGTGACCAAGTCACATATACCAGCTGAAAATGCACCAGCTCGTTTGGAGATTCCTGCAGTAACTCCTAACCAACAAATAGCTAGTGACTCTCAGGTACGCCGGAAGCGGGGGAGACCACTAGGCTCTAAAGATGCTATTCCCCGGAAGAGGAAAGAATCAATCCCAAATCAAGCAGGAATTGAGATGTTGACTAATAACATCCATGAAGATAGAACTCCTGAAGAGAACTTATTTAAGGACTTTAAAGATAACGACAATCACATTGAGGATAATGTTGAAATGTCTATCAATTATGCAAACACTGGGTTAGTGTGGCATCGAAATGATGTGGTCCTAAATGATATATTTGCATACGCGGTTGCATTAGAAGTCATGGATGAGGATGATAATGATCCCCAAACAATGGAAGAATGTCAACATCGAAATGATTGGGAGAGCTGGAAAGAAGCAATCCAGGCAGAGCTAGACTCTCTAAACAAACGTGGTGTATTTGGACCAGTAGCTCCAACACCCGAAGGTGTAAAACCAGTCGGCTATAAGTGGGTGTTCGTACGAAAGAGAAATGAGAAAAATGAAGTCGTAAGATACAAAGTCAGACTAGTTGCACAAGGTTTTACACAAAAGCCTGGAATTGACTATATGGAGACGTATTCACCTGTAGTGGATGCGACAACACTTAGATTCCTAGTGGCTCTGACAGTCGTTGAACGACTTAAAATGCAACTAATGGACGTGGTAACTGCATACCTCTATGGATCTCTAGATATATACCAACATACACATGAGAATCCCTGAAGGATTCCAAATACCTGAAGTATTCAAATCGGAACCCCGTCATATGTACTCCATTCAACTAAAGAGATCCCTTTATGGATTAAAACAATCGGGGCGTATGTGGTATAACCGTCTTAGTGAATATCTACTGAGACAAGATTTTATAAACAATGAAATAAGCCTATGTGTGTTTATAAAGAAGACAAAGTCGGGTTATGTGATCATCGCTGTTTATGTTGATGACTTGAACATCATCGGGACTCCAGAAGAGATCCAACAAACAGCTGATTATCTTAAAAAGGAGTTTGAGATGAAAGATCTTGGAACGACCAAGTATTGTCTCGGCCTGCAGTTCGAACATAAAGAGAACGGAATCTTCATCCATCAATCAAACTACATTGAAAAGGTCCTAAAGCGATTTAGTATGGACAAGGCATATCCAATGACTACACCAATGGTTGTTAGATCGCTTGATGTGAAAAAGGACCCTTTTCGTCCTCGAGCTAATAATGAAGAGATATTAGGTCCTGAAGTACCATATCTTAGTGTAATTGGTGCACTTATGTATCTCGCTAACAATACCCGACCGGACATAGCTTTTGCAGTTAACTTGTTAGCGAGGTATAGCTCAACACCGACAAAACGTCATTGGAATGGTGTCAAACACGTTCTACGTTATCTACGTGGAACAAGTGACATGGGACTATATTTCAAAAGATCCGAGGGAGTACACAATGCAGAATTGGTTGGTTATTCTGATGCAGGTTACCTGTCCGATCCACATAAAGCCAAGTCACAAACAGGGTATGTGTTCATGTATGGTGGAACGGCTATTTCATGGCGTTCAACAAAGCAGACTCTGGTTGCTACATCATCAAACCATGCAGAGCTTATCGCATTATATGAAACCGGAAGAGAATGTGTATGGCTCAGATCATTCATACACCATGTCCAAGCATCATGTGGATTGGAATCAAGTGTACAAAAGCCAACGGTGATATACGAAGATAATGCAGCTTGCATCGCCCAAATCAATGAAGGATATATCAAAGGCGACAAGACCAAGCACATTTCCCCCAAGTTTTTCTCCACCCACGAGCTCCAAGCAGAAGGCAAGATCGACGTGCAACAAGTTCGATCGAGTGAGAACTTAGCAGACGTATTTACCAAGGCCTTACCTACTACAACATTTACACAGCTTATACGCAATATTGGTATGCGACGCTTGAAGGATGTAAGCTAAGTTGGGGGGGAGAATAACGACTGCACTCTTTTTCCTTTAATCTTGGTTTTTGGTCCCACTGGGTTTTTCCAAGATAAGGTTTTTAAATGAGGCAGTTTGTAAGGATGTTTATCCAAGGGGGAGTGTTATGAGATTATATTTAATTATTATATTAGGTATGGATAAACACTAGTAAACCCTAGTTCCCTATGTAAACTCCTATGTAAAGGGTCCTGCAGACCCCCAACAACACATCAATTCATTCTCTACTTCTCCTCTCTACCCTCTCTATTATCATAAAAGGAAAAATCAATCATTTTTCATTACTGATGACGACCCGGGCTATATTATCCTTTGCAGTCGACGTGTCAGTATGGCATTTGGGTAATTTAGGCTGATTCGGGAGGGTATGTCCGTCTAATTAAAGAAATGCGAGTATATTTTTTTCACCAAAAAAAAAAATGCTATATTTGTGAGTTGTGAGTTGTGACCTTACCTTCGCCGTTCACATGCTCACCTGACCATACAGCAGGCAGAATCGTCGGTTGTGCGTGTCCCTCCGTGTTGAAGAGTGACATCAACACTTAGCCAGTTGTATTAGGCTATATTGAGGTCCAAGCCTTTGGGTTGGTTCACTAATAAATCTATAACATCTTGCTTGTCCACTAGTGCCTAACAAGGTAAAGGAGAACAATTTCGAATGTCAATGGATCTCGAAGCTAGACGTTCCATCTAAAATTCATCACTTTTTGTGAAAATTTGTGAAAGACGGTCTGCTATCCAAAGACAGGTTACAACATTCAAATATAGTGGTTCCTATTTTGTGATTGCCCTTATGAATCTACGAATCATACTTTTGTGGATTGTGTAATGACTAAACAGTTGTTGTGTGATACGAATTGCCCCATTCCTAACTTGACGAGTGTTAACTTTGAGTTGCACATTCATAGGGCGGTTCTACAAAGAGTTAAGGTGGTTACTGGCTTGGTCTTATGACTGACATTGTGCTCTACTAGTAGGCATGATTTCACCGCAACCAGCTGACGTTTGGGAATATACCTTCTGTAATGTTAAAAAATATTCAGGTCTTCCTGCTTACAAGTAAACAAACTTGGTTAGAAGCTAGGCGCTTCAACTTGGAGACTAACTCGTTTGAGGAGGATGTACGAGTGTGTTAATTAGTGCGGTCGTCTTGGGATGAAACACATGACAAATGGTAAGCGGAATAAAGAGTGCCACTGGGATAAACCCCATCTGATCATGAATTTCTTTACACTAAGGGCATGTTTTCCTCCCATTTGTTAAGGGGTGGAGGCGGTGAACCGGGTGGGGATTAATCATTGGGAAATGTCGTTTGGCTCGGGATGAAGGAGGTGGAAGCTTGTCGATTTGGGGTTGGAAGGGGGTGGAGATATCCCATTTTCCCACCCAGACAATTGAAGGCGGGTGGAGGGGGTGAATCTGCGAGGTGGCTAGGGTTTTTATTCAATTTTTCCCTTGGTGTGGCTCTCGCACAGGCGTTGTTCGTCTTCAATCTTCCTGTTGATGTTCCTTGGGAGCTAGCGTCCATGATCTGTTTTGTTTCTTTGTGGAAAATTGGCTTTGCATTAAGCTTTACAGTACTATTTTAAATGAATGGTAAAAATATCTTTTTTTCCTAATACTATAAAAAATAATTCTCACTCACCCAAACATCTACGAAATTATTTTCGAAAAATAATAAGCACCCCCTCCATTATAAAAAAAATAATCTTCATCCCTCCACCATGAAAAATAATCTCCACCCCATAAAATTTCACTCACAGGAAAACACATCTTAAATTTTGATGGATCAAAATTGAACTCGGGTATGGCATCGTACGACTTTGTCATTCGGCACTCGGATGTTAATGTTGTTAGCATGGGTGGTGGTACTTGTCATAATACTTCTATCGTATATGCTGATGCGTTAGGCCTTCATAATGGGGTTATACGAGCAAAAAATTTAGGAATTCATAATCTGCTAACCAAAGAAGATAACATGTCCGTTATAAAAGCATTACTGGGAGACATGAGTGGTCTGGGAGTATTGAACTCCTACAAACGGATAACTCAATCTTAGTAACTTTAATTATGTTTCCATTCGTCATATTTTCAGGGAAGCTAATGTTGTTTCAGATAGGATTGCTCATCTTGTTTACAATATTCCTATCGATGAAGGTTTGGAGGAAGATGCATGACTCCGGGTTCTCGTTCGGAAGGACGCCCTAGGATTGAGCTACGCTAGGATGTGTTAGCTCGGTTCTAATTTATTTCATCATTTCCGCCCTCCATTCGTAAATTATATCATTTTAGACAGTGATGGATCCATAATATTTTTAGGGGGATTAAAAAAAAATTGAGAATTTTTTTTGCATGTATGTTTGGAAAATAAATTCTTTGTTTAAATGTATTAGAAAAAGCCTTAAATTTGTGTTTTACATATCATTTTTTTTAAAAAAAAATGAGAATTTTTTATGTGTGTATATATATAATAATTTTTTTGTTTAAATATATTGGAGAAAAACTTAAACTTAAATTTAATATTAGGTATTTTTAGTAGACAAAACTAAGACAAATAAGAATTATGAAAAAGTAAAGCGACTAGGGTTTGAATTTTAAACTTAAATTTAATATTAGGTATTCTCAATTTTTAGTAGACAAAACTTAAATTTAATATTAGGGTTTAAATTTAATAGTTTCTCTTTCGGGATAGGAGGGAGTTGCAAAACATGTCATTATAGGATTTGTATGTATATATTTTGATCAAGTGAGATCTTCTACAACCCTTTCTACTCCACTAATTTTTTTTGACATTTATTTAATCTTAAATTTTTTTATAAAAAGTGTATTTATATTCCTAACATCTATTTTTTTATATATTTATAAAATTTTATTTTGAAAAATCATGTTTTATAATTTTTGTAAAATATCACCTTGCTAATTTTTAAAATATCGCCTTGCTAGTTTTATAAGTAATTTTTAAAAATTATAAAACTTTTTTTTATAAAGGTTGGCATGTACGGAGCCAATCTATCACATGCTTCGAAAGTTCGAATACTTGAGTTAACAAAAATAAAATAAAATAAAATAAAATAAAATAAAGCCGATAGTTATCCCTTGAACCGCAAGTCCTTTCCAGTGAGTCATTCCAAAATGGTTAGCCGATAGTTATCCCGGAGACAGGAGTGAGACAAAACCCTCCCACGCCCACACTGGTGACACTGCGCATCTACACACACCCACCCGCCCTAGCAAGTAGCAACGTTGTGATCACCGCGCCCTCTCCCTTTCTCTTCTCTGCAAGTGTGCAGTCATGGCGTCGTTTCTCTCGGCGATTCTTTTTCTGGCAGTTGCCTTGTTGTCCTCACAATCACATCACATCTTCGCTGAAAGGTATGAATCCAAAATCTGCTTTTCCCCTGTCACCCTTCGTTTCTGTCTCCCTCTTTTTTTACGATGTGATCATTTGTCATCCTCTTCAGCACCATTATTGTTGCTGTTCAGGCTTCCTAGGGTTAGTAGAATCTCCCTGCTTGATTTCCTTTTACCGTTTCGGAACAGACTATGGCAAAAGGGAGGATAATTCAGTTCTCGAATTTTAATGTATTCGATCGATCGACTCGTGTTAGTGACGTTGTCGAGTAAACACTTGGTTTTGCTGGTTCATTGTATTACTTTTCGTGGAGTAATGGATGTTTGTGTGCATCTTGAATTATGTGAAGACACTTTTTAGAGTTTATCTAAATTCTGAAAATGGTTTGCCTCTGAATTCCTCTAAACGGTGAAGTTTGAAATCAATGTTGTTAGTTCCTTAAAATTTATTAATTCGCAGAGATGTATTTCTCAAATCTCAAGTAGAGGCATGCAATTTTGCTTGCAATTTGATGGGATCATATGAAGATTGTGTGTTTCCTGTTTAGCCAATATATTTAAACTACCAACTTTACTGCTAGACTTGCTTTTTCTGGTGCCCTTTTCCTTGTTGCATCCTTCTTGGTTGGTAACATGTATGGTGCATGATGGAAATAAATACCTGTTGCAGCGCCCGAAAGGAGTTGAGAATCAAGCTACCGAGTCAGAAAGCTCCTGTGCAATTCAATAGGGTAGACCCGTCACAAGTTGTTCAACTTTCTTGGCAGCCAAGGTCAGGTATTTTGATGTTGCTCCTTCTGAATGAAATCTTGATAAGTTTATCGCAGCTCTAAAGCAGAATTAGGAATTTCTAGGCAATCATCATGTTCATGAACCTGGCATAAACCTGTGTGGCAGTGGATAAGAGTTAACTCTTGCAGAATCACAACATCTGAATTATTGAATATATCTTTCTTGGCTTGGATAGGGTTTTCATTTACAGAGGCTTTATCACAGATGAGGAGTGCAACCATCTCATATCTATGGTAATCCCCTTTGTCGCTGTTCTGAATTGCACAGTTGTTGCCTGATTAAACATAAGATTTCCATTTTTTTTTAACATTTCAGGCTCGTACAAGGATAGAAGGCAGAGATTCTGTGGGTGAGAGTACCAAATTTACGAGCATAATTTCACAAAAGAATTCCTCTGATTTTAAGGTAAGAAATAAGATGTGTTATCCAGGAGGCTTTTCTATCATTAGTAGATTTATCTTATCATTTACATGTTTGAGCCCTTGATTTTGTGTCCACTCCTAAGGTGATTTTCATAGCTATAAATCATGTCAATGTTTTTCATCCAGTTTTTTTAATCGCAATCTTGTCTAGGATGATGTAGTTTCAAGGATAGAGGAAAGGATTTCAGCTTGGAGTTTTCTTCCTCATGGTACAGTCCCCTACTTCGTCTTCCCTTAGTGAGATGTTGTTTGGGAAAGGGATAAGGGATTTTCCTTACATCCGGGAAAATCCATCTTTTTCTAAACATTTTTTTTGTTAAGCAACCAGGAAGTTCCTTCATTATTATGCTATTTTTATCCTCCTAATCTATGTTTGCTGTGCTGTGATCTTAATCTACAAGAAAACAGCAGGTCCCTGCAGGTTCAGCATTACACTTCTGAATGGGCCACTGAAAAATATGATTATTTTGGGAACAAATCCACATTGGAAGTAAATCAACCTTTGATGGCAACGGTGCTATTATATCTGTCTAATGCTACTCAAGGTGGTGAACTTGTCTTCCCTGATTCAAAGGTGAGAAACAACCTTTCTGTTGAGGCAAGTGAGAAAATTCTGTTTTCTATCACGCATTACTCTTGCTGCAGAACTCCCTTCCACATCATTTACAACTGGTGAAATTTGAGAAGTAGTAATACCCAGCATTTGAACTGTATGCCTTTTACCTACCAATTAACCAACCAGATATAACTTGCTTTGAGTGTTGCCTCAGAAAATCTTTTTTCCATTTAAAATGACAATAAGTTAAATGAATTTTCAAGATATTCTAATTTAAGTGTGTTCAAGGGAAAAATAAACTCATCCCATCACCAAACCTTCATTTGCACACTTTTTCAGTGTTATCACGCATTGTTTTCAAGTCTGGTGACTCATCAATAAATGTAGGTATTTTCCTATTTAGAGGGAGGGGAACAACAATCCTAACTAGTTTGTTGGAAAGTAGATGAATCTTTTTTGTTGTGTGAAGAATGTACAGAACCCCTTCAGATAAGAAGTTCTCCAACTAAGCAAATGTAGTTAACATATTGGTAAATCTCATTCAATTCCTGCAGATAAAGAGTATGCAACATGAATTACTGAGGCCTGTTAAAGGAAATGCTATTCTATTCTTCAATGTGTGGCCCAATGCGTCACCTGACAAGACTAGCTCCCATGAACGACGACCTGTTCTTGATGGGGAGCTGTGGTGTGCTGTGAAACTCTTCTACCTGAGGCCCATCATATCACAGGAACTTCCAGCTGGCTCAGATGATGGGGAATGCATTGATCAAGATGACGCCTGCCCACATTGGGCTGCCATTGGGGAATGCCAAAGAAATCCTGTTTTCATGGTTGGTTCTCCTGATTACTATGGTACTTGCAGGAAGAGCTGCAAGGTTTGTTGATGTTAAAGCTGATCTGGAGAGAACTTGTTATAATGGGGCAACCAATCTCTTTGATCAGGCTCGGATTTTTTATACCTTGAAGCAGTTAGCAGTCTCTATATGGAGAGTCGTCAATTCAATTTTTTTTTTCCTTATAGTTTTGTCTTCTGGACATGGCAAGTGGATTCCGTAAGCCTGTTGCTTGTGACAAATAAAATGTTAACACTTTTGATTGCTGGTAATTTGTAACGAACACGACACAGTATACAGGTATAAAGTTTGGAGCATATGAGAATCCCAAAGATGTTCACATATGTTTGATTATGGGTAACGGACAGATTGGTGAACAAAGGGTGGAATCCTAAATTACAAACAGTTAGCAAAAACAGCGATTCCCACAAAGGTGTCATTTCTTTTGTTAGTAGAAAGGAAGACAATAAGATACCCATTTGCTTACAAAAAATAGCGTAATTAATTATCTGTCAAATGGAATTCCATGGAAGTAGTAAACCCCAAAACTAAACAAGCAAAGTACTTCCCGCTCCACTTCTTTTCTATTTGATCTGTCCAATTGAGACAACTAAGATCGATTCCACTCTTTCGATAAAACGAGACTTCAAGACAGCTTCCAAAATGGATGGCAATGCAATGAGCCTTACTGTAATATCATCCGCCTTAATCTGCAAAAAACATAACAAGAGTAAATACATAGAAGTACTTGACAGTTGACACTGCATAAATACGGGGATGACCAAGGAGCTAAAAACGCTGAGCTTACACCTTATGGGCACATTTGGTGTTTATGGTCGCTAAAAACACTGAGAGTACCCACTGGCTATGGTGGGAGGAGATCATAGTACCATACAATTTTTGAAGATAAAACAAGAATACAACAAATAACGAAAACAGCTGATTATAACTTAGAAACCTCTATCTGCTGAGTGAGTGAAAAATTTTATTATAGGTTAGAAACATCTATAATGCCAAGGAGTTATCTAAGCAGTCGTTTCTACCGGAGCTCATGGTTCTTTAAAGCAATCATTGAGAGACTATAAATTGATTCTAGAGGCCGAGTTACTTATGAGTATATCAAATGAATTCCATCATAAAATAACCAGTAAGTGAAAGTAAAATGATTACGAAAGGCTAGACATTGTATGACTTATGCAGAAGGACTACCTTTCGTATTTGTTGCAGGGTCTAAAGACGAGTTTGGCTTCTTCACAGCACAAGAAGACTTGAAAGCTTCTATATGTGTCTGGCACTTGAAGTAATCCCCATTGTTTTCTTCCAAGCACTTCTTCAAAGCTTCAATATCACACTGAGACTTTATTTTCTTCACAGTACTTACCTTCTGATCCATCTCAAGTTTCAACAAACCCCTAGAACCAAATCAATAGAAAAAGAAACCAACTATAAGACTCGTTTAAATAGTCCATTCCTTCCATATAAGCAATCTAACTAAGCTTCAGGAATTGTTGATCAAACTCGTTACTCATGGATATCCAGCAATAACTCCATCTTTTATATACACTTTGCTTTGTTTTTACCGCATACCAAGAGTAATTCAGGTCCTTCAGATACAAAATTTCAGATTTACTCCATCTTTCATATACAGTATTGCCTTTTTTTTTCCAGTAATTCAGGTCCTTCAGATACACAATTTCAGATTTACTCATAGATCATATCCAAGTTGCTTGAACCAACAGAAAATAACTAGCCTACAGTTTGCAGCCTTGTAATTGAAGCATAACAAGATACTAAACTTTGTAGTGATCTATGATTTTGATTTTAACTCTTTCAAGAACCCGAATTTGCAAATGAATTAAAATTGCTTCAAATGGAAAGGAATTGAAATCCCTAGGTACCTGTTCGCTCAGACAAATCCCAAATCCAGGGAAAAAGATTCAAACAAAATAAAATAGAGACAAATGTATAGAACTTACTATAATCCTTGGCTTCTGGCTGCAAAAATCCTACTACTTGTTCCTTTTCAAATGGAATCTGAAGTCCGAACAGTAGGGGTAGGTAGCGTGAGGATGAACGGGGAGACCGCAAGCAATTGAAAATCTGTCACCTGTGAATGGGCCTTGTGGCCCACTTACTGTCTTTATTTTCTAGGGCCTTTGAATAGTCTATATAGATCGGCGGACACAAATTCAGCCCAACTGCAATACACCATCTGCTCAATCCCCCTTATAAATGGAAACGAAACTCGCTTGCCTTGTGTAGCAAAGAGTCTCTTGGTGTGACGAAGAAGATGAGGAGACTAGGAGTAGAGCTAGTAAGATTTGACCTGAACTGAGAACCCGACATGACTCACCAGAAGCCATATTCGATCGAACTTGAAAATCTAACGATATAAAACCCCTTGTCAAAGACAAAGCGTTCAATTTGATAAATCATCTATGCGATCGAATATTCTAGTGTCAGGAAAATACAAATAAAAAAAGAGGAAATTGCACTAAATAGACAAAAAATTGGGCCTATTTGCACAAATAGCCAAGAGGGTGAAAAAATGGGCCAAAATGGCCGGGCTATTTCTTGCAAATAAAAAAGCCGGTCATTTGGAACTGTTTGTAACCGGTTGTAGGGGGTTATCAAATTAAAACGAGGGAGGGAGAGAGACAGTTTCATTTCGTTTCAAAAGCGATACAGAGAGAGAGAGGGAAGGCCATCAGAGAAAGGAGAACCGATACTCAGAGAGAGACGGAGGATGAACTCGTCGAAGAAGAAGGCCATCAGTCACCGCCTGGGAGGAAGGAGAAGGTTGAAGACGAAGAGAAAGGTAAGCAACTGTTGAGATTTTGTTTGGGTTGCGAAATTGGTGTCATGGGTGTGCGGTTACATGCGGTTATTGTGAAGGATTTGAGACGATTTTGGGGGAGATGCCTAGCAGTAGAGGAGGAATGAAATAGGAGGGGGTTAGGGGTGACATTGTGAGTCGATTTTGCGGATGTGGGTACGATTAGGGTTTGTGGGTGTCGGGAAAAGGATGGGTAAGGGTTAGGTGATGTTGGGTAAGAAATTGGGGACAAAAGGTCAAGGAGGGGGTCGGATGGGTAGGGAATCCACATGATTTGGGGTAATCGGTAGGGTTTATGTGCACATGTGGTAGGACAGATTATCGAAGGTTGTGTATGAATTTGTGGTAGCAGATTTCGTAGGACCGGGTAACGAAATTGGGAGGTTAAAATTGAACATCTGGTATGCCGAGTGGGGTGAAGGAATATGTGGTTGATTGGTTTTTTAGTGTTTGTTGATTGGTTTTTTATTGTTGAAACCGTAAGTGCCCACCAAGTGTTTGATGAAATGCCTAAAAATATGATGAATAAATGGTGATTTTGTTTTGGTTAATCTCCTTGCCTATATGATGTGTTGTGAAAGAGGTAAAATGAACCAAACGTGTGAAATGCGTAATTGGTAGGACAGAAGAGGATATCAGAAATGGTAGGATAGGAAAATGAAGTTGGTAGAATAAATTGTAACTGTTGGCATGTATGACAGAATATGTGAACTGCATTTCTGATTTGTTGTTTGGTGATTGTGTAGCAGGTACCCCCGCTTTAAACATCATATAAAATGCCGAATTCAGGGAACAAGAAAGGCCGTGCAGGACCAAGCAGCCAGGGGGTAAGGAAACTAAGATAGGTTTTTTTTTTGTTGTAAAGGTTGGGAAAAAATGTCAAAACCTAAGAGTCTTACATATGTGTGCAGGCTGTCCTTGCTGTTCCAGAGAAACACCACTTCTCAGGGAGGGCGCTTTCCCATGCAAATTTCGAGTTGTTGGAAGGAATCGACCTCACCATTGACCGGGAGGATTACAAAGCCCTGAGCAAGAGCCAGTTTGGTGGCGTTGTGAAGATGGGGTCGAGAAAAAAATTCTCTGCGTCGTTGGTGCACTACTGCCTTCTCCACCAACTGAAGACTCGGAAGACACATGAGACGTGGTACTCCCTCCAGGGGCATCACGTTCGATTCTCTCTTCATGAGTTCGCGATCATCACGGGCCTTAACTGCTCACCACCCCCCAGTGATGTCATGGAGGGGGACCACAAGGAGTGCATTTACCAGTTTTTTAAGAAGGAGAGGGTGACGTTGAAGGATGTGGAAAGTGCTTGGGCCCACGAGAAAGAGTCGGACGCCGGGTCCCTCATGAAAAAGTACAAGCTTGCCCTCCTCGTCGTAGTGGAGGGCGTTCTGTTTGGGTTGGAAAAGAAGACACAAATAAGGGGTGGGTTGTGAAGCTGCTGCTTGAGGACACAAACCGTTTTCTGGAGTTCCCTTGGGGAAGGCTCGTGTACGATAGGCTACATGAAAGCCTCGACGGTACGTTGAAGGCCATGGTGGCTGCAAAGAGTCACCTTAAAGACAGGCCGACCTACGCGTTGTACGGGTTCCCCATGGCCTTCCAGGTTAGTGAAGTTTTACAAAATGTTATAATCCTTTTCCAATTGTGAAAACTTGTATCCTACCAATGGGGTATAAATATCCTACCAAATGGATATTTATATCTTACCAATGGGAAATGAATATCCTACCAAAGGATAAATTGATCTTACCAAATAGCTTCATTTGTCATGCCAACTGCGTTCTAATATCTTACCATATTGTATCTGCAGTTGTGGGTGTACGAGACCTTCCCTGAGATTGGGAATCATTTTGGCCGCAACATCGACGACACCATCATCCCCATGTGTTTGCGATGGGAAACGCCAAACTCGCACATACGATACGAGAATGTGAAGTCCTTCCTCAGCCTGGACGCCCCCGCCAACGACCCAATTGATGAACACGTTCTGCTGGCGAAGCCAGAGCCCATCTTGCACCCCACCCATAAGGAAAAAGATGCGTACCCCCACTCATCGTACAAGAAAGACGCTCCAGACGTCTTCTTTGATCAGATTGTGGGCGACCACATGAGGGCCCGTAGAGATAAGCGGAGACATGAGGATGCCACTGCTGGACCCAGTCAGGGGACTGGGTCCAGCAGTGACATGAGGAGGGCCCGCAGAGATAAGCTAACTAGCGCTTCGTCTTCGGCCTTCCCGGCGCACGCTTCACCACCGGCGGCAAGCATTTTGTCGCAGCTATTTGTGGAGGCACAACCCATGTCTCACGAGGTGCCACTGGGTAAACCACATTGACGTAGCACGTGCGCCAAGCCTCAGCCCTGTATAGAGGATGGACGAGGGAGTATGGATCGATCTGACGTACCTTGGCCACGGCGAGGGCATGTGCACATGGAATCTGGTCAATTTGAAAGTGCTTACATGTGCAACTCCGAGTAGAAAGGTTGACCAGCCAGGCGGACACCCCTTTACGGACGTCATACTCGTGTTAGCTCAAAGGCTTCACCTCAAGACAAATACCTTGCATGGCGTTTTTCCTCAAAACGGTATCCACATGGTCCGTCACAACCTTCTCGGGATTTGAACTTAGCTTCCGGCGCGTCGCGAACCACTCAGCCACTTTGTCGATTATGCTGTCCATCAGGGAGGTGACGGGCAGGTCACGAGGCTCAAGGAATACCGAGTTCAAGGACTCGGCATGGTTTGTGGTGGTCACGTTGAACCGATTGGCGGGATAGAAAGCCCGGGCCCAATTGGAGAAGCCGGCCATCTTAATGTATTCAGCACCAGTGGGCGACTTGTCTTTGAATGCTTCGAAGTGGCCATTGAACTCTGCAACGGTGTACGCGTTTGCCATCAGGAAGAACAGATTTTGAAGGCCACCCGCCTTGTGATATGCCTTCACATTCTGAAAAAGATGGTAAGTGCAGCGGCCATGCTTTGCCAAGTCATAATTTGCTCGGATTCCCTTCGTGATGCTCATGTGCCTGTCGCTTACCCACACCACATGTGGCTCATCCGGGACCACGCGTTTCATTTGACGGAAGAAAAAACTCCAGGACGCATCATTCTCCCCGTCGACAATGGCAAATGCAACGGGGTATAGGTTGTGGTTTTGGTCTTGGGCAGTCGCAAACATCAAGCAACCACGATACTTCCCCTTCAAGAAACTTCCATCCACCGAGAATACCTGCCAATGTCAATCAGCTTAATAAGGTCGGATGGAATTATGTCAATTTCAAGAGAATATAACACATTGGGTAGGATAAACGTACACAGTTGGTAGGATTATAAACGGTCGGATGAACTGGCAGTATTGGTAAAAAGGTATTGGAAGGACAATTGTCTACAATTGGTAGGATGAAAAATAACAGTTGGTATGTTAATAACGTGTTATTGGCGTACCTGTCGCAGGTGTGGGATGGCTGCCCGCCAAACACCCAAGCTAACGAACGCATACTTGAATTGCTGTTTATCATCACGGACTAATGTGGTTATGGTCCCGGGGTTTGCTCGCTCAAGCATGTAAAGGTATGAGGCCATCCGCTCGTAGCTTTCTTCGTAGGTCCCGTACAGGCCGTCCCGTGCGGCTCCTTGCGCCCTGCGTGCCTTCCAGTAGCTGCAGTCCACGCCCAACCGAGACTTCATCATCTTTCTGATTTGACGGGGACGAAGCTCCTTCCCTGACCCAGCAAAACTGCAAAGATGGGATCAACGGGTTACACTAACAGCATTTCCACCAACACATTTACACCGGTTTAGGAACTTACTCGGACACCAAACTCTGGCCCATCAGCTTGTAATTGGCGTTGCGGTGGTAGTTGCTGACGACACTAACCTTGCAAGTGTGTGTGTCCACGAATTTACGAACCACCCACCTCTTAGTTTCCCGATAGGTCGACGTCCGACAGCACCATGAACAGTTCGGTTCGGGGCACACAACCAGGTACCTGTCTGATGTGGATCGCTTCACTTGAATCTCGAAGCACCCGCGCAAAGATTCCCACTTCACTCGGGACTGAATGTCAGCCTTGGTATCGAACATCTCCCCCTCACGTAACTCCCTCACCATTGACCGAGGGTCTCCGACTAGAGGAATGGACCGATCCACGTCCGCTTCCACTTGCTCCAATGTCGGCAAAGGCTGTTTGTGTCCTTGGTACAATCGCTCTATCTCTCTCAGCGCTGCCTCAGCCTCCTCATCCCATGATTCAGATGTCTCGTTCGGACTCCCACCCTCCACTTTCACGGGGAAACCACCCACGATCATGTCATCGTCGGAGCTTCCTACGTCTATGATGTCCTCCATTCCGTGGGGGGGTAGGATGTCCACATCGTCGTCGCTATCGACGATCACCACTTGCTTTCCTCGTCGGATGGCATCAGACCTGCTCACATTACCACCCTCCTCCTTGTCAAGCTGTTCCACTTCCTCGCCCTGTCCTACCATTATGTTGTCGTCCATCCTACCAACTTCGTCAGACTGGCCGACCATTACGTTGTCCTCCATCCTACCATTACCAGATTGTTTACCACTCCTAGCAAGACCCCCATGCTTCCCACTGACGCTGTCCTTTGCAGGCCTACAACACTCTCCCTCCCCCGCTAGACACTCAGCACAACGGCAGGCCCCTCCAGTGTCACTGCTAAGGTCGTCCAACATCCCTTTGTCATCGACGAAGCCTCGAACCTTATCCTCCGGCCCTCCGCCTCCATCAAGACCAACTTCCAAGTCTTCCTGCGTGTTGGGAGGCCCGGTTAGGAGCAACTCCTCTGGGGTGGGAGTGGAGACCTCGTCAGCCCCGTCCGAGTCTTCCGACTGATGTTTACCGGAGGCTGTTGAAGGGCTTGTCGTTTTCATCCGTAAGGTTACGTGCAGTGCTATTGGCCATGCTCGTGTGCCGGATTCAGTGTTGTAGAACTTGTAGGCTTCAATGTCATCGTCGTCCCGGACCCGAATCGGAGTTGCCCGACCCATGGAAGGAGGGAGGTAGGTGAGCTCAATGTCGTACAACACCATGTCAACGTCGAATTTGGAGACTATCTTCCCCTTCAGTTGGTCGTAGGAAATATTCTGTGGCACCACCATTGCTGCCTATGAGGTTGAAAAGCCTCTTATTTTTTGTCGTAGCATTTCAAAAAAAGCGGATAAACTGGATGGATATGTAAAAGAAATTCTTCGTTTTCCATCACTTTGACATGTATAAAAAAAATATTGTGACATTTCATTTCTTACAGCATGTTCGGAAGAGAAGATCTCATGAGATTGGAAGATAAGGAGTTGAAAGAAAAAAGCGTACGTACCTCTCCCTTGAAGACCAAGCTCCCACCTACGGGAGCCCACCAACCGCCGAACACGACATTTATGCATACCCTATCACCTGGGGTACATCAGGGGAAAAGAGTATTAGCTTGGGGGATAGTTCTGATATAGTAAAGGGGAACACCTACAAAGGAAAGGTACAAGATGACTTACCCATCGCTGCCACTGCCACCAACAAACTTGTTGCACTTTTCCTGGAATGGTAAGAGAGTACAACACTGTTGGCAGGTCAGAACTGTACTATTGGTAGGATGACAATTGTATCGTATCCTCGGAAGCACGGTTGAGTTTCCCCCGTCCTTACCACCTCTCTCCTGCTCTGCCTCAGTTTTTGCAGGTCATGTTGGGGTGTTTGAGATCCTCCTCTCAAGCTTATATATGTGCTTGAGGAACACCCATCAATGCAATGATTGTATTTTCCCCTCATAAATGCTCCCCCTTCCCCCCAAAGAAGAACCCCGTTTTGGCGCCAAAATTACACTGACAACCCGCCAAATAAGCTACTGACAATCCACTCCAAATTTCTCGAAAATTTCAGGTATGGTATGACATAGTAAGCCTATTGGTAAGATAGATATATGATATTGGTAAGATAAATATACAATATTGGTCAGACAGATGCCATTCCGTCTTCCCCCAATGAAGAACCTTGTTTTTGGCGCCAAAATTACACGGACATCCCGCCCAAACCACTACGGACATTCCCCTCCATATTATCTCCAAAATTCCAACTATGGTAGGACACAGTTGGCCTATTGGTAAGACGAATGTCTTCGTTTGGTAAGACTAATGTCTTCTTTTGGTAGGACATAGTTCCCAGATATGAAGGTGATGCTTTGCCCTCACCATGTCACTCGTTTCCTATGTTGGCTCTATTTTTTCAGAGCATTTACTAAGGAATGACACCCATCAATCAAGATTTTATAAGGGTTGATTGACACCCTTAATACAATCATTTACATTTCCCCTCATAAATGCTCCCCCCCTTTTTACCCTACTTTATTGGAGCTACACCCCAATTCCTTGACATGTGCAGCACCTCCCCTCCTCATTTCTCTCAGCAAAATGAAGGAGCTACAGTGACCGGTCTCACCTTCACCTGCAACTTCCTCTCCCGGTTACCTTTTTTATTTGCACAAAATAACCATTTTCTACCCCATGCAAATAATCAAGGCACATGGCTATTTGTGCAAAGTTTTTTTTTTATGGCTAGTTATGCAAAATGACCATAAAAAAATTATGCAAGACTCTCCTCCTAAGTCATACTCAGTATATTATTATTTCCCCTAAAGTAGAGCATAGGATAAGAAAAATGCATTTTCAATATTTGAGGGGACCATTAATTTTATAAGACATATGAAAACAATAATAAATGATGTTATTTTAAGATAAAATATACGATATAGTTTTGAATTAAATTGACATAAAGAATTATATATAATACGATAATAAATGATGTTATTTTAAGATAAAATATCATCGGTTTATGATAAAACGCTGTTATTTTTTTCTCGTCTAAAAAAAGAACAGAAATTTCACGAGGTGCCCCTGAGGTAAGGGTTAATTCACACGGTATCCAACTGTTTGACATATTTCACGTGGTACCCTTGTAGTTGTGAATTTTTTCGTAGCGTGCCCTTAAACGTTAGTTTTAACTAAGTTCTGTTAGTTTCTTTAAAAAAACAAAAGAAATTGATTTAAATTAAAGGAAAAAACGAAAGAAGAACAGAACGCTTGGGAGAAGATACGATGCCGGAAGAGGGCACCAGGCGCGGCCACACATCGACGACGAGGAAGACTCTCTGCACACCGGCGCCGATGGTTTTGATTGGAGGGGCGTGACAGCGACGAGGTGCTCCACTGGCTTCCCGACGAAGAGGTATGTCTTCTCTCCGTTTTTGCCCCTTTTAAAAAATTAGGGTTTAGTGGATGTGGCCATATTTATGGAAGATTTGCTTCATTATGGTTGGTTAAATTTGCTGCAACATGATTGATTCTTGATTCTTTAATGGTTGTCCAATTTTGGCCTTTTGCGAATTTGTGGAAGAATTCAGTGGTTTTGTTCATAATAGTGGTTCTCCAATTTTGCAAATTTGTGAGAAATTTTATCGTCGCTGCTTGAGTAAATTGATTTAGTGAAACTGATTTGGCAAAATTTGATTGTATGTAATGATTGTAGGACATTGAAGATTGTGGGGTTTTCAAATGGTGTAAGCACGAGATGTCAACTTCAGGTCAAGTATACTGTCGGTTGCTAACACCAACGATGAATTCAAGACAAGCGAATACACTAGCGGAGAAGGTTGCGACGCTGAGTGAGACGAAGACAATGTTGCGCGTGGAGGTGAATAGAGTAGAATTTGAAAATTGGAGCTTGAAAACTGTTGCTGCTGTCAGAAACTTTTGTTGTTGTAAATTCAGCTTCAATAATGCTGTAAATTTTGCTTATAAATTGCTGTAAATATAGCTTATAAGTTGCCGTCATTAGTGTGTAAAATTTCTTTCAGAACCGTTGCAGCCATGGTTATTAGGATCCGGATCCGGATCCTACGATTCTAGGCAAGGTTTTGATCCGGATCGGACATACAGACTCCTTCGTGCTAGGATCCACCTAGGATCCTATGGGATTGTGTGGGATCGGTAGGATCCACCTAGGATCTATCGATCCTAGAAAAAATATCCGATCCTAGTAAAAATCATATTTGTGTAATTGTGTTTGTTTTGTTTGAATATTGAGCCTTCTAGATACGATGAACCTTTTTATTTTTTATTTTTTTGGTAGCCCATCTTCTTATAAATTGAAGGCAGAAGAGTGAAGGCGTTGAATTGAAACCCTAAGCCTTTTGTTTCGTTACTCAACTCGACAAATCCACGTCTGAGCGCCTGAAAATCGTTCATGATGTGGTTAATTACGATGATGACATTTGAAACTAGATATGTTATTGGATATTTGGATGTGTGATTTATTTCTTGTATGTTTGTCATATTTTAAGACATTATCCTTGTCTGTTTGTCACCTTTTCAGACATTATTCTTGACAAATTATGAATGTTAAATGCTTATTATTGGACTATTTTAGTTACATAATGTGTTTAATGGAGGAAAAGCTTAGTTTTATTTTAAAATTAAGGTATTTGTTTAGGATGGTTTGTTTTTATTTTATTTTATTTTTTATTTTTTATTTTTGTCTAGGATCTTACGATCTTACGATCCTACGATCCGATCCTACACCCTTGTCTCGATCCCACACTAGGATCCCGATCCTAAAAACCTTGGTTGCAGCTTTCAGAAACATTTGTTGCTGTAAATTCAGCTTCAATAATGATGTAACTTTAGCTTATAAATTGCTGTAAATACAGCTTATAAGTTGCTGTAAAATCAGCTTATCAACCAAATGCTATCATTAGTTTGTAAAATTTATTTTCAGAAACTGTTTCTGTAAAATCAGCTTATAAGTTGCTGTAAAATCAGCTTGAATAATGCTGTAAATACAGCTTATAACTTGTTGTAAATTCAGCTTATCAACCAAATTAGCCAAATGTGCTATAGTAGAGTTGCTGTAAATTCAGCTCATAAGCGTATAAATTAGCCAAATCACTGTCACAAACTGATGTAAGTTCAACTTATCAAATTTGTTGTCATAAATAAGAAATTCAGCATATAATCAAGTTGAGATCAAGAAGCCCAAAAAACATGTCACTGTAAATTGATCAGCCATTGCATTTACTTCCATAGAGTACGTGTCTCAGCATAAATACCTAAAAAAGCCATAGAAACATGTCTCCATAAACTACAATAATAACTAGTTTAAAGAACACTACAGATGTCCATACTATATAGCAAGATCACCTATTTCCATGAGGGAAACTCTCTTTGCATCTAATGAGTTCCTACAATTGATGGGGCAAAAGACATCACGCCATCCACATATTGGAGTTATACACCCTGATTTGTGTCCTTTGTCTTCTTCTTTGCCATCCGTTCAACTCGCATGCCACTTTGCTCCTTCAACTCTTGCTTTATTGGTCCACCCTTATAAGTCTTTACATTATGCCCATATGCCTTACATCTTCCACATCGCACAAGTCGAGACTGTTGTGCTGTCTTCTTCTGTTTTTTTCAATACTCCTTTTCATGGGTGGTGGGTTGATTTTTGGAAGATCAAATGGAGGCCACTGTTCTTCATCCAGGACCAGCCTAAAATGATGTGTACGTGAAAATCTGAAAGTTGGCAAAACTTAATAGCATCACCCTTGAATAATGAGTTACCTATAAGGTCGGATTATCGGGAAGGATCATGCCCTTTTTCCCAGCCCCTCTAGCAATTTGACAAATATATCCAAAATGATATACTTATCCGGGTCATAGATCTCCATTTCAACATATTCTGAATGAATATAATGCATTCGCACCACCATTATACAACGCATAATGTTTGTACAAACTAATTTAGAAACAACAAAATTTTACAATATCATAAACCAAATTCTACAATATCATAAACCACAAAATTTAGTTGATATAAATCGAATTTCTCACAAACCCAATTTGTTGTAACATAACTCAAATTAAGCCCAAAAAAAGCCAAAATCTCCCCTAAACAATACCAGATCATCAATATAGTTCTTATAGGCACAAATTTTCGCAATAACATGACCTAAACCCTAATTTTCGCAAAATCTAGAAATTGAGTTTGATAGTTACCTGTTCTCGCCGAATGTCGAGCCCATTGTACTCGGAATCACGTCACACCCTTGGTCGGCCATTGAAGCCGGAAATTGAGGGTCTTCCTCGTCGTCGATGGGTGGCCGCGCCTGATCGCCCAAGCGTTCTGTTCTTCTTTCTTTAATTTAAATCAATTTCTTTTTTTTTTAAACAAACTAACGGAACTTAGTTAAAACTAACGTTAAAGGGCACGCTGCGAAAAAATTCACAACCACAGGCGTATCACATGAAATATGTCAAACAGTTGGATACCGCATGAAATAACCATTACCTCAGGGGTACCTCGTGAAATTTTCGAAAAAATAAATATAAAATATAAATAAAATATCCGAAAATAAATAAATAAATAAGTATAGGAAACGCAATATAATAAACATTAAGTTAAGATTATGGTTGTTATATGAGCTAAGTAGCTAGAGCTTGTTTCGAGTTTTGCTTAATAAAAGCTCGGCTCGAGCATCATTTACAAGATGAGTTCATTATCAGCACATTTTTATGCTTGATTCAAAGTTTGGCTCGGCTCGATTGAAACTCAAATAGCATGAATTTTGTGAAATTCACAATTTTATTTCCAGTTACGTACTATGTCATGAGCAAGTAAAGTTGCATAATACTTGGTATAAAAAAAATTCAACTCAACCTCGTTCATTTACTAAACAAGTTGAGTTTGACTCGAGATTGACTTATTTCTAAATGAGCTCAATATAATCAAACAATACTAGACTTGTTTGACTCAAATAACAATTAACCCTAGTTAATATATATAACTTATTGCACTCATAACATATAATAATGTATAATTAAATATAAAAGTTTTAAACTTGCGTAACTTCTTATCTAATTGTCGAAATGATTAGTACAACCTCTCATTTCGAAGCTCTCGAGATGAGTTGTAGTATGTGGATGTTAATTTAAGTAAAATATAAAAACATTATAGTCTATTAAAAAAATTTAAGTGATTAATATACCTTTAATTTTCAAACATTCATAACTTTCTACTTAGATGTCGGATTAAGATGTATTTTATATCAAAACGAAGCTATTGATGAGGAGAATACACCTAGCTAGGTAGTTCGTCACATGAGAGAGGGGGCATGTGACCCAGGCCCCCCTCAGTTCCGCCCCTGAAAACAAGCAAATAGTATTCCGTCAAACTCAATAAAGAAAACAAACTTCAAACAGTTGAAAAACCAAAACAAAAGACAAGCAATATTTTTCTGCATTGAAATGACACATAAGGCCCAACAAATTCATCAACAACACAAACCCGATTATAACTAGAGACTTTGCAAATATTTAACAATGATCGAGGGATTAGATTAGCTAACTGGGGTTCAAATCCAAAATCTGTTTAACAACAAGATTCCGAGCCCTATTAATGGTCATAAAACACAAGTACAAGTGCTCCTCTAGCTCATCCACCTGCTCTCTCAACCTCCCTTCGTTCTTCCTTAGCTGCCTCATCACCTCCCCGTTCGCCTCCAGCCTGTCCTCCACGCTCAGCACCGCCACCAGCCCTATCTTCCCCCGTATGTGCTCCAAGTCGTCGTTCACTCGGCCCACCATCCGACTTATCGTATCCAGATCCCTTGTCAAGATGTACGTCCCCTTCGACGCAGCATCGAGTTGTGCATAAGCCTTAGCCAGTTTCCTAACCGACCCCATTTGTATCGAAGCCACCATCACTCCCGGGCATGCCATCACCGCGAAAAGGCCGTGCGTGACCACGATTAGCGTGATCGTGACCGTCGCCAACACAAGGACCACGGCGCAGCCTCGCTCCAACCGCTTGAGAGACCGAAGCTTGGTGCAAACCTCGTCGCGGCTTAGCTCTAGCCTCCTAAGAAGATCGGAGCACCTTGCGTGCACGTCTTGGAACCGAGTCGACGAGAACGATGGGGGGACGAGCGAGTTCTTGGGCTTGCAAAGCTCGATTAAACGAAGTGGGTTCGAGAGTTGTGGGTTGTCGTGGTTCGAGTGGAGGGCCTCGATGGTCTTCTTGAGGGCTCGGTGCTTGGCTCGGATGTGGTCGATGTCTTTCAAGAGGTGGCTGCAGAGGAAGGACGCATTGGCGGTCTCTAAGAAGTAGTCTACAAGGAGGAGTTTGGTGTCGTTCGAGAACCGGGTTTTGTTGAGCAAAGCGGTTATAGTTGGCTGATCCGGATCCAAGAGGTGCTCCGCGAAGAGTCGGTATGAGGGCAGGCGAGCCCCGGAGCTCGAGGGAGACTCCAACGACACGGTCATGACAGGATCGAGGTTCGTTATCTCCACCACGCGGCTCCAGAAGTCGAAGTAGGATTGAGTCCGGAAGGCTTCGGCGTATTCTTCCTTGATTTCCTCTGTTACATCTGCTTGGTGAATGTGTGATGCATCAAATGTACCTAATTTGGGGTTAATGAACAATTAATTAAGCCAGTTTAGAGATGCCCTAATTGGAGAGATATTTCAACTAAGCAACACACACACACATATATATATATAATGAGTACTCACCCCAACATGAAAAGATTCTTTTACAAAAACCCCTTGTCATTTGAAGGTGTCAACTATGAAATAATCCAAACACACTGCAAAAATAGAAATTAATCATAACGCAATAAAACAAACATATTGGTACAAAAGAAACAACAAACAAACCCTTCTCATAACTTACCTTGTAAGCACTTAATTACTTAATCGGTTTATTCGATATGTCGATTTCTCGATTCGCAACGAGAGGCGAAAATCAAGAAAAGAAGTAATAGGGAAGAATATGGGTACAGATAAAGAAGGGGGAAGAGATGAAAGGGAGAGATAATTTAAAGGAATACAAATAAGGAATTGCATTGCTTCAAAGGGAAATACAAGCAATTCACATCGTGTAGAAAATTAAACAAGGTGGTCTTAATGTGCAAGCCAAGCACTTATAGCTTTTACATTTTGATAATGTCATCTCACAAGTTACCAAAAAATAGTTAGAGAAATAAGCCAATAAATGTATCTAGCGTATGCATTTTTTAGATATAACGAGGAGAGGATTTGAAATTTTTTATTTTATTTTGGTCGGCGGAGAGGATTTGAATTTACAACACCTCAATTATATTATTTTCTTAATGGATTGTAGATACAAATTCTACTTTTTAAAAACGTTTCCGCTATATACAGTTATACACCCCAAATTCTGCACGGCGGAATTGACATGTATAGCTAAAGTGAGTTAATTAATTTTTTAAAAGTGCTAATTAATCATAAATGTTTGCACGTCCATTTGAACGTGCATTTTTAATGATGGATTTACGGTGTATGTAAAAACTGTTTGATTGTGAGGAACAAGGGAGAGAAAATGAGGCACAACCAAAAATCTTTTATTCCAACTTGTTTGTTTTACAACTGAGCAAGTCGATTTATACAACTTAAAGGAAAATTACAGAAATGCCCTTCTGGCTAATGTACACTCTATCACCCCCCCCCCCCCCCCCCAAGCTGGAGGTTGGTGAACCAAGCTCAGCTTAGAGACATCAATGGAGTGGCGTGGACCTGACAAGGGCTTGGTAAAAACGTCTGCTACTTGAGAACGTGTAGGGACATAAGACAATGATATCAATCAATCCATCCAGGAGTTTTTCATGAACGAAATGACAATCTATGTCGATGTGTTTCGTTCATTCGTGAAAAACTGAATTGCGTGCTATGTGGATAGCTGCTTGACTATCACAATGGACAGGGATTGGAGCAACATCAGGAACATCCAACTCTGACAGTAATCTAGTGAGCCAAGCAAGTTCAACAATTAATCTCCTCAATGATCTGTATTCGGCCTCTGCAGAAGAAAGAGCAATTAAATGTGACCTATTTCTTTGATTTCCACGAAACAAGAGACGAACCCAGTGTGATGAAGTACCCGCTCACAGAATGTCGAGAGCAAGGACAGGCCGCCCAGTCCGAATCATAAAACCCCTGTAACTTGAAATCGGTGGAAGCAGAAAGAAGTAAACCATATTTTGAAGTACCCTTCAACAAGTACCTTGATCGATGACATATGTATGACTGCATATATCCCAATGTTTATCAGTTGGGCATTGCATAAATTGGGAGAGATGTTGCATTGCAAAAGACAAATATGGACGAGTGTTGGACAAGAAATTCAGTTTTCCAACTAATCGTCTGTACACAGAAGCATCAAGCAGAGGAGTACCTTCATTTTGTCGAAGCTTTAAAGTAGGATCTAATGGGGAAGAAGAAGGCTTAAAATCAGGGAGATCTTGTCGAGAAGTTCAAAGGCAAACTTACGTTGGGACATCACCAAGCCATCTTCAACAGGGAAAAATCCAATGCCACGGAAGTAATTGAGATTGCCAATATCCTTGATTCTAAATTCCTGATGCAAAAACTCTTTGAGAGCTGAAATTGTACTCTGGTCGTTGCCAGTAACGAGAACGTCATCAACATAAATGGCTAAAAAAACAATAAGAGAGCCATTCTTCTTGTGAAATAATGAATAGTCATTCATTGAATGGGTGAAACCTTGAGTGAGCAAAGCAAAATATAGGCACTTATACCATTGTCTAGAAGCTTATTTTAGGCCGTATAAGGACTTATTGAGATGACATGCCTTGCCCGGATAATGTTGCTCCAAACCTTGGGGAATTTTCATGAAAACTTCGGTGTCAATTTCACCATGTAAGAATGCATTATCAACATCTCGCTAAGAGAGAGAGAGAGAGAGAGAGAGAGAGAGAGACTACTTGTTCTTGACTGCAATAGAGACTAAACAACGGATGGTTGTTAATTTCACAACTGATGGAAACGTTTTTGAATAATCAATCCCTTGTTTCTAAGAGCAACCTCAGATCACCAGCCCGGAAGGGACAGGCGGACACCACAAGACACAAAAGCCCCAACATAATTGCACTTAAGGAAGGAGCACTGACCATTCACCCCGACCAAACCCTAGTCGGACGGAGACAAGAGGCCAAGACCCCAACCGGACCTTGAGCGCGACAACTCATCACGACCTGACAAGAAGAGGCCCCCAAATCACAAAAGCCCCAAACTAATTTTACCAAGGGAGACCCGACACACCAAACTTTGACCTAACCCTAACCCGGACAGAGAGTCACTAGGGGCTCCAACCGGACCAAAGGTGTAGCAAAATCATAAATCCTGACGAGAAGGGATGAGACCAAGAGAGGGTCGAATACAAGTAGGATTGTGCATATTTCAGTTTAAACCAGAAAACCAATCGAAATCGAACCGGTAAAACATGATCCGGAACTGAATTAAAGTTTTTGGTCCGATTTTCGGTTCACATTTTTAAAGAATTCTGAATCCGGTCCGGTTCCGCTAAAACCGAAATCAAGGACCAGAACTTATTCTTTTCCTAAAAATCTATACTCCATAGCGTAAATTAGTGTAGGTGTACATATTGCATTATTTAGTCTTGATAAGCTAGATTGTATTTCCAATAAATGATTTTCAAAAACAAAAATCCAACATAAGAAAAAAGTTAGCAAGGAAAAAAAGAAGTTGTAAATCACGCAATATAATTTTGATTAAGTTTGATTAAGGAAGAAAGTATCTGTAAATCAACATTTAATGAAAACTGGAAGGGAAAAAAAAAGAATACCAATTAATCCGGTTCGGTTACGGTTTGACTTGAGTTTATCCGGTCCTGTTGGGCTTAAAATCATAACAATTTCGGACCGGTTATCAATTGTCATTATTTAATATTACGGTTCCGATTAAAGTCCGGTTCCGATCCGATTTAAGACGGTGCACACCTCTAAATACAAGATCGACAACGAAAGAGGTCGGAGGAGAGCCTCAGCCAAAAGTCGAACCACGAGGACGACGACCGAAAAGCATGAAGAAACCAGCCACAAGGCCCCCGAGGATGGTGATTAGAGGGAGATGGAATCGAAAATGGGTGGTTGGAGGTGGTGATTTGGCCAAGAATGACTTGGATATAGGAGTCCTAATCGTCTGTCCCCAGTTCTTGTTCCCTCCTCCTGTCTCTCCTCACAAAGTTTTTTAAAAAAATTCTTTTATTATTTATTTCTATTTCTATTTCTAATTTATTTTTATTTTTAATTAGAATGTTGTGAGGGTGGACGGGGGAGGGGGACAAGGAGGGGGGACAGAGGAAATGGCTCCTGGATATAGATGAAGATTGAAGAAGATGTCGTACCCAAAAAAGGAGTTTCCTAGGAGGGAGAAACTCTAAACATCTTGTAATTTTTGCTATTACAAAAAAAAAATACAATACTTGATTCATTTTAATCTACATATAGACATCAAATTTCAATATGTTTGACCATATTTAAAAAAATATTTTCTTTGCATAAAATTATGTATAATAATACCCAACAAATTATTTTAAATTATTTATGGTAGTAAGAATTAAAATTTTGAACAAATATGTATAATAATTTTTGTACGTTTTTAATCAATGAAATTGGTTGCTATTTTAAATTTATTTTATTAAATAACCACATACTTTAGTCAATTTCAGATATTAAAAATATTATAATAATATTTTTGTCACTTTTAAATATATAAAAAAAACATTGCAATAGTATTTTGCTAATTAAAAATAATATAATCGTAGATTGAAAATAATTATTTAGGAAGATCGGGGTATATCTGCAAATCGAATTGATAGGAAAAAATGAGTTTTTGGCATTAGACATACTACTATAAAATGGGAAAAAAAACAAAATAAGAATAAGATGTTGAGATAATGTGGTGTAGAGAAAAGAATAAAAAAATTAGTATTCTTGATATATTCTTAGTATTTTTTGATAAACATATTACTTAAGAGTGTGGATGGACTTCTTCTTTTTTTAATGTGAATTTTCAATTATTAAAGTGATGTATACGAATATGATTTTATTCATTATTTTACTGTACTAGTTTAAAATATCAAACTTCATTGTTTCTCCATTACAATTATATATAATCAACTAGGTAGGCAGACCCGTGCTACGCCCGGGAACATGTGATTTTTTTCCAAATATTATAGTGAGATTGGACATTCGAACTTGGTAAATACAGGAAAAAATTACACATTATATAAATTTTTAAAAGAAGAGAATAATAGCATGCAGTGTAGTTTTTACAAACAATAATCAAAATTGAAATATTATTATTCAAAGAAAAAGATAAAACAATATCTACTGCTATATATAGCAAACAAAAATCTAGGCACATGAGTGAAGAGATCAAATTTGAGGAAAATTTAAAGATGAAATTATTTTTATGTATTTGATAATGCTATAAAAAAGTTAATTAAATATCATGTCGGGAATTGATTTTTTCCACAATTTTTGCAATTATGTTTTAATTAAGAAGCTAAAGGACGTATTATATCTGACGTTGTCATTAAATTTGGGCAAATTTGTTTGTGACAAAACTAAATAGCTACTTCATTTTCTAAACTCCCTACGTATAAACAATGAATATTTCAACGACATTTCTCATAAATTTGAATTCAATATTGAGTTATTATTTATGTATGTTAATAAGGTAATAATTGCATAATGCATTGGTTAGAAGCTAAAACATTTTTTATTTCAAAAAATAAAAAAATATGATACTCAATATAAAGTAACAACGTAAAATTTGAAAATTAAAAGCATATATAATCTACTAATACAAATAAGAAAGTATTATTAAAAATAAATCAAAGCAACGAATAAACGAAATTTGAAAAAGGAAAATAAAAGATGAATAGAAGCGTATCTATCCGTATATCCTTCTTCTCTTATTTGGTTGCAAAACAATGAATTTTATGAGTCATGATATTGAAATAATTGACTATTAATAGGAAAAATCTACACTTTAACACAAAAAGACAAACATTCACCCTTTGGTTATCCCACCCTTTGGTTATCACACATTCAAGTTCAACCCTTTGACTACTCTATTTAAAGCATTGTTTGAAAATAAAATCCAAAATTATATGTAAAAATAATTCGAGATAATTTTTTAAAATAGAAAAATCACACATTCCTGTTATAAATTTATATAAAATTAGAATAATGAACAAAAATTTGTATCGTTCAAAATTTTCTTAAAACACTTATCCTCATAAATAAATAAATAAAAATGCATTAAAAAATATATGAACATACCACGTTTTCTTATAAGCCAAACAACGACTGGGTCATTTCAACTCTCAACTCATTTGTAATAACATCATTGTATCCCAATTTCAATAAAAATTATAAAAAATATTTATAAAAAATAGACAACGACTTAGAGCCATAGAGTATATATAATATAGTTAAAATACAACATATCCAAGTGTTACATAAAATTGAATAGATAAATGTACAGAACAAATTTACTTCAAAAGTTGTGCAACTAAATTTAAGATATTTTCCTTGCTATTCTTGCATAAAACATGCGTCTTCTTATTTCATCAAGGGCTCCGCCAATACGGGAATGTCGGGAAACAAAGTATCCAGTGGTTGACGATGAATCAGGAAGTCCCTGAAGTAAACTTGCGATTATAAGTTTGTTTAAATTTGTAAAATAAAATATAATTAGAATAAGAATTAGAAAATTAACTATGATATAAGTATAAAATTTTAAATTATGATAAAATTAAACAATATAAATAATACGTAGTTAATTAAGGATATAAATCCTATGCTACAAATGAGAAAGGGTAAGGATATCGATATATAAAAAATTAGAGCAACAAACAAATTGATTAATCAAAGAATGAAAGGTAGAAGAGGGACCAAAACAAATTGTTACTAACCATCAAATGATTGAGTGAAGATAGTTCTACCCAACTATTAGATAAATTTGTAAAACAAAAGAAAATAGTAAAATTAGAAAAATAATATTGTAACAAATATAACCATAATATTCTAAATTATGATAAAGGATAAACGTATATGAGAAATAATAAATTAGATAAGTTGCATATATTATACCAAAAAAAAAAAAGATAAGTCGCATATAAGTCCCTACTGCATATGAGAAAGGATGAACGTATAACAAAATTAGAATAACAAACAAATAGATGAATCATATATCAAAGAAAGAAAGAAAGAAGAGAAGCCAACAAAAATTTTACCGGCCAAATGATCGAGTATGTTCTCTCCCATCTATTTATATTGACTAAGAAAATGAAATAATTTTTCCCTAAAATAAATATGTGAATACAATTAAGTGGAAATTAAATAAAAATTATTTTAAACGGTTGAAGATGTACGGTTGTAACAATTTAATGACATTAGATATCTTGTAATGTAATTAAAATTGGGAATATGAAATGTTTGAATTTCAATATACAAACGGCTGAACAGAATTATATCATAGAGGTATTAATATTGTGGATGATTATACTAACGGCTAATTAAATCATAGGTGTATTAATTGAGTAAATGCCTTATAGTTATAGTGGATTCAATCAACCGATTGAACATAATTTTCTGGGAAAAAAGCAAATTAGATACACATTTGTTATATTATATTATAGGTAGACGTATTATAGATTTTAAATAATTAAACCTAAAAAATGATAATTTAAGATAAAATAAAACTGTAAAATATTGACAAAGAGTAGCGAATGTGATTTGAAACCAAAACCTTATGCGTAACGAATCATCGATCAACCAAAAAATAATAATTTAATAGATTATAGATTATATTCCATTTTAAAAAATTACACATAACAAACATAAAAATTATAGATTATATTCAATTTTTAAAAATTACACATAACAAACATGAAAATTTAAGAGGAAATAAAAAATATAGATTATATTCCATTTTAAAAAATTACACATAACAAACATGAAAATTTATTATTATATTCAATTTTTAAAAATTACACATAACAAAACATGAAAATTTAAGAGAATTGAAATAAAAATTTTGCAAAATGTGGCCAAAGTGTAACTAATGGAATTTGAACTCAAGACCTCATGTATACCAAACAACCTTCTCAACCATTGAGCTACATAAGTACTTTTGACAATTTTTAGAATAGAAACAAAAAACTATAAAAAATGAATCATTAAATGAATGGGTATTAAATTGGAGGTGAACACAATTTTCAATTATTAAAGTGATGTATACGAATATGATTTTATTCATTTTTTTACTGTACTAGTTTAAAATATATATCAAACTTCATTGTTTCTCCATTACAATTATATATAATCAATGACCAAATTGACAGATTGATATAAAATATATGCCCCAAATGAAAGACTGGTATAAAAACTTAGAGCGACAAATATTTAAAAAAAAAATTGCATGAATCCGACAAAATAATATATTTTCTTAAAAAAAATATGGTTTTCTATAAATTGAGTTAATTTATATATCTTTTGAACCAATTCTAGCTCATTTTGAATATAAATAAATAATAAAAGAATCTGCATTTTATTTGTACCGGAGTAGTATTTTAAGCTTCATATTTTTAATTAATAATCAATCATTTGTTAGTAAGGGCCCGGTGTGGGCATATAAAAACGAACAAAGAAAGTACATATGTTAGGTAGGTCATCAATACGATTGATTCACGAAGCTTGGTGGCACCAACTTATGCCCAAAATAACGATAGAATAAAAGGACATGCATGCATTTGTGATTTGTATATATCAACACGTACGAAATGTCTTTTTTTTTTAAAAAAAAATACTAATAAAATTCTTTTTAACTCAGCAATTAGGATTTAGTAATTATGATCCGTCCACCATCCTCGTCAGAAGTGCATCTTCCATTTTTTTTGAATCGACAGCCGGGCCGTGAGCGCAGTGGGAACTCTAAAGGGGCTTACGACTTGCTCGAAGGTAACGTCAATTGTAGTCAATGCCTAAAAGGTCTTGGTCTATTTTACATTCGTCTATTTTACCTGTCAAAAGATCGATTTCCCATTTCTGTTCTAGCTCTTTCTCAAATCCCCTTGCTGTCTTTTGAGGAGAGCTTCATCCAACTAGAAATACATCCAGAAAGCTGTATGCTTTGGAAGAAGGAGTCTATCTCCAGTAAGCATCGGAGTAGATCTCCATTAGAAGAAGACAAAGAACATCAGACATGAAAACAAACGTCTACAGACACTTATTTCATTTAAACCTTCTAAAAAGAGTCGACAGACGCTTCTAATCACCCCGGTGACCTGGGGTGACAGCCTGCACAATGAGTGCTTGCTCTTCTTCAAGCAGCACCCTCTTCCTTTCTTCCAGACCCCGAATGCAGTCCCTTATCTCTTGCATTACTCTTCCTACGATCTCTGGATCGATAGCAGGCGGATGCTCCCATATCAGCCTCAACATTCGCTCTTGTTGGAGCTTTTCGGTTTCCACGGTTTGGATTTCTCGTTGAATGGCCGAAAGTTTTTGGGCAATATCCATGGCTACTCAAAGTCTTTCTTTCTTACTTCTAAGTTCGGTCCCGTCTCCCTTTGCGAAATAGTTCAATTAATCAAACACCAGTTGGTCCAGATGTACGTTTAGTTTAATAGTTATATACAACATACGCATATTGTTTATATGTGTATTTTATGTGATAGGTATAAACATTCATGCACATATATCTAAATATTATATGCTAGTAATGTACTGTGATGCGTAAAATCTGCACCATAATTCTTAAAGGAGATTGTGGGCTGATGAAGATCTGAATTCCATCGAAATCCTGCAATTCAAGAACAAACAAGGTCGGGGCGGGGTCTGTCTCCCTCATAGGACCCTGACGCTCAAGTCAATCCTCCTCCTTTATGAATCCGACTTTACCACTATATATGCTAGAAAAAACCATTCCCACATTTAATTCGGTCAAGGTTCTTAATGCACGAAACCGAAACCGTTACCGTATTCAATAGGCGAAACAGTAACCGCATTAATGTTGGTCAATGTCGTATATTCGAATTTATTGTTTATAATACCGCATAACTAATAGATGTCATTTTTAACTGTTATTTAGGATAATTTCGTATGATAAAATGATCGACTTACTTGGTAAAAGACCAAAATGCCCTTATGCTATGATGATGGGACTTTCCCTATCACATGTACCATATTATATTACGATTTTTCTATCATATGTCTTTAGGCATAGGATAAACAATTCATATTGGAAAAAATTCCCTATATTTAATTTGAACCCTACGAAAGTATTATTATAATGGCTAAAATCATTTAAATTTGAAAAATCTTTCTATTTGTAGCCTCTTATTCTATGCTCCAAGGGTATATGATAGAAAAACCGATTATATTATATTATTAGCTAGAAAATAGAAGAGGGAATTGCTGATTCGATCAGTACCATTTTAATATTTTTTTTAGTTTAAAGATCTCATAATGAATTCTTTCTATCAATACCTTTTATCTATGTTATTACCCTATTTTTATTTATAAATATAAAAAAGTGAATATCTTTAAATAATAAAAATTTTTTGAAGCAAGATAAGGATTCGGTTCTCTCACTACTACAATTAAGGCCTATTGTGGCAATTTATTGGAGCGGTTCACCTATTGAAGCGGTTTGTGCAACAGTTTAGTCTATTGTGGCAGTTCATGTGGCGGTTTTGATCGTGAATTATTATGATACCTATTGTGGCGGTTTTGTAAACTCTATTGTGGCGGTTTATTAGCTATTGCAGCGGTTTTACCAATACGCTTTTTTCCACCACATAAATTTTATACTTATTTGGGCCTTTTATTAAAGTCCTCTCTCCCATTTTATTCTCCAACTCCTAACCCTAAGCCGACCACCCATCCCCTCACACCGCTGGATCCGCCCAACCCTCGCACCAACCGCCAGTCGCTCTCCCACCTTGCATCAACGGGATCTACACCGCCCACCTCTTCCACCGCATTCTCTCACACTGCTGGAACCACCCACCGACACCCTCTGTCTTGCCTTCTTCGTCATCCTGCGCCTACCAAGCCGGGAGTCTCCTCTCACCTCCACCGCTTGCTTTCGCTCCCTCTTTGCGAACTACCAAGCCGTCGATGACGAGGATTTCTCGACAAATTCAGACCCGATTGAGGTCGAAATCCTGGACTATAGATCTCGAGCCGGTCAACAGAGTGGAGAAGTAGCTGTTGAAGAAGAATTTGGTGAAGGTGTTGGTTCTGCTTCTGTCGCACCCAGTGATGTTCGTGAGGCGTCGAAGCTTCGGGGACAAGAAGCTTGGATATCGTTTGCTAGACAGTTGATGCTTCCTGAGTGGATGATCGACGTTCTTGATCGGCTTAGCCATGACTGGTACTCTCAATTTCTTGTTTCGTTGGATTTCTCTTACAATTAGGGTCGACCTACGGTTTTAACAGTTGCTAGGTTAGTTCAATTTGACAACTTAAGAGTGGTTAGAGTTAGGGTTTTTGTTCTTCTATGTAATTACTTCTGATTAGTAGCATTCCATTTCCCTCTTTAATTAAATAGTAGCTTGTAGATGAAAGTGATAAGATCTGTAGATGAAAAATTGAATTTGAATATGAGAAATATGTTTATTTATACATATGAAGGTAGATACTTTTCTATAATGTTGCACGGTGTTTGAGTCTAGCTGTGTCATCATCAATGTTTGCATATCCTAGAATCTAAGATGCATTCTTTACTGCTTGTTGGCTTGTTCAAGTTGGGAAGGCATATTCTAGAATCTAATGTGTTTAGTTCATTTCCTTGTTAAGATGGTCTGTATGTCTATATCCAGGAGAATTTACTGTTTTATAGAAAGACGTCAGGATCTTAGAAAAACATGGTTGTTCATGTTTTTAATGGCAAGGCCTGCTGGGAAACGGTTTTGAGTCGCTACAAAAAGTCTTAATTGTTGTAGTGTCTAAACAAGGCTAGAGAAACCGAGAGACCGAACAAGTCAGTAGATGGACTAACCATCATGTACAACTAGAAGCAAATGACATAAGTGAAATTACAGAAGCAAATGACAAAAATTAAAGTAAATTACAGAAGTAGATGACATAAATAAAAATACAAGTATATGTCATCCTACACCGCGAAACACAAGCCAAAAGACTATAAAAAGTAGCTATAAAAAAGATTCTTAAAGATAATTACAAGGAAAAAAAATAGTTTAGATTCAATCCCTCGTAAAGCTAACTAGCATCAGTTAACGTCATTATCGTATAGCAATATCTTTTTGATCATTTCCAGTTCAAGTGGGCTTTGCCCACTCTACATCTGAATCGGGTTACTGTAGGTCCATTTAAGGGGTTGACCCTCCCACTCACAAGCGTTTCCATATTTCCACGGAGATTCGAACCTCGAGGTATGGGATGTAGCCCCATAACCACTACACCAACTTGTGATTGGTATCGTATAGCAATATCTAAGCGCACTATTAGCACAATATATGTCTTACATTTATTGTAACATAATATCTCAATAATATAGCAAATGTATATGATTAGCATTATTAATTTGTAAGATAATATTTCAGCGTATTATCTAACAATATCCCACTATTATTATAACACAATATATCACCTTTATTGCAACATACATAATATCTCAGTATATGGTCTAATCATATTTACATATATGTATTATTATTATTATTAAGATATGTATACCCAGTATTGTGTTATAATAATGGTGATTGTGTTAGAATAATGGCGAGATATTGTGTTAAAATAATGTAATTAATTTGTACTTAAGTAAACGCTTTTTACTAAGATATAGTATATATATTGAGTTAATTATAATTAATAACTATGAGATCGATATTGTGTTACAATGTGGTGTGAGACTTACTATGTTACAATACATGGCGAAGGTTTGAGAGTGGTCAACCTCGGTCAAAATATTGTCCAATAGCATACTTGCGAACGAGATCCTCAATCTCAACTGGGCACAGCTCAATAGAGAAAGAGGAGATCAAACCAGCGCGTGTCAATCTATCAGCGACCTTATTGCCTTCCCGTAACGTATGGGATAAATCGATGACCTCGAAGGATTTGCAGAGGCCGAGAACGTCGAAGATCACCATCTCAATAGTCCACGGGCAAGTACCGATCCCTCGCAGGGCGTTGACAATGGTCAGACAGTCTCCTTCCACCCCGAGGTGAGAGAAGCCCATCCTCATAGCAGTCAAAAGGTCGACGTGAAGGCCGAGACACTCAGGTTGGATCGAAGAAGCGCTCTCAAGTCCTTGCGAACCACGGCTATCGCGGATAACAAAACCAGCAGCAGTTTGCCCAGACGCGACCTTGGCTCCATCAAAATTTAGCTTCATGAATCCCTCGGGCGGTTTTTTCCATTTAACCTTTCTCTTGGGTCTCGATCTGTTTTGAGGTTTGTAATGTATAGATGTAGCTTCATCATTCTCTTGATCATATTCTAGAGCTTTTTTCCAAGATAACCTATATTGTGTAATGTCCGTTATCCATTGTTCCATACTTCTGAAATCGTGATTTTCAAAGAGAATTTTATTCCTCATAGACCAGATCCCTCATAAGGAAAACGCTAGTATCGATTTCTGAGTAGCTGATAGTTGGGAAAGATTTCAATATTGATCATCTTGTAGGTCTTGTTAGTTTTGTCATTGTTTCGTATTATTCTTTCTGATAGATTACATAGGTCTTATATTGTATAGTGGGCCTTAAGGCCCAATACATTTGTAACATATATATATGATTATCAATGAATGGAAACCCTCAAGGAGAACTTTACATCAATTCTATGATTATCAGTGAATGGTATCACAGCCTTTTCTTCCTCACGGAACCCTAATTTGATCCTCCCGGCCTCTTCCTCTATCTCTCTCGTAACCATCGCTCCTCCGTCCGGATCCGACCACCGTGGACCGCTCCGGTCGCCCATCTTCCCAGTTCCGACCACCACACCGGTCCCTCTCGCTCTCCTCCTCACTGAACACCGGATCCGACGAGCACCACCCCTCGCAGCCCCTCTTTCTCTCTTCTCGCAACACCGGATCCGGCAACTTACACCCTAGCCAGAACCGCCGCCACCCCTTCACCCTCTCAGATCCGGAAACCTACCCCCTTGCCGCACCACTGTCGGCCTTCCCCCACACCGGATCCCCCACACCGGCTTTCCCGTTTCACCTGTAAAGCCGGATCCCCCACACCGGCTTTCCCATTTCACATGTAAAGGTTTGAGGGAAACTATCAATTGTTCCACCTCCAATCTCAATTGCAGAAGTCCGCCGCCACCTCCAATCTCAATTGTTCCAATTTGGACTCTAGGTCAACCGTCCCCTTTGCATTAATTGAAAAAAAAAAAGAAAAAAAAAAGAAATGCACCGATACTCTAGATATCCTACCCCTCGACATGCCGGTCTTCAGGCCTATCTGATATCGCCTGATCTAGGCTATGTTCCGCCAGCTCTGCATCACGCCTTCTCCTCTACGCAGCCGACATCCCCCGACTTTTCTTGGTACATGGTCACTGGTGCCACCTCCCACATGACGAATTCCTCAGGTAACCTCTCATCTATTTCTTTTAAGGGCACTACACACTCTATTATCGTCGGCAATGGTGGACGTCTTGCTACTTCGGGGATTGGCCACGCCACATTACAGACCCCAACCCACCCACTACACCTTAACGATGTCCTCATTGCCCCAAAGATTGTCAAAAACCTTATCTCTATCCGTCGGTTCACTACTGACAACAACGTTTCCCTTACGTTTGATCCCTATGGTTTCTCTGTGAACGATCTTACTACGGAGGTTACTCGAATGAGATGTAACAGCACCGGGGAGCTCTACCCTGTCACACCACCTCCCGCGTCCAGTCAGTCGTGCCCGGTCGCCCTCTCGGCATCGTCGTCCAGCCTGTGGCATGCACGCCTGGGCCATCCTAGTGCTGCCGTTCTAGATGTCCTCCGTTCTCAGAGTCTTGTCATCTGTCCTAAAGACCCACGCTCTGGTTTATGCTCTTCCTGCCAACTAGGCAAACATGCCAGACTGCCGTTCCAACGGTCTTTGACCTCTACCCTTGCTTCCTTTGATATCATTCATAGTGACATTTGGACCTCTCCTGTGCCTAGCAAGGAGGGTCACAAGTACTACCTCTTGTTTCTTGATGATTACACTCATTACTTATGGGTCTTCCCGTTGCATTTCAAGTCCCAAGTGTTTCTTGTCTTTGCCAAATTCCATACCTACATCAAAACGCAGTTTCACATAGCCATCAAATGTTTCCAATGTGACAATGGTCGTGAATTTGACAACAAAGACTTTCACCCTTTCTTTGCCGCAAACGGGATCTCCTATCGCTTGTCTTGCCCCTATACTTCTCAGCAGAATGGCAAGGCTGGATGAATCATCAAAAACATTACCAACATGATGCGCTCTCTCCTCTTTCACGCATCCATTCCCCTTTCCTATTGGCCTCACGCCTTAACAACCACATGCTATCTCCTCAACATTCTACCGTATACTACCCTTCAACATCGCTCGCCAGGTCAGGCATTCTATTGCACTTTGCCTAGGTATGATCACCTTCGTACCTTCGGATGCTTGTGCTTCCCAAACTAGTCCTCCACCGCCCCACACAAGCTTCACCCGCGCTCCACTCCTTGTGTCTTCCTAGGCTATCCGTCTGATCATCGCGGTTACCTCTGCCTTGATATCAAGACCCATAAGCTCATTGTGTCTCGTCATGTCACATTTGATGAGTCTCGCTTCCCCTTTGCTTCTCCTCCCCTCCCCTCTTCTACACCTCCTGTGTCTCAGTCTGAGTCAGAGTCATCGTTCCCTCACTTTCTTCTTCCCCGGAGCGCTCCCGGTGCTCATGCCTCTCCCCCTCCCCCACCACCACCAGACCACACACCCGCAGCGTCTCCGGTGTCTTCCGACCCCGTCAGATCGTCTCCGTGACCACCACCCATCGTCCCGCCGTCCAAAACCATATACACGACAAGCCCAACCCTTCCTAGGTTGTTATGCCGCGGTCGCAGCCCATCAAAACCCGACACTAATCCCCTCGCCCAACCTACTGGCGGCGACCGCAGCACCATGTCGCGGCCGCGACCATGCAACTAGCTGCGGGCTCCTTGCTCCCGCAGCAGCCCCCGCCGCCTCTGTCCCCCCTGCCTCCGCCCTTCCCGACTCCCAATCCCCCCTGCCTCCTCCCCGACCTCCCTTTCCCCCATTCCCACCTCCCACAAAACAGCACTCCTCGACCCGAATTGGCAGGCGGTTATGCTCGACGAATACAGGGCCCTTACAAAGAATGGTACTTGGGTTCTTGTCCCTCACCCTCCAGAGGCGAACGTCGTTCGCTGTATGTGGCTCTTCCGTCACAAGTTCCGCTCTGATGGGACGTTGGAGCGCTACAAAGCACGTCTTGTGGTCCACGTTCGATCTCAGCAGGTAGGTATTGATTATGATGAGACCTTCAGCCCCGTGGTCAAGCCTGCCACTATCCGAGTGGTGTTGAGCTTCGCATTGTCGCGCAACTAGGCCATTCATCAGCTGGATGTCAAGAACGCTTTTCTGCATGGTCACCTAAATGAGACAGTCTACATGTTTCAGCCGCCGGGGTTTGCTGATGCTGATCGTCCGAAGCACGTCTGTCTCCTGAAGCGCTCTCTGTATGGTCTGAAACAGGCTCCGCGAGCATGGTTCCAGCGCTTTGCTTCTCATCTACTCCGCTTGGGTTTCATTGGCATCCGCTCGGATTCGTCCATGTTCATCTATCGCAGAGGCTCAGACATGGCATTTCTGTTACTGTATGTCGACGACATCATTCTCACTGCCTCTTCTGATGCTCTTCGGACGTCGATTATTTCACAATTGAGTGCTGAGTTCGCCATGTCAGATTTGGGTCAGTTGTCTTACTTCTTGGGAGTTGCTGTTCAGCGGCATGCGTCTGGCCTGTTTCTCTCTCAGAGTAAGTATGCTGCTGAGATTGTTGCTCGGGCTAAGATGAGTAACTGCAATCCTGTCGATACGTCCAACAAGCTCAGCGCTCATTCTGGTCCTTTGGTTGATGATCCGACATTGTACAGGAGCCTCGCTGGTGCTCTTTAGTATCTCACCTTCACCAGACCTGATATCAGTTATGCCGTTCAGCAGATCTGCTTGTTCATGCATGCACCCAAGGAACCCCACTTTCATGCCTTAAAGCGGATCATTCGGTACATCAACGGCACACTCGAGCTAGGCACCACGATCACTCCTTCCTCTAAGCTTGACCTTGTTGCTTATACTGATGCGGATTAGGGTGGTTGTCCTGACACCTCGCTCCACCTCTGGTTACTGTGTCTTCCTCAACGACACCCTTGTGTCGTGGTCCGCCAAGCGTTAGTCTGTCGTGTCTCGCTCCAGCGCTAAGGACGAATACAGGGGTGTTGCCAACGTTGTCTCCGAGTGCTCTTGGCTCCGCAATCTCCTTCTTGAGCTCCGTTGCCCTCTTCAGAAGGCCACTCTGGTCTACACTGACAACGTCTCCGTCGTCTATCTGGCTAGCAACCCAGTCCAGCATCAACGCACGAAGCACATTGAACTCGATCTCCACTTCGTCCGGGACAAGGTTGCCATTGGACATGTCCGGGTTCTACATGTCCCGTCCTCCTATCAGTACGTTGATATATTCACCAAGGGTTTACCTCGACAGTTGTTAATTGATTTTCGGTCCAGTCTCACTGTACGGACACCTCCCGTTTCGACTGCGGGGGTTTGATAGATTACATAGGTCTTATATTGTATAGTGGGCCTTAAGGCCCAATACCTTTGTAACCTATATATATGATTATCAATGAATGGAAACCCTCAAGGAGGACTTTAAATCAATTCTATCATCCTACACTTTCAATCTACTTGTCCATTCTTCTGATTAGAATCAGAGATGTTTGGCATGCCGTGAATAAGTGGGTTGTGTCTTCTTCACAATGGTTGCAGAGGAGACAGCCTAGAGGGACATCAATTTCTTTCTTCCAGAGTCTCATTTTTGTTAGGGTTCCATTGAGGATATTTTTCCAAAGAAAGGTTTTAATTTTCGGCGGACATTCAATCTTCCATATCCACTCTAATGAGTCGAAGCTAGTTCTTCTTGCTTTTGTGATATGGTCAAAGCGCTAGTCGTAGAAAACCATCCATTTCTACTAGCTTTCCAATATAATCTATCTTCAATCTCTGTTTTAGGAATATGGATTCTTAGGATCTCGTCTACCACATTCATCGGGAGGTTTTCTTTTAATCTTTCTTCATTCCAAGTTTTATCTGATTTAATAAACTGGTCAATTGTTTCGGATTCTTCTATTTGGTCATGAAGTCTTATTTCTTGAAGGTAATTCTCATTGTATAGCCATTTATCCTTCCAAAATCTAATCGATTTTCTGTTGGCAATTTGCCACATCAGCCCTTGACAGAATTTGTCTTTTAATTCCGTCAATTTATCCCACTGCCATGAAGTGTTTTTTTTTTCTTTTTGTAATCCCAAATTTTGTCATCTTAAGATATTTTTCTCTTTTAATTTTCACTCATCCATTATGAGGATCAGCTAGAATTTTTCATGATAATTTCATTTGAAGGGCCTTATTTATATAATTATATCTTTGTCCCAACCGATTAAAGGCTTTTACATCGAGTCCTTATTCCAGAAGAAACATCTATTAATTCTGCCAAGCTCTGAATGTATGCTTGCAAGAAGTATGAAATTTTGCATCAAGTAATTTAGTTTGACAGCTAAATTCGCTTTGACTAGAATCGTTCTTCCTTGTTAGGATAGTTCTTTGGTATCCATTTTGTTAATTGGTTCTTTGTTTTCCCCAGAACCTCACCAAAAGTCTCTTTAGTTACTAGGGCTGGGCAAAATTTGGATCGGATCGTAATCGGACCGGGACCAGACCGGAATTTACGGTCTTTGGATCAAACCGGAATATTACGGTCTGGTCCACGGTCCAAGATTTTTTAATTTCCGGGTTTCGGTCCAAACCCGGGACCAGACCGGAATTGGACCAGAACCATAATTAAAAAAAAAAAAAAAAACTGAAGAAGAGCCCAACCCAACCCTAACGCGTTTCACAATTCACACTTTCACTTTCTTTTCATTCCATCCATTTCTTTCTAATTTCTTTCCTACTCTCTTTAGCCGCCGCCAGAGTCTCTCTCAGTTTCTCTGTTCACCACCACAGCACCACCTACTCTCCAGCCGGCCGTCGCTCAAGCCTCCATCGCCAGAAGCCACACGCCTCCAGGCCGAGACCAGTCCTCTCGGCTCTCTCCACCAGCGCTCTCGGCTCTCTCCTCCCTCCGTCCCGAAGGTGCTCCTTTCAATCGGCCATCCTCCCTCCGTTCTTCTTCTTCCTTCTCGGCTCTCTGTCCCGAACCTCTCTGTGGTTCCCTCTTGGCTCTTTGTCGTCCCGAAGCCAGTAATGCGTTCTTCACTTATGCTTCTTCCGAATCTTCCCTCTCTTTTCCCTTTTCGATCTAGGTTAGTAGGTTTGTTTTAAGTATACTTTGATTATTTTTAGAAATTAATGTCGATTTCAGATCTAGGTTTTGGACATTAAAGAAAATTTGTTTGTGTTCTTCTTAAATCTGAGCTCTATATGCCTTTGTTTGTTAATGGCCAAGATGATAAGTAGCAAGTTGTAATATTTTGTCCCTAATCTAAGCTCTATTTGCCGGAATTGATTAAACATTAGAAAAATCATCCAACGACAATTTGGTGTGTACAGATTTGGGGGCGGATACAACTACTGTAAAGTGTACAATACAAAAATTTAAGGCTATTTTTTCTTTAAATTTAAAAAAAAACGGGGTTATAGGAATAACCAGTCCAAACGATCTTTCCGGTCCGCGGACCGGAAAACCCGGGACCATATTTCTCGGTCCCGGTCCGATCCGCGGTCCAAGTTTTCAAAAATTCCGGTCCATCGGATCGGACCAGGACCGGAATGTCCGGTCCAGACCGGATGCCCAACCCTATTAGTTACTCTACCTTTTATGATAGGGCAGCCAAGGTATTTTTCTAGAGATGCTTGGTTCGAAATTTGCAGGCAGTACTGGAGTGGTTGTTTTCGCTTATTTGAGATCCCACTAGTAACCTGAAAAGCAGATTTTCGGAAATTTATTTTTTGGCCGGAGATCTCACGGTACTTGTCCAGAATCTTTTTCACTATTGAGCATGTTGTCGTTGTCGCTTTGGCAAATATCATTATATAGGAATGGAACATAATCACCATTTCTAGATACCTTGAATCTAATAGAGTTTCTAGTTTGGTCACATTGATATTGGAGTCTCCTGGCTAGCATTTCTGCACCTATGATGAATGGGTATGAGGATATTGGGTCACCTTGTCTCAAGCCTCTTAGAGGCTGGAACGTTTTAGTCGGTCGTCGTTTACCAGAACGAAGAACGATACAGTTTGGATGCATTCTTTAATCCATCAACAAAATTTCCTAAAGAATCCAAACCTTTCCATCTCTAATTTAATTGCAATCCATCCTTCTCGATCTCTCTTGCTTCAAAAGATATGAAAAATCTCATGAGCGATTAGCACATTGTCTTGAATTGCTCTGTCGGTAATAAAAGCTCCTTCCAATGAGTGAATAATTTTGCTCAACAAGGGTTTCATTCTATCCGCCAGTATTTTCGCAATGGTCTTTTAAATGGTTGTGCGCGCAGAGACTGGTTGGTCTGTAGTTATTTGTTGTTTTCGGGTCATCACATTTTGGAATTAGGGTGAAAAACGTTTGGTTTATTTGTTAAAGAATCCGTCCAAAATGGAAGAAGCCTTTGATAGCACGTTCTGGTAAACGACGACCGACTAAAACGTTCCATCCTTCTCGATCTCTCTTGCTTCAAAAGATATGAAAAATCTCATGAGCGATTAGCACATTGTCTTGAATTGCTCTGTCGGTAATAAAAGCTCCTTGCAATGAGTGAATAATTTTGCTCAACAAGGGTTTCATTCTATCCGCCAGTATTTTCGCAATGGTCTTTTAAATGGTTGTGCGCGCAGAGACTGGTTGGTCTGTAGTTATTTGTTGTTTTCGGGTCATCACATTTTGGAATTAGGGTGAAAAACGTTTGGTTTATTTGTTAAAGCATCCGTCCAAAATGGAAGAAGCCTTTGATAGCTTTTATAATTGATGGTCCTACTAGATCCCATTAGTGCTGGTAAAATTCAGCAGTCATACCAGCCGGGCTTGAGGATTTGTTTTTTCCTATGGAGAAAACAGTGTTTTTTATTTCTTGATTTGTGATTGGTCTTGTGATCAGGCCATTGTCCTCGTTAGTGATATCCGAGTTTATCAAGAAGAGGTATTTTTCCAATAGTCATTTTGTTGATTTGTTCTTTTTTAAACCTCTTTTCAAAGTCCACCCAGATTTCTTCTCTGATGTTTTCTTCACCAATGATTGTAGTTCCACTTTGGGTTCATATTTCTCTAATAATTTTCCTGTTTCGGCGACCTGTTGCTACTTTGTGGTGATATCCTGAATTTGTATCCGATAATTTCAGATGTTTTGTCTTCGCTCTTTGACTCCAATACATTTTATGGAAATGTAATAGCTTGTTGTTTATATTTTATAAGTCATAGTTCTTTGTTGTTGTTTCCAGATTGCCGACTTTGGCTCAGATTCGTTTGTAGTTCTATCAATTTATCTTCAATGTCTTTCAATTAGGGAAAGATGTTTCCAAAAGTAGTTTTATTCCATTCTCTGGTTAATCTTTTGAGGGTCTATGTTTTCTTAATGTTGAGATGTGAATGAGACCACAAAGTGTCCCACATCGGAAAGTTGAACATATCAAGCTCTAGTATATGAGTCGGTGGGCTACTCCTTCTATTGCCAATTGGTTTTAGAATGGAACCTCACTCGGCTTGTGTGCTAGGCTACTAGCGTATGTGCGCCTCTGCACACGACCCCCAGTCATCGGTCCGAGTCAGACTTTGATATGGTATCAGAGCGGTTAGCCTAACGGCCCGTGTCGATCCTGGTCTGGGTTACCCAGTTGTCCAAGTCTCAACTAGATGGTCATTCCTAGTTGGACTTGCGGGGGCGTGTTGAGATGTGAATGAGACCACAAAGTGTCCCACATCGGAAAGTTGAACATATCAAGCTCTAGTATATGAGTCGGTGGGCTACTCCTTCTATTGCCAATTGGTTTTAGAATGGAACCTCACTCAGCTTGTGTGCTAGGCTACTAGCGCATGTGCGCCTGTGCACACGACCCCCAGTCATCGGTCCGAGTCGGACTTTGATACTTAATAACTTAAAACATATGTGACCCAACATAAGACATCCGCCATGTCCGAGCAACAATGTTCTGTTAATCTTTTCTTTGGAGCCACATTTTCTCAAATTTGAAGGGTCTAGCCTTTTTATACTTTCAATGTTTTTTATTTCTGCGGAGATTGGACAGTGATCTAAGGATGAGAAAGCATAGTTTCTGGTTGCTATTTGTGGCTATCATTGTAGGATTCGATCTTGTACAAGAGTCCTATCTAATTTATCATAGATGCTACCATTTCCGAGTGTTGGGATATAAAGCAGGTTACATTGGTCCTTAAAGGTTAATAGTCTTTGAAATCTGTTCGGATTATGTGGTACCCCCCCCCCCCCCCCCCCCGAAATTTTTTTGGAGTGGCATTGAATCTCGTTTAAATCCCCCATCACAATGGAAGGGATGTCGATCCCTTGAATGTGGTCTTGAAGCCTGGACCAGAAGAGAGATTTATCACCCACTTGGATGGGCACATAAATAAAACGGCAAGCAAAGGTCGACCAAATGTTTCGTTTTCCAATCCCATAACAGTTCCATTTACAGATTTTCATCCTAACTTATTTTGGTATGAACTTGTCATTCTTATATTTCTAGCGTCCTGGTTTCGATGTTGCTTTTTACCATTGTCTTACGGTTCATTCCCATTGATGGTTCTAATACATTTATAGAGTTGATTTGTGCTTTTTTCATTTATAATTTTCTTTTTTCGATGTTCACTTCTTTTCCTAGCATTCTCACAGTTTTCTTTACTTCTTGTTCCATTTTTCTTTTTTTTGCTCACTTTTTTTTTTTTTCCAAAAAGTATGTTTAATTGATTCTTAATATTTTTCACAAATAAGCTTTATCGGTGTACTGCTTTCCTATTTTCCTAATCGATTTTGCTTGTGCCTTTGATTTTATATTCTCTTTTTCCTTGCCATTTAGTTCATAGATGAGGGTTAGAGAAGCTTGTAACCAAGTAAGGTAAAGAGGAGAGCAAGAGCACATCAAATATAAAGGTTTCAGTTCATATTTTCTCAAATGTATTGATTCTGATAGTTCAGACAGGGTTCTAGACCCTTTATCTTCCATCTGATTTACAGATTTGAGTTTTTAGCAGAAAAGATTAAAGTGTAATTTGTGGAATCTAATAAGGACCACCATCCTTAAATCATGTGAAATCTATTCAAGATTTTTCCAGTCCATACGAATAATATCATTTTCATTTCGGAACTCGTTCTCAAATCAGTGGGGTTATGTTCATGTGTTTTCGAATCTATAAATTCAAACGAGAGAGATGCAGAGAGAAAAAATGCGAGAGAGTAGAAGAGAAAGTACTCGACTGTGATTTCAGGTGCTCCTTTCCAATTCGTGTCCGTATTTTTTTCAATGAATAGATCAGATTTTTCCATGAATCTTGTACACTAGTGGATATGGAGTTCATGTTTCAGATCTGGTTGAGGGTTTATGTGCCTCATTTCCACTTGTTTTTGTTCTCCTAGCGATTGTTCAGTTGGTCTCCAGGTTTTCAACTTCTCCTTTCCTTTCCACCCGGGGTTGCTCAGAGTTTTTCTTTTGGTGATGGTGCTTGTTCTTCCAAAGTTTTTTCTAATTTCTGGTTCAAAATCCATTTGTTCATTTGTGGATTCCAAGCTTCTAGATTTATTCCTTTGGGGATTCACCATCATGGGATCCTTGTTAAGAATCGGTGTAGAAGAACACACATTCTATTCATTAGTAGAAGGAAATATATAGAGCGTACAATGAAGTAATGGAGAAGGTGGAGAGAGATTTACTCTAACAACTTGACTAATTCTAATCCTAAATCATAGAAATAATCAATCTAATTCAGGCCCGGCCCTGAGCAAGGGCAAGATGGGCTCTTGCCCAGGGCCTCCAAATTTTTTTGGGCCTCGTATAGAACAGCCAAGGTTCTAAATATCGGGTATCGGGGTCGTATTGGTTAAGAGTAAAAATGATATATCGGGGATATATCGGAGATATATCGGGATATATCGGATTTATCGATTTCACTAATTTTTAATTATAAATATTATATTTATACTTTAAATGTAAAAATACACATGAAAAGTTAATATTTAAAATACAAAATTACCAAATAAACTCCACAAAATAAAAACAACTTCATTCATAAAGGCTAAAGTTACCTTATCAAAGTTGGCAATTCTAAATATCCCCGATATATCGCCGATATTGACCCGATATATCGAGTCATAAAGGCTAAAGTTGCCTTATAAAAGTTGGCAATTCTAAATATCCCCGATATATCACCGATATTGACCCTATATATCGGCGTTGACCCGATATATCGCCGATATTGACCCGATATATCACGTTGACCGATATTTTTCACCCGATATGCCGATATCGTATCGGATTCTAAATATCCCCGATATATCGACGATATATCGGCCGATATATCCGATATTTAGAACACTGAGAACAGCCCAGTATATGGTGGTAACATTTTTTTAAAAAAAAAAAATCTATATGTGTTTATTTAGGTCTGAAAATCCCTCTCTTCTTCCTTAACTAACGCCTGACGTTAACCCTCTGACAAAAAAAAAGACGTCTGGCGTTAACCCTCGTCTCTCGCCATAGCCATTAATCTCCTCTCTTCTTCCCAAGTTCTTGATTCTTCCCAAGTTCTTGATTCTCGCAGATAAAATTATGGCTCGGACCCCGTCCTTTCATCTCCCTGCCTTTTCCCGACCCCCAATTTCCTCCCTTCGATATTTCTATTTAAGGTTTCATCCGAAATCGAATTGGGCATAATCGATACCTCCGGTAAAATCGATTCCCCCGATTTGTCATTCAGGAAGATCTTGTTCGTCTATTCGGATGAATCCGAAAATTAGAGTTAGGAACTCGGGAAGGCTTGTTAGTTGATTCGGATGAATCGAGCTTCAACTCTCGGATGAATCAGAGCCTTGAGTCTTCCTCTCCGGTAATATCTAATTTATCTTCAAAATTTCTTTAAATTCTCTAAATTTCATCTGTTTATTGACCTTCATTGTCTATTTTTTGCAGATCTTCTTTGCCTGCAATTCTAATTCGAAAATTGGGGTCGTTGTGCAATTTGTGCAAGACTACTGGTGATTCTAATTCGAAAATTGCCTGCAATTCTACTGGTGATTCAACTCACCCCATCACTCTCTCAGAGCTCTCTCCGTTCCTACGTGGAATGGATGACTGAATGAATAGTTTTTCTTTGTATTACCTTTTGGCAGCTTTTGCTTTTTATTCTTTATTTATTTTATTCAGCTATTAGTTTAAAATTTTTGAAGTGCTACAGTATCTGTTTACTTTCAATTGAAAATCTCAAAATCATTCTGCGCCATCTTAGTTTGTTTAGTTTAGTTTAGTTTTTTGGAAGGTGCTATAGTATCCGATTTTTCGGCCTTCGAGGTTAAGTATGTCCTATTTGCTTGAATAAAAATAATGTTTTGAAATAGGTAGTTTCGCACCAGCAAGTGGAATTAGTTTCAAGGCAAAAAATTTCTTAACGAGTTTCGCCTAGGGCCTCCGAAAACCATTGGACGGCCCTGATCTAATTAAATCCTAATAATATAAATATATATTATTTTCCTAATAATCCTTTAGGTATTTCTAGTTTGCAAACTTTCTCAACTTATTTTCCCTACAAAAAACAGAAGAGAGTACACAGATGGAAGGAATCAAATGGGGTTTCTGTTCAACTGTTTCATAAAACATTCTGAGATCAAAAAATCTAAAACATTTTTCTTGGTAATTTCTAACTTTCAAAGACATCTTATACAACTCTCTATCATTTGAAGGGTATCCCTTTCCATTTCCACGGTTTTGGCTTGTTTTCATGTTCACAAATATGGGATATGATTGAGGTCTCGAAAAAAGGGGCAACAATTTCCCCCCATAGTTTTCTTACTTTTATGCTTAGTTATTTTTATTAGAGATAGAATATTACGGTTATGATTTGCTATGGAAATATCCTATTCTGTAAAGATACTCTTGATGTAATTATTGGTATATATATACATCCTCTCGTTGAGATTCAACTCAACTGAGATTACAATCATTAACGTAGTCTTTTATGGTATCTAGAGCAGGTTCACAAAAACCCTAAATTTTTTTTTCCGCCATTGCTAACACTGAATCCTTAGCCACCTCCTCTCCCACCGCCACAAACACCACCTCTTCCGCCAATCTCCTCTCCGTCGCCATTGGTACCAACTCCTCCGTGGGTCTTCACTTTCCCCAATTCTCTTTCAAGCTAGATCGATCCAACTACTCTGTCTAGTGTTCGAATGTTTTCGACGCCCTTGATGCTTTCAGATTGAAAGCCTTTGTCACCACTTCCGTCTCTCCGCCGAAAACCCTTCCCGTCGCGGCTACAGACACGGCACCAGCATCCATGCAACCGAACTCTAACTTTGAGGTTTGGAAGCGCAAGGACAAGTTCGTCCTGATTTGGCTTCGAACAACAGTGTCGCCTGCACTGGTTGGATATCTGACCAAGGCTCAGACTTCTCACCAGGCCTGGGATGCTCTCGAACGGATGTTCCAATCTCAATCGCGAGCCCGCGCGATGCACATCAAACAACAACTACAGACTCTTCAGAAAGGGGTCACCCCGATGGTTGAATACTTTGAGAAGAAGCAGGCGATGGCGGACTCTCTGGCGGAGTGTCTCCAAGAGATCTCCGATGCTGATCTTGTCGCGTGCATTCTTCAAGGATTGGACGCCTCCTATGGTCCGTTCCGCGCTGTTGTCAACATGAGAGCCGAGGCTCTTACTCCTCCCGATCTGTTGGGATTCCTTCTTCAAGAGGAGGAGAGGCTGCTGAACGATAGTCGTCAACTGGCTGCTGCAACTCCCCCACCGATGGCCAATTATGGCAATTCGCGTTCGGGGAATTCCTCGTCCGGACAGTACCGCTCCTCGGATCGTAGCAGTGATCGAAACAGCAGTCGTCCGTCTCAGATAGGCCTGCTGAGCGCCCTCCCTCGGACCGCAGCGATGCCGGCTCTCAAGGATTTCGCTCCCGTCCTCGCATACCATGTCAGATCTGTGATCGCACAGGTCATGCAGCCAAGGATTGCTTCAGTCGTCTTGATGTTCAGGCGTTTCCGTCTCGCCATCCGCCAGAGAAGCTCAACAAACCCAACCAGTCTACACCAGCTGCATACATGGCTTCTCCTTCAGCCATAACAGATCCCTCTTGGTACTTCGACTCCGGAGCCACGGACCACATCACGGGTGACTTCAATAAGGTGTCTATCGATTCGGATTATGGTGGTGGAGACCAACTGGCCCTGGGTAACGGTAAAACCCTTCCAATTTCTCATCTTGGCCATACTTCCTTTCCATCTGCCTCACAACCCATTAAATTATCTAATGTGCTTATTGTTCCTCAAATGAAGAAAAACCTAATTAGCATCACTCGCCTCACAAAAGATAACAATGCCTTTCTTGAATTACATCCCACTCACTGTCTATTGAAAGATTTGCAGGAAAAGGTAATGCTCAAAGGAATCGTTGATAATGGGCTTTACAGGCTTCCCGCTGCCTCATCCACCCGCTCTTTCGCTCTTGTTGGGGAACGAACTTCCACTCTTCATTGGCATCACCATCTGGGTCATCCGAGTTCGTCCGTGTTTCGTCAAATTTGTTCTCAATTTAGTTTACCTATGTCCTCTAAAACTCCATTGTCTGATTGTGTGTCTTGTTCCTTGGGAAAGAGTTCTCGTCTTCCCATTTTATCATCTCATGTGTCAAAAACATCTCCATTTGAGCTTGTCTATTCTGATGTTTGGGGTCCTGCCCCTAAGTTATCAATAAATGGATGTCGTTATTTCATTCTATTTGTGGATGATTGCACTCGATATACTTGGATATATTTTATGTCTCACAAATCTCAAGTCTTCCACTATTTCAAACTCTTTCAAGCAATGGTTCAGACACAATTTGATACCCACATCAAGGCCCTTCAAACCGATTGGGGTGGAGAATTTCGTAATGTATACACATATCTTCAAACACAGGGCATACACCATAGAGTTTCGTGTCCTTACACTCCCACACAAAATGGAATGGTTGAACGTCGCAACAGAACTATCCAGGAAAAGGGTCTCACCCTTCTTGCCCACTCCAAACTACCCCTAGAGTTCTGGGAGCATGCCTTTCATACAACGATCTATCTCCATAATCACTCTCCCACTCCTATTTTACAGAATGAGTCTCCATACTTTCGTCTCTACAAACGATCTCTTGACTACTCCATTTTGCGTACGTTTGGTTGCCTCTGTTTCCCACTCCTCGGTCCTTATCGGTCAAACAAGTTAGAGTTCAAAACATCCTCATGCCTATTCTTAGGCTACAGTTCGTATCATCGAGGGTATCTCTGCTATGAGCCTTCCTCTGGTCGTATGTTTGTCAGCCACCATGTCATCTTCCACGAGTCTGTCTTTCCCTCCATATCGTCCTCTCAGTCGGATCCTCACAATCCCAATGCGTCGTCGTCGTCTTCATCTCCTGCTGATCTCATAACAGCAGCTGACCTCTCTTCCATTCCTTCCCCATCGACAGAAGCTGGGTCCCTGGAGCCGCTTGTAGAACCGGTTATCGACGCCCCTGTTGCATCCCCTACTCCCTCGGCTGCCTCCTCTTCGCCAATTGCCAGCCTCTCCCCGTCACCGCCCACCTCGGCAGCCACTGCCTCTTCAACCTCCTCCCCGGACCCTAACCAACACCCTCTCACACCTCCTCCTCTCTTCCCTCACCTCCGGCCATCTGCAAACTCCCATCACCCTATGGAGACTCGTGCCCGTGCCGGCCACCTTAAACCCCGAGCCCTCCTCACCTCCAAACACACCCTCTCCTCGGATCCCCTACCCAACATTGACCCGGAAACCTTTCGCCAGGCGGCCAAACACTCCCACTGGCTCTCCGCCATGAAATCCGAGTTCGATGCTCTCACCCGTACAGGTACTTGGTCACTTGTTCCCCGGAACAACTCTCATAACATTGTTGGTTGCAAATGGGTGTACAGGACCAAACGAAAGGCCGATGGGTCCATCGATCGCTTCAAAGCACGTCTGTAAGGTTACAATCAGGAGGAAGGAGTGGACTATTTTGATACATTCAGCCCAGTTGTTCGGCCTACCACCGTCCGCTTAGTCCTTGCCATTGCAGTGTCCCGGGGATGGCAGATTCGTCAGCTTGACATCAATAACGCCTTTCTCACCGGCAATCTCAATGAGGAAGTCTTCATGGAACAACCTTCTGGTTTTGTTCATCCTCAGCGCCCATCCCATGCGTGTCGGCTGCATAAGGCCTTATACAGTCTCAAACATGCTCCTCGTGCTTGGTTCAGCAAGCTCAAGAACTTCCTCATTCGCTCCAACTTCAGAGCATGTCAGTCTGATTATTCGCTGTTTGTCTACATGGCGGCAGGGTGTATTATCTATGTCTTAGTCTACGTCGACGACATCATTGTCAGAGGTAACTCACCCAAGGCCATTCGACATTTCACTATGAGCCTTGATCGAGTTTTCTCCCTCAAAGATCTTGGCTCTCTCCACTATTTTTTGGGAATTGAAGTCCAGCGTCATTCGGATGGTCTACTCCTCTCTCAGCAGAAGTACATCCACGAGCTTTTTACTCGCTCCAAGATGGAGGATGCAAGACCGATTGTGAGTTCGGCCGAACCTCACTCTCGCCTATCCAGCTCGGGTGATCCCATGCCGGATCCGACTCTCTACCGCAGTGTTGTTGGGGCACTTCAATATGTCATCATCACTCGACCAGAGATCTCCTATGCCGTAAACAGAGTCTGCCAGTATATGCATCGCCCCACCACAGCTCATTGGGGGGCGGTAAAGCGCATTCTCCGATATCTAAAAGGCACCTTGGACTGCACATTTCATCTCCGTCCATCCACCAACTCTGCCATCACTGCCTTTACCGATGCCGAGTGGATTTCAACTCAACTGAGATTACAATCATTAACGTAGTCTTTTAATTTTCATCTACTTTCGCTCTATTTCCAATGATGTCAAAACTAAGAAAAGAAACGTTGCATAAGAATAGTTTGTTCTCCAATTTCGGACTTTCAGAAATAAGAGATAAATGAGAAGAACACCATCTGGGCATAATGGAAGGATCGAGACAAGGTCGAGCAACAACTACAAATAGCCACCACATCACGGACAAGCCGAAGGACTCCACTCGCAGCCAACGACGGTTAGATTCATATGGTTGTGGATCTTGTTTGGTTCCACTCTCCCTCCCCCGGGGTTGTCTCAAGGTAGATTGCTTCACGAAGTTTTTGAAATCTTGTTTCGATTTGGACTTAAAAGGAGGGTAGGAACAACCTTTAGCCCCCGTTTGGTATCCATATACTGATATCAGATATCAGATATGGGTATTAGATATCGATATCGTATATACGGGTATCAAATCTGATATCTAATATCCTGTTTGGTTAGGTTAGAGGATATGGGTATCAACCTAAACCTAATTCCCCTTTCTCCCTTCTCGTTCCTCAAGCCCCAACACAAAGCGAATCTCAATGACGGACTAAACCCAAAATCCTCACTTTAAAAATCAGTAGCCACCATCGCCAAGGCATATGTTTCAACGGAGAAATTCAACAAGGAGAACCAATGTGCACCAAAAAGAAGAAAGAAAAGCAACATGTCATCCTCATTGCAAACAAAAATCTCCTCACCCTAGATTTGAAGTGAAGCAAAGTAAAATCAAGAAGAAGGATCGAGAAAATTCAACCCAAAATCAGATAAATTAGCCCCCACCAAAACCCAACTGAAGAATAAGCCCCCACAAACCAGATCTGGATAAGCAACCCATCGAACCGTCGCCGGAAACCGAGCACTGAGCCAAGCCAGGAAAGGAGGAATGCATAGACCAACCAAGAGACCTCTTTGCCCTTGTTGAGGGACTTGCGAGGGAAATCGACATCGAGGTTGAAGATCCCCTCCCATGGATTGTGAAGAACACGGAACAAAGAAGAGGGAAGGAGAAGCGGTTGATATAAAACTCATATCCCAATTTTTTGGGGTATATGGAAGTGATAATATTTACAAAGGGATGAGTATATGGGTATATGAGAGTATATCAATTTGATATCTATATACCCACGTACCAAACAAGGATATAGATATGGGTGATATCCATACCCATATCCCATATCAAGATATGGGTACCAAACAAAGGCTTAATGATTTGATATATGTTTTTCAGGCTCGGTTCGAAGCAGAAACTGAAGATGAACAAGGGCCTAACAAAGAGGTATGCAAACGCTCAACCGCCCACCCTCAATTCGCAGCCACCAAAAGCACCTTGACCCGCGGAACCCAAAGATCCCACGCCGTCCAAGTCGTCGCATCCAGATCTCTTTGTTTTGTCGGGGAACAACCCTTTGACAGAGCTTAGGAGTACACCGATCTTTTATTTTGGCTTTCACGATTTGAAGATTTTGCTTTCTCACCTCTTTTTCTCTTCAATTGCAGAACGGGATACTTGCAGACCAGATCCAGTTTTCTTTCGGTTGAGTTTCGAATCTAACACGATTTCGGATCCATGGAGATAAATTGGGGTTGGTTTTGGATCTGAGTTTTTTTTCTTGTGGCAGGACTGATGGTAGCCTAGGTTGCACAAACACGGGAAATGGAAATGGGAAACGGGTACACGGGGACACGGGGAAGCGGCAATTCTAAAAATCAGGAAACGGCGAGGAAACAACAATATTGAATGAAATCAAACAAATATCATTCAAAGGATTGACGAAGAAGACTAGAAGAAGACTAGAAGAATCAAACAATGGCGTTTTCCCGCCGCTTCCGAGCCGCTTCCCCGTTTTCCCGTGTCGGAAACGTCAAAAAATAAAATTATGGCGTTTCCGTGCTTCCTAGATGGCAGCTGAGGTCTGGTTGGTTGGGTTGACGACAGCGGGTTCGTTTGGGCTGCTGGTGACTAGGATCTAGGTGGTTGGGTTGAAGGCGGCGAGGTTCGTGGTTATGGTTTGGCTGGGCTCCTGTTTCGCCTCTTTCATCGCTCTCTTTTTCTGACAGAGTATATAAATTCTATGATAACAAAACTCGATCATCTCTAAGAGCGTCCACAACCTACATCCTCTAACAAAGTTTCTTATACCATTTTTTATCTTTTCCTCTATCACATCATCTTTACATACTCATTTAAATTTTTTTCACACAACCCACATATTCACTCAAAGTATCTTTAACTCTCATGCCTTCATCATCTTACATTTACCACATTTATCATTAATTAACAATCAAATATTTGTTATTATATTAATACTATAAATAATAATTAATTAATTATATTAATATAGACAATTATTAATTATATATATGAATTGAAATAAAATAAAATAATACACATTACTATATATTTAACGCAAATTAATTTTAGGGAAATTCCGTCTGGTGCCCCTGAGTTTATTTCAATTCCAGTTGGTGTCCTATACTTTTTTTTTTGTTGGGATGGTACCCCTGAGTTTTGTCAAAAGTTCGGCTCATGCTCAAAACTCATATTTTATCCCTTTTAATGAATAAAAGCACCCATTATTTTTTCTTTTTTCATAAAAAACCCATTTGCTTTTTAACATTGAACAAAATTACATATTATTTAACTAAATTCAACACAAAAGTAATAAAACCACTTTTATTTTTTAAAAATTAACAAAATCATACATTATTGTCAAAGTTTTAACAAAAAAATCACCCATTGTTTCCATTTTTTTAAAGAAAATCAACCATTGTTTTTAACATTACAAAAGATCCGTTTATATGTTTTTCATAGTTTGTAAAAAAACAAATCTCATTATTTGTTAAACATTGCATGTACATAATCACCCATTATTTAAAAAAATTTTAAAAATCCACCCTCTTATTATGTGAACAAAAATAGTTAACCTATAAATAACAAAAAAAAAAACTTCATAAAATCATACTTTGCGTAAAACCGCCATTTATGCTTTAAAAATGCATAAAAACCACTTCTTATATAATAAAAGAAGATGTTATTCATTTTTATTGTTTGGAATACATAAAACCTAATAAGATAAGAATGATTAATCTTTTGTTATATTTTTCTTTTATAAGAGAAGAAAATGAAACAAATATATACGTACTTTACTTTTCTTTTTCAATGAAATTATAATCAAGTATTTGGTTAAATTGATCAATTTTACAAATGTTTAAAGTTAGTGAGCTATAGGTTAAATATTTTTTTGGAAAATAATAGGTCTTAAATATTTTTTTTGGAAAATAATTAGTGTTTTTTTGTTTTTGCAAAGTATGAAAAAATAATAGATCTTTTGTACAATTTTAAAAACCCGTAGTGATTTTGTTCTAATTTTTTTTGTAAACAAGGATGATTTTACGATAAAATTTTTGAGTATAATATGTGATTTTGTGAAATTTTAAAAATAAAAGTAAGCTTGTCACTTTTGTATTGAATTTAGTCAAATAATAGATAGTTTTGTTCAATGTTAAAAGTAAAGGGGTTTTTTGTAAAGAAAGGAATAATAAAGGGTGATTCTATTCATTAAAAAGGAAGAAAATATGAGTTTTGGGCATAAGCTGAAATTTTCACAAAACTCAAGGGTTCAATCCGGATAAAAAATAAGTGTGGGACACCAAATAGAATTGTCAAAAACTCAGGGGCACCAAACGGAATTTTTCTTAATTTTAAATATATGTAAAATGGGTATCTATAAATAGATAATATTATTTTATATTTAATGAAATACTTTTACTTTATTTTATTTTTATATATATTTAGTTTATGGGTGACAGAGTATATATCAATCTTTAAAAAATAAAGTGTATTGATTTGTTAGAACCAATGCAAATGGAGTTTTTTCTTCCATTAACCCAACCACCTTCCACTGCAAAGTATCTTTCCAATTTTGTACTTTTTTCTGACTTTTTTTTTATTTAAATATAAAACACCCATAATATAAAGTGCTCTAACCATTTGATATTTCTTATTTGCATAACAATTAGTCCCTGTCACTATTTCAATCTCTTGATATCTTAGCTATGCACTTGAATTTCAAATACTCCCTCTTGAATTGGTAAATAAAGAGCAACTATCCGGGGTTCGAACCGGAGACCTATAGGTACTACTCACAAGTCTTTTTCGATTAGCCGTTCCGGAATGGTTTTTAAATACTCCCTCCTTGAACAGGTAAATATAGAGCGGCCATTCCGGGGTTTGAACCGGGGACATATGGGTACTACCCACAAGTCTTTTTCGATGAGCCATTCCAGAATGGTTCATATAAAAGAGTGTCGCTTGACAGCACGTTTTAAGGAACTTAACACTATATAAAATATTAACTTTTTATTTATTTTTTAAAATTAAACTTATAACTAATAAGTATAAAATCATATAAAAAAATAATTTAAAAGTTGATATTTTATATAGTTTGTAACCCTTAAAAAAGGTCCTAAAAAGTCAAACGATACTTATTTCCGAACGGAGGTAGTAATAAATAAATTAATATTGATGGTACATAGTAGAGTTGACAATGAGTTGATCGTGTTGGGTTCGAGTCGGACTCGTTCGGGTCAAGTTACTAATGAGTCGGGTCGGTTCGGGTAAAATATGTGGTCAAGTCAGGTTCGGTTAAAATGAATTTTAAATTGGTCGGGTTTTGAGTTAAATAAGATCATGCCCATTCGGGTTCGGGTCAAAGCGGGTCGGACTCTACAAACTAAATGTAGATGGCTCTGTCACTCCCTCTGGTGGTTGTAAGGTCGGAGGGATAATTAGGGATAGTGGTGGTAGGGTCATTGACATGTCTCAGTTCGCAATCCTAATCACCTCAGTGCTACAAACATAAGATTTAGCCTTCTGCTAAGGAACAAAGACTACAATAAGCAAAGGATTCAGAGATCTTATTGTTGGAGAAGATAGCCTCGGGGTTGTATCCGCAATTAACAGAAGAACTACAACACCATGGAAGAGCCTCGAAACACTTCCCCTGTGTGGGGAGCTTTGTAACATCATTATTAGGGATGATCAGGATTGATCTTTGCCTCACAAAGACAACCATTTTTTGCCTACTGTAAAAAAAATGCAGGTCGGACTCGTTCGGGTTTTGAGTCAAGAGACGGGTCAGTCTCGTTCGAGTTTTGAATCAAAGTGGGTATAATTGTTTGGGTTTTGGGTCTAATCATATTCAGCCAATTTGGATAATTAGATATTTATGTTGATTTTGATTCGGTTGAATATGTAATCTACGTAAAATAAATGATTAGGGTAATTTTGATTTTCAGGAGATGTTATAAATAAATAAATGATTTTAATTTTTAAGTATTTTTCAAGTAAAATAAATGATTTAGGTAATTTTGGTTTTATGAGATGATAAATAAAATAAAATAAATGATTTTAATTTTTCAATAAGAATTGAAGATATTATTGGATTGGACACAAAAACTAGAAAAGAATGTGACTCGACCCATTTGTTTTTAATCTTGTGGATTCCAGAAGTCCATAACAACAAGGCCCACTCATCCTATTTGATTGTAATTACAGTTCCAAGTCTGAGTCAATGTCACCTGTAAACATGGAGAAAGAGGTCAACAACATTGTCTTGTTTAAATCTCCTAATGGAGGTAACTGATCACGTAAGTTAGGGGATTTTTTTTTTTGTGTTGTAAATTTGTTCTTATAATGTGTTTGTAGTTGTACTGCTCATAATTGATGATTGTCATATTCAGGTCGGTTGAGAGTCGGGTTGCGTTGAGTTGAGTTTGTCTATGTGTGGGTTTATTTTGATTCGGGTTGGGTTGGTCTCTGGTTCGGTTAGGGATGACAATATCACCCGCGCCCGACAGTATATATCTGTCTCACTTGACTCGAAAAAGTGGGTGAAAATCCGATATAAAGAGAATATTAAATGGGTGAACGGGTGATGGGTCGGGTCGGATTCGGGTGAAGGCAATGGCGGAGCCAGAAAATTTTCGAAGGGGGGGCACAACGATATATGTACGATATAGTTTTGGATTAAATTGACATAAAGAATTATATATAATTTGATAATAAATGATGTTATTTTAAGATAAAATCTCATCGGTATATGATAAAAACACTATCATTTTTTCGCGCCTAAAAAGAAGAAATATAAATATATAAATGGAATACCCAGAAAAAAATAACTAAATAAGTATAGGAAATGCAATAAACATTAAGTTAAGATTATAGTTGTTATATGACCTAAGTAGCTAGAGCTTGACTCGAGTTTTGCTCAATAAAAGCTCGGTTCGAGCATATGATGTACAAAATGAGTTGAGTATGAGCACATTTTTATGCTCGATTCAAAGCTCGGCTCTGCTTAATTAAAACTCAAATAGCACGAATTTTATGAAATTTAACAATTTTATTTTAAGTTACTATGTCATAAACAAGTAAAGTTGCATGATACTAAAAAAAACTCACTCAAGTTTGTTCATTTACTAAACAAGTCGAGTGTGAGCTCAAGTTCAAATATAGGTTTCACTCGAGCTTGACTTGTTTCTAAATGAGCTAAATATAATCAAACAATACTAGACATGTTTGACTCGAATAACAACCATAGTTAATATATACAACTTGTTGCACTCATAACATATAAATGTATAACCAAATATAAAAACTTTAAACTTGCGTAACTTCTTATTTAATTGTCGAAATGATTAGTATAACCTCTCATTTCGAAACTCTCGAGATGAATTATAGTATGTGAATGTTATTTTAAGTAAAATATAGCAGTATTATAGTCTACTGAAACAAAATTAAAGTGATTAATATACCTTTAATTTTTAAACATTCATAACTTTTTACTCAGATGTCGGATTAAGGCGTATTATATGTCAAAACGAAGCTAGCGACGAGTAGAATACTACTAGGTACTTCGTGAAATGAGAGGGGGGGCACGTGCTCCCCTATTCCCCCCCTCAGCTCCGCCCCTGGGTGAAGGTATTTCTCACCCGTCATCCGACCCATCACCGGCTTATATTATATAATTACATTATATATACAAAATTATCTATATACCCCCAAACCCTAATTAAACAAACATATCAAACATGCATGCTTCTAGCTTGAAATGTTGATAGTTGTGTGGATCTTTACATGTCTTTGACCGAATTTGACTATATTTGCTACTTGTTTGTTCATCGAAGTGTTTGACGTATATTTTTCTATATTTTTTGTTGTTGAATTTGATGAGGTGTATTTCACCCGAATTATCACCCGATCCACCCGTTCAACCGGTGGGTGATGGGTGGATGGGGCAAGTGAAATATTTGATGGGTGATAAGTCGAGTAGAGTGAAGGGTTCTAGATGGTTGGTCGGGTGATAGGAGTAAATCATTCACACATCACCCGAACCATTGTAATCCCTAAGTTCGGATTATGAATGACTCTGAATTTTTTAGTTTGATCGGATTTTAGTTCAGACGAGTCGGGTCAGATTTTGTCAGCTCTACTACCTATTACCTAGTAACCGTGGGCCGTTTAGCAAATTTTAATACATTGGGGAAGCTACGAGTAATAATTATCTGAAAGGATTGCAGACTTGCCGCCGTAGTTAATGTTAGAGCAAAACGAGGGACAACCTACTACCATACGTATACTACTACTCTACTACTCCCTCCGTTCCAAAATACATGGTCTTTTACCTTTCAGCACGCTTTTTAATGAGCGAAAAACTCTATGAAATATTATTCTTAATTAATTTTTTTTATATAATTAGATACTTATCAGTAATAAGTATCAAATAGTAAAAAAAAATTAATTAAAAAAATATTATTTAATAGAGTTTTTCGCTCCTTAAAAAATGTGTCAAAAAACAAAAGACTATCTATTTTGAAACGGAGGGAGTAGTAAATTAAAGGCGCCGCATGAGGTTAGCTTAACCGGTTATAATATAGGTGGCATTTGAAGGAAGGAGTGAGAATCAAGTCTTACCAGTGGTAGTGTAGCTATGTAGGAGCTATCTCTCAAATGAGGAGTCCTAGTGAGCACTGTCCCAAACCCTTGTTATCGGTTGAGTCACCATAATTTACCTTCTCTCACAATCTTCGTCGGGTCGGGGAGCTCATTGCACTAGTGTGTATTGTGTGTGTATATATGTATATAAACACATAATGTTATTATACCCATCCATATTTTATACTCCCTCCATCTCGAAATATATGTCGTTTAATTTTTTTTGAACGTTTTTTAATGAGCTAAAAACTATAAAAAAAATATTAACTTTTTATTAATTTTTTAAAATAATATTATACTTATTAAATAATAAGTATAATATTATTTAAAATTTTAATAAAAAAAGTTAATATTTTATATAGTTTTTAGCTCTTTAATAAACGTGTCAAAAAAGTCAAACGACATATATTTTAAGACGAAAGGAGTAATATATAAAAAGTACTTGTCAATAACTATAATAGTATTATGACGTAGGGAATCACTTTAGATCCATGCTGGTAAAACTCTAAACCATATTTTCAAATTTGATGTTGACAAACTCTAAATTCTAAACCATATACCCTAATCTCGAAATATATTCTCATATAGATTGCACATTTTGCAATATTTTGAATGTGGTGCACATGTTTGACCACCTACATTAATATTAGTAAATTTTATCCTTATTATAATTTTAGGATCTCTATTCCTCTTCTACTATCCTACATACAATGCATTTTTATATTTGAAAAAATTTTGAGAGATCGATCGAATAACAAATTATCTAACTATTTAAGAGACCGACTGCGATTAACAAATAGGCTAATTGTCATGGTACAAATCAGACAAAAAAACACAACCACATACACCATACAATTTTAGGTGCACATGTTTGACCACCTTAGATGTGACCCTTATTATAATTTTAGGATCACATCCCTCTTTCTTGAATAGGTAAATAAAGAACGGCCATTCTGGGATTCGAGCCGAAGACCTATGGGAGTATGGATACTACCCACAAGTCCTTTCCGGTGAGCCATTCCGGAATGGTTTCCCATCCCTCTTCCACTATACTACATAACGCCTTTTTTAGGAAAAAAATTGAGATATTAAATAACAAATTGTCTACTAATTTGAGAAGTCGACAAATCGATAGACGAGCTTATTATAATGATACAAATCAGACGAAATTTTTTTTTAAAAAAAAAAAGCACGAGCACAATTACATACAAATAACTATCCGAAATCCTTCCAGTTGTATGCGAGGTTGCAGTTGTTCATGAGTTGTATTTTGTGAGTTATTCGTTAGCCGTTTTCCATCCGACTTCTCGATTTCTCATACAATGATGTGTTGTGAACCTCATTTGTCCGAGTCTATATAAGGACTCGAGGGGAACCTTGTATGGCATGATGAATGATAAGCCAAATTCCCTCACCTCCTATCTCCTTCCTCCCCTCTGTAATCTTTTCTCTACAACTCTACTTCATCACCTCCCTTCCTTTCCTTTCCTTTCCTTTCCTTTCCTTTCCTTTCCTTTCATTGTCGACAGAATTGATTAGCCAAGCTAATCACTTACTTTGTTGTCATCCATAGGTCACAACAAGATTGGTATCAGAGCTGTGCTACGATCGGGATCTTGATTGAAGCTGCATTAATGGCGGACGGAACCAGGTCGAAGACATTAGAGGCGCAATTTCAAGAACTAAGAGATGATACGCGAGCGTTCATCACGTCAACGGCCAAATTCATGGAGGATTCGCAGCTCCGGCAGATAGAACATGAGAAACAGCTGGAAGAATTCAAGAAAATGATTGAGCAGAAAATGAAACAGTTGACGGGGTACATCCGGAATCCGCCTCAGCGAGATCAAGCGATGGAGGACATGGTCAAGGCCACAACCAGTCATTTGGGAACAACAATTCTTTGATGGGATCAGGTCCGGCAAATCGAGAACTTCCAGGTGCAAAAAGATTCGCAGGAGCACAAGGTGGATCTAGTAGCAACTCTGGGGGATGGTCGTCAGATTACAGTAAGGGAATCAGGTTGCCAAAGCTTGATTTTCCCTCATTTGATGGCAAGAAACTGAGGCATTGGATCAGAAAATGCAAAAAATATTTCAATATTTTCGCAATTGCTGAAGAACAAAAGGTAGAAATTGCTGCAATGTATCTCAATGACAAGGCAGATACATGGTTACAGGGCTATGCGATGCATAAACCTTTGGTGAAATGGAATGAGTTTTGCGATGATATATGTCTGCGTTTTGGGGATAGACGAGAATCGGAGATCGTCGCGGAATTCAACAAACAGGTGCAGTCGGATGATCTTGAAGCTTATAATGAAGCTTTCGAGGATTTGCTCGCGAATATGTTATCATTCAACAACCATCTTTCAGAATCTTACTTCGTTTCCAGCTACATTAGTGGCTTGAAAGAGGAGATTCGATCATTAGTATTGTTGGGAAGACCGACGACTATGGCGGCAGGGAATGAGCAAGCGCTGCTTCACTACAGGGCGGTTCAGGCACTCATTAGTGTGACCAAGACACCTTGGAAATCCAGTTCTAGGTGGTCAAATTCCTCACCAAACTCTAATTTTACACCTCGTAGTTCTGCGTGGTCCAAAGACGCAGGTACTCGCAGTTTTGGGTGGTCCCAAATCACCAGCCTCTTCTTCAGGATCAGAGGTATCAACAGGCCATTCGGGGGACCCCAAGAAAGGGTTATGTTACAAATGTGGGGACAATTTTTTCATTGGGCATAAGTGTAAAACTCAATCTTTGTTCAGTTTGATTGCACAAGAGGTGCAAGAACCAATTGAAAATGAAGATCATAGAGATGAGGATTGGACTAATGAAATTGAAAGGGCAGAGATTGAAGTCTATGTTCATGCCTTGACTAGTGGTGACTCGGGTAGTACCATAAGAGTGAAAGGGACAGTCAAGGGCAAGGAAATTACTATCCTAATCGATAGTGGTGCCATCACAGTTTTGTGGACACCAAGCTTGTAGTAGAAACTGGATTTCGCGTGGGCAAGGCTAGCCTGATGCAGGTTAACACCATAAATGGTACCATGTTCAGCAACAAAGTATGTGAAAACTTTGTATGGGAAATGCAAGGCTCCGGTTACGAGTACAACATCAGGTTGTTGAAAATAGAGGGAAGCGACATGATCTTGGGTACAGACTGGTTGGTAGGTTTCAATCCGACACTGTTTGACTTTGTAGAGGTTCAAATCTCAATTGAGAAGAATGGGAAGAAAGTGATTTTGAAAGGAATCAAAGATGAAAAAAACAAGGTGTGGCTTTTGTGAAAATGCTTACCAGGAGGCAGATTCAGAAGTTGTATGCTAGACAAGAACTAGATTGGGGTGCACAGATTGGCCAGGTCTACAATCTCAATTCTTCCTCACACCAGTGTCCTGCAGTGATAGAGAAGGTGTTGTAGACCTTTGAAGATGTGTTTCAGGAACCTAAAGAGCTGCATCCTGAGAGAAGCCATGAACATGCTATTATGTTAAAAGAGGGTGCTCAGCCGGTTGCTTCTCGACCTTACCGGTATCCTTATTTTCAAAAGGCAGAAATTGAAATGCAAGTGTCTGATATGCTGTTGAATGGGATTATCAGACCAAGCCATAGCCCTTTTGCTTCACCAACCTTGTTAGTTAAGAAAAAGGATGGATCCTGGCGTTTTTGCGTCGATTATAGAAAGTTAAATGAGATTATTGTGAAAGATAAGTTTCCTATACCTCATATTGATGATTTGCTTGATGAATTGAGAGGTGCATCTGTGTTTTCTAAGCTGAATTTAAGAGCAGGTTATCACCAAGTTAGAATGGTGGAAAAAGATGTGGCTAATACTGCCTTTCGTACACGTCATGGGCATTATGAATTTCGTGTTATGCCATTTGGATTGACTAATGCCCCGGCCACTTTTCAAGCTCTTATGAATGATGTGTTTCAGCAGATGCTCAGGAAGTATGTTTTAGTGTTCTTTGATGACATACTTGTGTATAACACTGATATTCAGCAACATGTCAGTCATCTGGAGAGTGTATTGGCAACACTTAGGCAACATTCATTCTATGCAAAGAGGTCAAAATGTGAGTTTGCGAAATCCAGTGTGGAATATTTGAGACATATTATTTCAAGCTCAGGAGTGGCAACTGATCCCAAAAAGGTTGAGGCTATGTTGAGTTGGCTTGTGCCACATAGCTTGAAGGGTCTGAGAAGTTTTTTGGGGCTCACTGGTTATTATAAACGTTTCATTAGAAACTATGGTGTGATTTCCAAGCCACTTACTGATCTTCTAAAAAAGGACAATTTCCAGTGGTCTGGCAGTGCTTTAGAGGTTTTCAATAAGCTCAAGGAAGTGATGAATTCCCCTCCAGTTTTGGCCATGCCTGACTTCACTGCTCCCTTCATCATCGAGATTGATGCTTGTGATTCAAGTGTGGGTTTAGTATTGATGCAGAGTGGGAAACCGATAGCCTTCATCAACCAGGCATTGCAAGGAAAGCAATTGATGTTAGCGGTTTATGAGAAGGAACTGTTGGCATTGTTATTAGTTGTGGAGAAGTGACGCCACTATCTAGAGGGACATAAGTTTGTCATACGAACAGATCACCAACCCTTGCAACATCTTCTTGGTCAGAAATTCTCAACTCAGTTACAGAAGAAAGCTGTTCGAAAGCTTTCAGGGCTCAACTATGAGATTGCTTATAAGAAGGGTGTTGAAAATCGAGCAGCTAATGCCTTGTCCCGTATCTATGAGCATGATCAACCACAGTGTGTCTCTTTTACTGTGGTGAAACCCACTTGGATCAAGGAAGTAATTGATAGCTATGAGAATGATCAACCTGTCAAGGAGTTGATTATGAAGGCTTTGTCAAGTGATACATGCCACCTATCATTTACTGGTGGATTATTAAGGTACAAAGGGAGATTGTATATTGGTACAAATGGTTCTCTACAGGAGAAGCTGTTGAAAGCTTTTCACGAGGATCCTATGGCAGGACATTCAGGCATTAATGGCACTTATCAAAGATTGAAATTGTTATGTCACTGGCCAGGTATGAAAGGAGTTGTCACTGCACTTGTGAAAAATTATGATATCTGTCAACGGAGTAAGGCTGAGAGCATTGCATACCCGGGTCTGTTGTAGCCTTTGTCTATTCCTTCACAAGCTTGGTCCCGTGTTAGCATGGATTTTATTGAGGGTTTGCCCAAGTCGCATGGTAAGGATGTTATATTTGTAGTTGTGGATCGATTGACAAAGTATGCCTACTTTGTCCCTCTCAGCCACCCTTTCACTGCTTCTTCAGTAGCACATCTGTTCATGGAGAATGTGTTCAGATTACATGGGTTATCAAGCAGTATTGTGTCCGATAGAGATAAGGTTTTCTTGAGTCACGTCTGGCAGCATTTATTCAAGGCTTTGAACACGATCTTAGACATGAGAACTGCCTACCACCCACCGTCAGATGGCAAGACTGAACGTGTAAACAGATGCCTTGAAACGTACTTGAGGTGTATGACTGCTGACAATCCAAAGAAATGGACCAAGTGGCTATTCCTTGCGGTGTGGTGGTACAATACAAACTTTCATACAACTTTGAAAATGTCTCCTTTCAAGGCTCTGTATGGATGCACTTCGACACAGTTGGGCATTCAAATTGGTTCAATTAGCAATTCACCTGTGGAAGATTGGTTGAAGGAAAGGCATAATCTTTTGAAGCAACTGAAGCTGCACTTGCAACAGGCTCATAATTGTATGAAGGCTTTGGAGGATCGTCACAAATCGGATATGACACTACAGGTGGGTGATCTAGTGTATGTCAAGCTCCAACCATATCGTTAGTCGTCAGTAGCTGTAAGGAGAAACCTCAAGCTTAGCTCCAAATTTTATGGTCCTTACAAAATCATCAGTAAAGTGGTGCAAGTCGCTTATCAAGTGGAGCTTCCACCTTCATCCAAAATTCACCCTGTGTTTCATATGTCTCAACTTAAACCTTGAATAGGTAAATAAAGAGCATCCATTCCGGGGTTCGAACCGGTGACCTATGGGCACTACCCACAAGTCCTTTCCGGTGAGCCATTCCGGAATGGTTAAAGGTGGGGTTAATAAATGTCTCAACTTAAACCCAGGGTGAGTACTGATGCAACTGCAAGTGTGGCAATGCCTGAGACAGATGATGATGGCGAAATCTTGGCCCAACCAAAAGCGATTTTGGACACCAGATTCCATTCCTTGCCCAACAGAGACCCAGTCACTGAGTGGCTTATCAAATGGAAGAATCTCAGCAGTGATGAAGCCACTTGGGAGCATGCTTCTCGCATTTTGTCTCAATTTTCTGATTTTCAGATTTCTTAAACATCATATGCTATTAGTGTTGATTCAAGCCTTGAGACAAGGCTTTGTAAGGGTGGGGCAATGTTGTGAACCATATGCTATTAATATTGATTCAAGCCTTGAGACAAGGCTTTGTAAGGGTGGGGCAATGTTGTGAACCTTACTTGTCCGAGTCTATATAAGGACTCGAGGGGAACCTTGTATGGCATAATGAATGATAAACCAAATTCCCTCACCTCATATCTCCTTCCTCCCCTCTGTAATCTTTCCTCTACAACTCTACTTCCTCACCTCCCTTCCTTTCCTTTCCTTTCATGGTCGATAGAATTGATTAGCCAAGCTAATAGCTTACTCTGTTGTGATCCATAGGTCACAACATGATATTGTTTGAGATTTCGAATTATTACCTTGATTAAGAAAATCCAAAATATAGATTTAAAAAAATCTATATAAAATACCTTTAATTAAGCACTCAATGACATTTCATATTTCATATAGATTTTTTAAGAAAATATATCTATAAAAAATATACTACGTATATACTAAAAAATAATCCTCATTATAATTATATAAAATGCACTCACATAACTACCCTTGTCTTAAAACTCCTATATAAATACCCGTAATTAAATTTTTTTTTTGGAAGCAGATAAGGATTAGGAAACACGCCGACGACCCGGCTTCTTTCCTAGCGGGTCCGAGCGGACGAGAACACGAAGTTCTGGATCATCAGTGTAGCTATCATCGACAGGGAAAGTGTAGGCCAGATGTGTAATCCTGTCAGCCACAGCATTAGAATCCCTGAAAATATGACGAATAGCAACATGAGAGAATGTATATAAATAGACATTCGTATCAGCCATCAGCAGCTCGATATTCCAGGGGCAAACCCAGTCCCCCAGCAGAGCCTTTATGACGACCAAGCAATCTTCTTCGATCAGAAGGTTATTTATTCCCAGCGATTTAGCCTTTGAGACACCCATCCGAAGGCCCATGGCCTCAGCAAAAACAGCGGAGCTATTATTACAAGGGCCCCCTCCTAGAGACAGAATATTTCCCATATGATCCCGAATCACGAAACTGAAGGTTCCAACCCCCGACTGGCAGTAAGAGCCATCAAAATTCAGTTTGTAATTTCCCGCTGGTGGTTTTTTTCATTTCTCAGATCTGGAAGTGGATAGGGTAGTTGGATTAGAGCCTGCAGTGGTTCCCCATGTCCTAGTCCGAGGTTGATTTGTACCAATCGTCTCAGAGTCATCAACTCTGGCATTCCATGTTTGGTAAGTTGAGTTGCAGAAAATGGCTATAGCCTGGACAGAGGCGTCGTTTATGTGTTGGAAAACTATTTGGTTTCGAAAATACCAAATACCCCACCAAGCAAAAGCTAGTTTAGTGAAGGCCTTGATGCCTAATTTGGTGTAAATGTTATTTAGCAGTTAATTTGGTTTGATGTCTGAATCGATATCGTCATTTGAGGGGTGGCTGATATGGAGAGTTTTGGTTAGAGAGATCGTTGTGGGGCAGTGTACTAGAATATGACTTGTAGATTCAAGAGTGCATCCACATAAGATGCAACCGGAGGGCACTGAGACATGAGACCGTTATAGTCTGTCAGTGGTTGGGAGACCATCGCAGGCAATCTTCCAAAGGAAATGCCTTAACTTATATGGGATGTCCAGATTCCAGATCCAGCCGCAACCAAAGTGGTCACCCCCGTGATTTGGGATTAGCTTTGTCGCTGATGACGTGGAGAACCAGCCATCTTTGCTAGATCCCCAGAATAGTCTGTCAGGGAAATAATTGTGAGGCAGGTGAGTTGTTGTAATTTTGGATATGATATCCATGGTAAGTAGGCCTCGTAAGTCTGCCCCAAGTTTGGTAACGTTCCAAGTATTATTGTCATTAATAAATCTGTCAACCGTCCAATTTCAAATTCCATACGGAAGCGATTGTAGAGACATGTTGATCAACGGTTTTTGAGTGGCCCAAATGTCTGTCCAGAACATAGCAGTCTTGCCGTCACCGATTGACCAGCGAAGACCAGATTTGAAAAGATTGGTAATAGAGTTTAGTTTAGCCCAATGCCATGAGGTATTGCCCTTGTGTTGGTATCGAAGGAGTGGGACCTCCTTTAAATATTTGCTTGTTATTACTTTAACCCAGATGTTGTCTGGTTCTGCAATTATTTTCCACAATAATTTCATTTGTAATGCTATATTCACCGTTTCGGCCTTATAAATGCCCAGACCCCCGGTAAGGGTATCTGTGCATATCTTGTCCCAGCTAATCAGAGGAGTACTCTTTGCGTCTTTATTCCAGAAGAATTGCCTATAAATATTGTCAAGCTCGTGCAGGATCGATGAAGGCAAGAGGAAAGCTTGCATAAGGAATAGCGACTGAGCTGAAAGGTTAGCTTTAATTAGGACTTTTTTGCCTTCAGCAGAAAGAGAGGAAGCTTTCCACTTAGACATTTGTTGCTTCGTTTTGAGGGCGATCTCTGCAAAAGTATCTTTGTTGACACGTCCATTGATAATTGGACAGCCTAGATATTTTTCTAGATTATTTGACTGGGGGATATCCAGAGCATTTGTAATTGTTTGGATGGTTGTGGCTGAAGTGTTAGGGAAAACTTGAAAGCTGGACTTATGGAGATTTACTTTTTGTCCAGAAATAAGACAGAACCGTTGTATTATGTTGGAGTACTCAAACAAGTTGACTGGTTAGCTTTTCCGAAAAGCATGATATCGTCGGAGAAGGCAAGGAAGGGAATCTTAACCCCTCTTCCCCCCAAAGTGAAACCTAAGTCTTTGGATACATTTGATCGTCACTGTAAAGTTCTTGCCAGAACCTCTGCTGTGAGGATAAAAAGGAAAGGAGACAGAGGGTCTCCCTGCCCGAGTCCCCTTGACGGAACGAAAACTGTAGATGGTTCATCATTAATAAGTACTGAGTACGAAACTGTCTGTACACATTCCTTAATCCAGTGAACAAATTTTGAGTCGAAACCAAATTTTTTGAGCGTAGAGAAAAGGAAAGGTCATTCAATACGGTCGTAAGCCTTTTCCATATCTAGCTTGACTGCCATATAGCCGGCCTTTGCTTTAGTTAAACGAAAAGAGTGAAAAATCTCGTGAGCGATGAGGATATTGTCTTAGATCGACCGACCTTTAGTAAAAGCCCTTTGTAATGGGTGAATGAGTTTGTCGAAAACAGTCGACAGTCTAGCTGTTAAAATCTTGGAGATAATTTTGTAAACAGTAGAGCAGAGGCTGATCGGCCTAAAGTGACTTACAGTTTGAGGGTCATCGTTTTTCTAGATAAGGGTTATGAACGTGTGATTTATTTGTCGCAACATCTTACCACTTGGAAAGAAAGATTTAACCGCTTTAATAATCGAAGGTTCGACAATATCCCAGTAAGTTTGGTAGAAACCTGCTGGCATACCGTCAGGGCCCGGAGCCTTATCAACACCAATCGAAAAAAGGGCAGTCTTAATATCTGCATTGGTGATGGGCGCAATGAGCATCTGGTTCTGCTTATCAGAGATCTCCCGGTCAATGACAAGCAGAACCTCGTCACAGGGGATGTCATGGTTATAGGATGATTTGAATCTTTTTAAGAAGCTGTCAACAAATTCATTTCTGATTAAGTTACGGTCAGACAGAATCAGACCTGATTCCGTTGTAAGGACTGTAACGATTTTCCTGCCACGCTTTGCTGAAGCTATACGATGGAAATAACTGGAGTTTGTGTCATTTAATCTGATATGTTTAACCTTAGCATGTTGGCTCCAATACCGACGCTGAAAGTCAAGCATTCGTTCCCTCTTGTTGAGCAATCTCTTATGTCTATCACTGAGCTCCTGGTTAGGGCTATCGAGTAACTTTTGTTGTAACTGAAGCAGTTGTTCATCTGTCTCGAAGATTTGTTTATGAATATTGCTAAAAGTACGTTTATGCCATCGCTTTGCCAGGTCTTTTAGAAGGCTTGTTTTTTTAACGAGTTTAAACATGAAGGAACCTGTAGGATTAAGCCGCCAAGCCTGACGCACCAGGTTTGTGAACTCAGGTTTAGTTGTCCAAGCCAATTCAAAGCGGAAAGGTTTCCTGTTTATCTGAGCTGGGGACCGCATATCAATAGAAATTGGAGCATGGTCTGAAGTGGTGAACGGGTGGATTTTAACTCGAATGTCGTCGAAGGCTGAAATGACTTCGTTTTGAGCTAGTAAACGATCTAGCTTGGCAAAGCTATTATTAGGCAAATCCGATTTTCTTTTTTGTCAAGTATAGCTACCTCCATGAATTGGTACTTCAGATAATTGTAGTAAATGTTTTATATCTTATAGTCTTTTAAATCTTGTTGGGGACGGATGGATACCTCCCAGCTTATCTTCATGTATTGAAATTTCGTTGAGATCCCCTAAAATACAGAAGGGAACGGTAAGGTTTGATGCATAGGTGGTAAGATATCCCAAAATGTGTCCTTGGATCGACGATCCGGTGGTGCATAAACCACAAGAAATGCGGTCATTTTATTGATGTTCTTGTCAAGATAGTTTATGTGGATAAGTCTTTGGTTAACCGAAATGAGTGTAATCTCACCCTTTGAAATAGGAAGGTCTTTCCATAGCAGACATACACCCCCGGAGAAGCCCCTAGCAGGATCAATCGCGACATTTGAAAACCCACATTTCTTCCAAACGGCTTCCGGGGGGAGTTTATTAGTTTTAGTCTCAAGCAGAGCTAGGACATTTATATAGTTGTTTTTGCAAAACAGTTATGTATGAGTCCAGAAGTTCCTCCTCCTCCTCCCTCTACAGTTCCAAGAGCATATATTCATGGAAAACCTTGTTGTACGCGTAACCGTTTGTACGTAATGTTATAGATATCATTGAGATGCAATCTTTTTGCGGCTTTTGGCCTATTAATCACAATCTCGTTGTGAACCGGGTAAGTTTTGGTTACATTATGACCTTGGTACAACGGCCAGTTGTAGTATGTGCTACAAAAACCAGAAAATCGGTGAGTACTTGATTGACGATCGACTAACACAATTAGGTCCACAGTGATTGTGGTGCGCTGTAGCAAGGCAAAAATGGGAATTGGTCCAGTTTGAGTGAAGGAACCATTATTGATCAATTTTTGTAAATATAAAAGGGTAAAGCAGTTTGAGCAAGATGTATATGCGCAGATGTGTGAGTATTGAGCCTTGTGAGACATGTTAGAATTGTGATTAGATTTTTTCAAGGCTTGTAAGCCATTAGGATGAAACGTTATCCCTTTGGCTATAGTATAAGAGAAGTAGCAGGTGAAACAACAGATAGAATGCGAAAGACCGAGCAACAGCAGGAGAAGCGCTATGCGATCGCACATCAAAGTGGTATACATATATAGTTTATTAACAAGATCTTGATTAAAATGTTTGGCCTTGTACGGAGGCAATTTAGTCCTTGATATAAGGGAGATAGATTTTTAAAAAATCTGTGTGATTAAAGGCTTAATCATATATATATATATAGTATAGCAAGTCGGCGTTGTAACGTGGAAATGGTCACGTGGGTGATAAGTACTCCGGAGTATAACCCTTCACCGGAATAAGTACAATTACCAATATTTGTAATTGACACCATGAGAAGAATTGTGGGTGAGCACGCCACGAACGCGTCCAATTTACAAAGTTGAAACAAACAGCAAAACCAACCAAGGATTGGACTGCAGCAAAGCCGTCAATAGGGAGATTACCCAAATACAAAGAGATGACCATAGCTTGTTTAGGCAAGTTAACTTGTTTTACAATGGCCTTGTAGGGCTCAATTGATCCAAAGGGATCATGGGTTGGGGTATGTATGCCAGTAGGAATAGAATTACAAGTCCTTCGGATACACTTCACACCACTGCAAAGCAACAACAAACAAGGAGAGGATCCCTCCAAGCCGATGGACCAGCAGCAGCAGAAGCCAACCCCAACAACACCAGGTAAGCTGACAGCAAACCAATAGAAACAGCCGAGCAGAGCGCCCGACCAAAACACACGAACAGGGCACCTGCAAACAAAGCAAACACACCAGCAAAAGGAGCAAAGAAAAATAATCTGCGGATGAGGCATAATAAAAACAAGATGAGGACCTCGAATAAAAGATGCGCGAGGAGCATAGCCCCCAAACGTAGCAGCACAACATACAAAGGCTTGCTCAGCCTCCCATCTCACCCGAGAGGGCATTGGGAGAATAAAGCTACTAGGAAACCCCACCAAGACGAGGCTGAACAGACGGTAGTTAATACCAAAACCAAGGACAACAAACCGAGACAGAAAACATTTCAAACGCAAAAGGCACAAACAGCAAGCACGGCTGCAACCAAAAACCCAAAACAAGTATGTTGTGCAATCATAGGAACCGATTGTAATTCGAAAAGAGGGTGGTATGCCCAATTGCACTCTGTGAAGGTTCTTAAATGGAGGGGATGCTGGTAAGCAGGAGATCCGAGAGATTGTGCTAGAGTGGAGAGAGGGGGACTTACAGTGCACATAAGCGAGGCGAAGAGCAAAAAAAAGTCGGCGGACAAGGCACCCGAGCAAACAGCCAGGCACGCCACAGGAGGAAGTGACCCTCGCCGTCCGGCCACCACGAGCCCCCCAGCACTCATCAAAGCCTGGTCGCAGGTCATGACAGCTCTGCAAGAGAACCCAAAAGTGACAGGCCGAGTCCAATCGGAGGGGTTATCCTCCCGATTGCAGTCCGGGTTAGGGTAATCTCCACAAGGAGAATTTTGGTGAAGAGAGGCAAAGCCACTGATGGGAAGAGCTTGCAGGCCGTCGGAGAGACCCGAGGCGGGAGGGTTAAACGAGGGGGGAGCCGGGAGCTGGTGCGATTTGGCCAAGACGGAGGGCACGATGTTGTCGTGGCGGCGGTTGAAAGCCTTGGAATCATTCCGGAATGGCTCACCGGAAAGGACTGTGCATAGTACCCATAGGTCCCCGGTTCAAACCCGGAATGAACGCTATTTATTTACCAATTCAAGGTTGAAAGCCTCGGGTAGAGGATTGAGGGGCGCGTGATCGCGCGTAGATTAGGTTGGAGAAGGGTTTTCATTGCGGCCATTTAGGAATCCGGCATGAATATTGGCCGGGGGTGTTCCCCTTAATTAATTTGGGGAAAATTAATTAAAATACCCTCATCTTTGGGGGTATGGTAAAAATATATCCTCAATTTTCAAATGTAATAAAAATATCCCGACCTTTGAGGGTGGTGGTAATATATTACCCTGTGTTTTCTCACATATCAAAAATACTGACAAGACAGCCTACATGAATTTTTTTTTTGACAACACAGCATACGTGAAGCCTTTTTTTACAAATTAGCACTAAAATTGGGTTTTCTTGATCGGTTTCCTTAGGGAAAAAAATAAAACGATCACAAATTAAACCCGAAAAACGAAATTGATTCAACCAAACAACTAATCTGGTCAAAGTTGCCTCAAATTAACACAACACGACTATTTCTAACACCAAACCGACAACAAAACTAAACCAACAACAACAACGAAGAGGGGGAAAAAAACTTACCCACCCAAATCTGTGAACGAATCAAAGGGGAAGAAGATGTGAGAGAGACCACTCAAGATAGTTGACCACAAGGGAGGAAGACTGACATTGAAGAGGAACTATGAGCTACCAAGAAGACCTGGAAGACAATTCAAGAGGTGAACACGGTCCACGGAAAAATATATGAGGGAGGAAAAGGCGTTGGGTATGAACCCGGTCCAACTCTTTATTTTTTTCCTAAGGACATTGTTCAAGAAAACCCTTGTAAAAAATCCGCATAGGGTGTCTTGTTAGCATTTTTTACCCGTGAGAAAACACAGGGTAATATATTACCACCACCCTCAAAGGTCAGGATATTTTTATTATATTGGAAAGTTGATGATATATTTTTACCATACCCTCAAAGGTGAGGATATTTTAATTAGTTTTCCCATTAATTTGAGATCACCTTTGATAGACTCAACAAAAATAAACAGTAAAAAGGAAATTAATTAGTAGTTTTTAATTTGTTAATTGGGATACCTAATTAAGTGCAAAAGTCCATGTAGACCCACCGAAGATAAGCTTTTGTAAGAGAATATACTCCAGTAGAACAAACAAAACTAACTACACAAATTAACTTGGCAAACCAGCAACTTAACAGCCCAAAAGGAGTACAAGGGAAGGGAAGATAAGGAAATTGATGATGATGAAATCAATCAATAATATATATAGAGAGAATGGGGATCGGATGTAAACCAAATTAACCAATCTTAGAGCAAGTCCAACAATTCCTTTAAAAGTTCTATTTTCGGATGTAAATCAATCTTAGAGCAAGCCCAACAGTTCCTTTAAAACTTCTCTAAAATAGAGATCAAAACATCAAAATCTCTAAAAAAATTATCCTCCAACTCCAACAGTTTCTCTATTATACAGATTTTTGCATTTATTATATATTATAATAAATGCAGAATTTCATAATATAATAAATGAAAATTTTAAACTTTAGGTAACTAGTATAGTTTTCGTACCTTGTACAATATTTATCCCATAAAATAAATAAATTTGATTTATTTATTATTATAATTTTTTTTTGAAAATATCAATGTGTTGGTTTTTTTTTTCATTTACTAATCATGAATGATTTTTAAGGATGATAAAAACTTTATAAAATATCAACCTTTTATTTCATTTTTTTATAATTTCATACTATATAATATTTATAATATATGTTAAATTATATAAGGAAATTATGAATCCAACAAAGCTTTATATTTTGAATCTCATTTTAGTTTCATATATTATTTAATATTTATAAGTCCAACTAAACTTTTTATTTTGAATCTCATTTAAATCTTATTTATGACTTAAATGGTTGGCATGAGGCTTGATGAAAACATTTAATTTTAAAGGTTTTTCTCTTTCTCTAAATATAGAGAAATTTTTAACCTCTCTCCTCATTTCTCTATTTTACAAAACAATATATAGCAGTTGTTGGACCATAAAATCCATCTTTTTCTCTAAATTTTTCATTTTTCTCTATTTTAGAGGTTTTGTTGGGGGTGCTCTTACAATGTAAACTTTAAACACATCTTAACCGGAATAACCGATCAATTGGATGAAATTAAAGCTATAATTTTTAAATTAAATCCATAATTTTTATTTTTTTTAAACACCCCCCCCCCCTCGGTATTCTAAAAATCGTGCATAGTTGATGCCTAGGCGCTAGGCATGAGAGCACCTCGGAATTTTTAAGTCTGGGTAGGTTTCTAGGCGTAAACCCGCCTAGGCGCTGTCTAGACCTTGCCTAGACCCGTTTAGCTCTAACTAACTAGACATGTGATTAGTCGACTTAGGGTTTTTTTCCCCAAGTCGAGATGTATTGCTTTTAAGTCGAACATATAGTTTTAGATTTTAAGAAATTTAGAGTAGTCAGTCGAACACGTATTTTTACGTTTATTTACTTTATTACATTATTAGTTAAGCACCACAAATTAGGGTTTGTGTGGATTTTAATTATATTATATGAATAATTGACATGTCCTAAATGTTAAAATGTAAAAAAATACGGAGTAATCAAGTTATTTTTAAGTCTATTTATGCATTATAGGTGCTCGTCCACCATCTAACGCCTTTGAGAACATTGGACCCCTCCATAACCCCATACCTACCAAAATCTATATTATAATACTAAATGAGAAGTCGCCTATGACATGTGGCGGCTTCTCCTTTAAAGTAGATTTGTTAGTTATTTTTTTTAGATTTTTTAATTAGTAGGATTTGTTAGCTTTTTTTTATTCAAGATTAATAATAAAAAAGAATTATATTTAAAAATTAAATTACTAATTAACCTAATTGATATGCCATATCTAAAATAACTAACTAACCAAAGCGTAATCTTATTGTTTGTATGATGATATATGCAAATCCAGAATCTAGAAACTTACGCAGATCTTATCACTTTGTTTTTTTTTAATCACCAATCTTATCACTTTGTAATGTAATCTCTTACGGGATCTATTGCAATCTTATCACTAAAATAATTTTTAAAAAAAATCAGATTAGTCCATTCCAAGTTTCAAATTGTCATTAATTAGATTAGTCAATTTTTATTTTTATTTACAATTATTTATTAATTCAAAGTAGATATCTAAAATCAATGATCTCTGATTTGGTTAAAATTTTGAATGTTGAAATTAGTTTTTGTTTTTCCAATTCTTTAGATCAACTAATCTGATTTTGTTACAATTTTGAAATTAAAAAAAAAAAGTATTCACACCGCCAAAATCGTAGTTCTACTATTATAAATACTACCCTAACTCTTCCTGATTCAATTGTTCACATTTTTACGGAGTATATTCATTTGATTTTGTGCTGTTGTGTTGCTTTTATATCTTAATCTAACATAATCATATTTGTAGATGCAGGTTATTGATTCTACCCTAATTTACTAGATTTTTATCCCACCCCAACTTCCCTCTCTTATTGTTCTTCTCAGTTTATCCGATTAATTACGATTCCATTGATTCTACTTGGAATTATGTCCAGTTGTGCTTAACTACTCGGAAAATTGATGTGAACTCGATCGACTTTGTGTTGCTACGTGGAATCCTTAGTCAAGATGTACGTGAAATCATTCAACGTAACACTAAATACTTCCAATTCGATTTGATTTGAAGTTATCCAATTAATCTTTTGGTTTCATCTTATAAATATAGGGGCAAGCTAATGCGGATTTCATTTATTTTATTTATGGTTTTAGTTAGATGCATTCGTTCAAACATACTCCTTATATTCTCGTGGTTATATAATTAAATTTATGGAAGGTTTTGCTAATTAATCTTTTGAACCACTTTTTAATCAATAAATTTTAGATTTTCAATTATAATTTAGTCATGGTTATATAATTAAATTTATGGAAGATTTTGCTAAACAAATCACTTAAGATATGATTTGTTTGTTAGTTTAGATATTCACTGGATAAGATCAAATAAAATCATATTTATCTCAAAAAAATCAAATTTGATTACATTATAACTGGCCATTTGTTCAAAAAAATATTTGATTCTATTTTTTTTTGTTATATTTTTTATTCCACAAATTACTATAGAATATTTCGGTTTTAGTTTTAATTTCTATTTTTTTAGATAAATAACTCAAAATTGATTCATTCATTTAATTTTGAACCATATGTATGTTAATTAAAAGATAAAACCAAATCTCATAGGTTCTATTGTTCAGGTAATGTATCTTTAATTATTTTTATTTATTTCTTCTTCTTATCAGTTTCCTAGAGAAATATATCTGTGACTCTTTTTTATACAGATGTTTTCCACCACATGCTATATACAAGAATTCAAATCCCTATTCATTATGTATGTTGGATGGTTACAAGTAATGCTTACAAGTTTTGGTATCGATGAAGAAATGATAAATGAAATTATATAAACACATATTTTTAAACAAAGATCCGTGCAATGCACGGGGTACTAAGCTAGTTTTAAAATAAAATAAAATTATAATCGTACCAGGTTAACGGCTAAGATGTGTCACAACTCACGGTTTATTTACCTCTGATCTCCCCTCCCTCTGTAAATGTAAGGTGGGACCCACCGACCCACCGTTACCATAATTGCGAATAAGGTAAAGATACCTGTCCATACAAGTCGGCCACAATTGAGTGTTGTCCCAACATCGAATTAGGCAAATTGAGTTTAAGCCACACCCTCCCATACATAGATCCAATATCAATTTCCGATTCAAGCACCTTTACATTATCTGCAACTTTTAGAGCTTTTATGAATCCAGTATCTTTTGGTATATATACCAAAATAGTTATGAGTTAGATTGATAAGTTATATGTGCAGAGATCCTACACATGGCATTATTACTAGACACACTTAAATTCGGATAATTTTAAGTTTAGTATAAAAAAATAAATTGAAAAAGATTTCTTAAAAAAAAAACTAAGAATCTAATTTAAAATACGATATTTCTACCCTATGTCCGAAGAAGTGTAATTGAGAAAGATTATCTATCTAACAAAGCATCGACCCTAAAAAATCAATATTAAAAAAGGGTAAAATAATTAAATTAAGGAAAATCATTCATAATTAGGCTCCTTATCTTATGTTTTAAAATATGACTAAACTATTTTAATTAAAAAATATTTTCCGAAACAAGAAGATTGTTTGAAGGTTAATCCCCCCCCCCCCCTCCCAATACAACAACAACAAACGCAGTATCTCCCGCTCAGAGCAGGGTCTGAGGGTATTTTTGAGTGACCCATGACCGGACATCAAAGGAAAGAGAAAAGCATACCACTAGAAACTGAAAATTAAGAGAATAAAACGCAAAAGGGACAAAGATGAAAAAATGGAAAGGATGCACGTAAGGAATGCGAGATAGAAGGGAAGCATGAGCGAGAAACGTTGCCCCTGACTAGCGTTCGTCAACTCGGATAGCACTCCTTCACTGAATCTTATCGCGTGTCATCTCCTCATAGAGTCCTAGAGCGGTCAGATCATGTCTAATCACTTCACCACAACTCTTCTTTGGACGCCCTCTGCCTCGCCGAACGCTTTCGATAGCCAAGTTGTCACACCTACGCACTGGCACGTTTGGATCTCTCCTCTGAACATGTCCATACCATCGGAGTCTCGATTCCCGCAACTTAGCCTAAATACTAGTCATTCCTACCTTTTCTCGAATAGAATCGTTTCTGATTCTATCGCCCAACACTCTTTTGCTATTATGGTATTGTGACTCACTCCTCACTACACACAATTTCCTTTTGCTAAGAGTGCCCGAGTCCCTGACGGCACTCTCAGATGCTTGAAGCCTTGAACAAAACGCAGATCCTGAAAATAGAGATGCCAGAGAACCAATGAAGGTGTCGAGCAGCACAAAGTCACTGTTACGACAGAGTCACATTGACGTGGGGCTTCAGCGCACAAACGAAGGTGGATGAGAAAGATTCCGATGACGATGAGATGTCGAAGAGAGTGATGTTATAGTTTTTCAAGCCTTCGAATATGAAAGTAGGGCGTTGGTGGCGGTGAGGCGGTGGTTGTGAGCGAGACGGTGGCGGAATTCGACCGTGACGCTTCGAGATCGAGAGAGCGAGGAGAAATCACAAATATCTGGTGGAGGCTTCCGGACGAAGACCAAAGGAGGTGGAAGGTTAAAAATCTAAGTCCAGTTTTGGTATCGAGATTTACTTATGTTTAATAATAGTAAGGGTGTATAGCCTACATATGGATGAAAAAGGATAAAATCTAACTCTAATAACAATATACTCTATTCGTTCAATAATATAAGACTTTTTAACAAGTAATACACGTATTTTAATAAAATTCATTCCTCGTTTAAAATGATTATAATTACGCTAACTTTTTCATAAATTTATATATATATATTTTTTAATTTACACTGCTCTCTACAACCAATCAAAATTATTAAAAAAAATACAAAAATAATTAGAAGTCATTATTAATCCGTCATTTGAAAAATCTAAAAAATCTTACATTATTGATCAAAATAATACTTCTAAAATATCATATATTTATGATTGGAGTGAGTATATTCTCATTAAATCTCATGATATGATTTCTTGTTTCATTTTCATTAAATAAAAAAATACCTTTCATTCCATTTATAAATTCCACAAGTTAGAAAACCTATTTAATATTTTTTTGTTAAAAGAAGAGTCGGATCTCTCCGCGATTCTAATGTACTTTATTAATAAGACAAAAATCTATTTAATGTTAGGACATCATTAAAAAAAAACATTTCAAGTTTAGATATCTTTTATATTCAAATTATTTAATTTATATGTTTGATTCCACGTTGCTTGTTAGGACTTTAATGGTGTAACTAAAGTCACATAACGTCTCCCTTAGTTAATAAAAATGACTTATGGTGACAAAAAAAAAAAATTGTGAATTTGATCAAGAATTTTTTTTAAAAAAATGTCGGTCCCATCTAAATCCCAAAATTTCTTGGTAAGATTATTATTCACTTGGATTGGATTACATTTTGACACGTCAAGCGTATGAAATTCCAAATCATGATCGATCATATTGTATATCCGAAAATTAAGGAAGAAAAGGGAAAATTCCCATCCCCGTATTCCTACGAGCCTCCCATTAATAAATTCAATCAATATACTTTATTTACACGAATTGTCAATTTATCACTACCAAAAAAAATAAAGCGAAAAATTCGTCTTTCTTTGCATCCAAATACACGTTTATTTTCAAGTTTGGTGGGGGGTATTTTCCCCTTTCTCTCTAAACCATCAACAATTATACTAGGATTATATAAATTAAAAAAACCATATAGTATAAAAGTAGAACTAAGAATCAACTTATAATATATGATATTATAATAATAATAATTCCAGTATAGAATTCCTTGCAAGTTAACGCCAAGCAGACGCAACCGCAAGCGTCCTACCCATCCACCCGAAGCAGACTCCCCCATTCTCCTCTTTCACCGTGAAGTTCGGGTTCCCTCCCCGGGCCGGGCTCGTCAGGTTGGCCCGCATCGACTCCGCTACTCCCCGCCCCACAGGCTTCGCCTTGAACCCCGCCATCCCCATCCGGGCCCTCCATTTCCCCAGCACCTCGCACCGCTCCACGCGCTCCCGCCCCTCGCACGCCACCGCATTTGCTGCCTTTCGTCCCAGGGCCTCCTCTACCCGGGCCCGGTCCGGGCTCTCCCGGGCCAGCTCGAGAGATTCGAACAGCGCCCCGTAGTAGCCCGAGCATTCGCTCACTCGGGTTGCGAATGGGGCGGTGTTTGCGCTCAGCTCCTGCTCCGCCACCGCCACCACCCGCGGCTGCATGGCCCGCACGCGGCGGAGGAGCTCGTCGCGGAAGTTCTCCATGGACACGCTCTCGTCGGGCACCCGGTAGAGCCGGAAGGCGAAGTTGGCCACCAGGGTCTCGTCGGGCCCGCACCCGATCGACTCGCGGGTCAGCTCGTCGACGGGGCAGACCACCGAGTTGAACCGCACCGAAAATCGCGCGGCCGCGCCTTTCTCCGCCACGATTCTTACGAGGCTCTCTTTAACCCCTTCCAAGCGCTTCGAAGTCTCCTTGTCATCCCTCACCTCCGTTTCGACCGCCGTGATCTTGAGCTCCAGTGGAGAGTTGCTGCGAAGCGTTTCCGACGCACGCTCCACGAGAGCGCGTAGGAGGTTGACGTACTGCCGGCCGTGGCCGACGTCGAAATCTACTATGTGAACCACCTTGGGGGCTGCTCCGTTCTCTTGCATGGTGGAGGCTATGGCGTCCAGAATGAGCAAGTTGGAGGACAAAAGAGCGAACTTGAAGCAGGGGGAGAGGTCGTAGAGCGCTTGGACGGACGCCACGTGTTCGGCACCGTACAGTTCAGCGACCGGAGGTGGATTCTCTCCCGGAGAGACGCGACACCGGAGCGCGTGGAGCATGTGGAACGCCAGCCTCTGTTCTGGATCGCCGGTGGGGCTCGCCACCTGTGCTAACCGAGTAAGGGTTTCGGCAATTTCATCCGATTTCCCGTCGACAATCGCCATCGCCGCCTCCGAGATGAGCTCCGCCGGTTTGGCAGTCGGCGGCGTTTGCGGCGTCGGAGCGAGCAAGAGCGGCGGCGGAGGGGTTTTCGACGACGAACAGGAGGACGAAGATGAAGTCGGTGAAGGCAATACGGTGTTGGCCGCCGTCGGCACGGCGGAGGCTGCGGTTGTGGTTGCTGTGGCGGTGGCGGTGGCGATGGCGGTGGGGGAGATCAGATCCTGGAAAGTCTGTGACCAGTCGATGTTGGTGATAGCGGAAACGGCGTCGTTTTCTCCGTCTCCTCCTCCGATCCGGTCGTCGTCATCGTCTAAGAGATGCTTCTCGAGCTCCTGAAGAGTAGACATCATCTGGCTGCTATTCTCCGATCCCGGGTTGAAATTCGGGCCCGGATTCGCCGAATTATTCGGCTGATAAATGTGTTGCTGTTGGTGGTGGTAGAAAGGAACACCGTAGCGGGCGGAGGAAGCCGTGGAGAGAGACGAGACAGAGGAGAGAGAGGGCGATTGATGCTCCTGTGAGAGAGAACAAAGATCGATCGACTGGGAGAGCGGCGAAATCGGAGACAAGGTATGGTTTTGGAAGCCGCCGTTGAATCCTCCCGTCCTCTGTTTCATAGATCTCAAGAACAACCCTCCCCCTCCTCCGCCACCAACCAAGCCCTGCTGTTGCTGAAAGTAACTCTGCGGCGCGGCGCGAGGGGAAGCCTGAAACTCCGCCAGCGACCGTTTCCCGACCATCATCAAATCGGGCCTCCGGTACCCGATCTGCTGGCCCGGATTCCCGGCGAGCTGTTGCTGCTGTTGTTGAAACCTGTAGACGCCGTTAACACTATTCTCCACGAAACCGTTACCGATCGATCGCCCTCCACCACCGTAAAAGCCCGGATCACCGCCGGGGAAACCCGAAGCCATGTTTCCTTTTTGGTATTCCCTGAGAAAGAAACTCAATCAAAAAAGCCCTCTTTTCTAACTAGATCCTTCAGATCAACAAACTTCCATCTAATCGCACTCAAAACATCAAGAATCAAGAAATAGAAGGAGAGATATAAAAGGGAGTTTCTATCTCTAGAAGAGATTGAATTGATTCTCATAAATATTAGAGAGAGAGAGAAAGGATCGGTTACTTATGTGGTTTTGATTTCATGGCCCGCTTTCTTAATTGGCTGGGCCCCACCCTGGGGAGATCCTCTGCGACGCGTGTTTACTTGTGAAGCTATGCAACCAACCGTTGGATATGATGACTGATCGACGACGGGGACGCAATCAGACGGTGGGAATAGCTGACACGTATAGCTGATTGTTTGTTGCATTACAGGTAGTCTGAATTGTTTTTTAATGAGGGAAGTGGCACGAGTGGGTCTTACGACCACTTCCAAACCTCCGCGCGTATCGACAATCGTAATTTAATTTTAGATTTCTTGTCAACGCGTAAAGTGTTTGTTGTGCTTTGTATACTCCGTATTTGTTTTTGTTTTTTACGTGAAACTTTCTATTTGTGTATTATACATACCAACTTTTGTAGTTTTGTTGGATACCTCAAAAATATTTATTTGTAATTTAAAATTCTTTTTTTTTTCCCCAACAATTTTGTTAGAGTTTAAATTTTATAAATAATACTATCTCCATTTTATAAAACATTTGATTTATTATGCATATAATACTATATAATGATCTTATAATCTGTATTATATATGAATGTTGAATGATTTTGAATTGATTCGATTCAGATCAATCCGAAAATCGAATTGATAATGTTTATGAATAAAAAATTGTTCCTAAGATCTTATACTCCGTAATAGGTTCGATTTTAGTTTTAGTTCGAATTCATATCCTAACCGGAGTGGGTCGCAATTTACAATTGATTATGCATTCTCAATCTACACTTTCTCTATGGAGGATTCACACAAAAGCTAACAATTTCAAGTTTTTTGAAGACCATAACACAACCTAAAACTGAAAAGGAGGTCATAACCCAGATTACAAATGTACATAATGAAGTTCTAGGAGGCTAGCTAGGATACAATCAAAACAAAGTTAACCATTCTGGAATGGCTTACCGGAAAGAACTTCTGGATAGTATTAATAAGTCTCCGGTTCGAACTCCGAAATGACCACTCTTTATTTACCTATTCAAGGTATATAAGAGGCAAATACCTTAACCCTGATCTGTTGTACGTTTGGTTAGATAATCGAATCCCTCTTCCGATATTCCATCGGCGTCAGTGGCGGTGTTGTTTGCGCTCATTGTTAGCCGTCGTTGGAAGACAACCCCTTGCATGACAAAGACTAAAATAAATTAATTAATATAAATAAATAAACAAAAAAGGACTAACATAAATTGATTAAAATTGTACGATTGCCAATCCATACTTTTTTTGGGCCCAAGGTTGAAATTATTTGGCCCAAGCATTTCAGCTTTTATTGAATAAAAATTTAATTGAACTGAAACGACTGGTATAAATTATTCACTTAATTTGGTGTAAAATTGGAATCAACTTTCTCTGACTTATTTTGCTTGAGTGTTTGTGTGTTGAGTTTAGTTGGTGTTTTTTCATGTGTCTTTGGTGTCTGATTTTTCATTCGTTGTTAGTAGATTGTGTGAGTTTTGGCTGGTCGGGGTCGTGACTGTATCTTCACGACAACTCTTTTGTCTAGGAGGCGCTTCGCTGGAGGTAAATCTTCACACCACCACGGGTTCGTGCCTTGTTGTACCTACTCTCCAGCGGTGCTATTTTGGTAGTGCTCTCAAGCCGACACTGACATCTGGCTCCTTATGGTTTCATCGAAGACTTCTTTTTCATCCCGCTCCAGTCTATTTTGAATCGTCGATTTGTTGATTTCTTTGTTTTTGTTTATGACGGTACTCTCGTCTGTCGATTTTACCGGTCTATCAAGAATCAAGCTTGTTTGATATCGAATTATATATTACCTTATAAAAAAGAAATATAGGAGAAGTAATCTACCAATTTATATACTATGTTTGGATTATTTAAATTTTCGATGTGTGCCAGTTTTGGGCTTCATGTAGATATATATTGAAGAAACCACACCCAGAAATATATATCTTGAAGAATGGTAAAAGTTTGATTTTTTTTTTAAGAAAGTAAGAGTTTGGGTGAAGTAAGATCTTATTGATCCACCACCCAATAGCGACCTTACGAACAAGAGTACAGAGCTCTGGGTGAGTGACGATTTAAGCACCAACTATCAAGAATCAAAGATGAGCAACCTAGTTTGTTGGCCACTTGATTGACTTCTCGGAACACATGGTTGTAGGAAGTCGGATCAAAACCATGAAGCAAGATGAGATAGTCTATCAACACCATCTTCGACCAAACACACCCTTCCCAAAACGCATGGTTGCGGGCACTTCCAAGTCCCTCTAATAGCAGTGACAACAATCAAGTTGTTCCCATCCACCTCGATTTGCTGAAGGCTCATCAGCCACCAAACCTATCTAAAGGGCGAGCACTTCTGTCATGAAAGCCAACACAGAACCACACCACAAGACATCATAGGCCTACACATTTCTCACCCGTCACACACACATATTCCGCTTAATATATTAAACAATATCATTTTACATTTACTTTTATACTATAGTAAATGATCTTGTTTATGATGTATGTTATTTATTTTATTTTTTTGATCAAAATGTATGTTGTTTATTTGATATGATTAAGTTTATTTTACATTGCTAGTTGTTTATTCGTTAAAGCATTGATCCTTGTATTGATGTTTTTCTAAAAGTTTCTTGGTTGAATATATATAACGGGTGTGGTTCAGCCGAATTTTCACCTGATCCACCTGATTAACCGTTGAATAATGGGTGAACTGTAAACGGAGTGGGTGAAACTAGAAGCAAGTAATGAGTCACATCATGTGAGAATTCAACCTATTTGCTATCCCTAAATACTAAAAACGCATCAATTTTTTTTTTCTTAGCTCGTTGACATTGCCTTGGCAACATTACTCGGAGTAATAGTCATTGGGCCAGGCGGTTAAATTATCATTTACAATCAGGTGGTCCTAGTTTTACAGTAATTAAAAGTCGAAAAAAATTGGATACCGCTCAAAATTTACAAAAACTGGAGAGTTTGTAGGGATGTGTTGTATTTAATGCAACAAACATCGACATGGAAAATGTGAAGCATCTACTACTGCACACTAAACAAATGGGCAGTTTTAATGAGCCATATATTATTTCACAATGTAAAGATGGAGTCACATCTAAACTCATCACAATTTATATTTAATTTCACGAATAAATAAATTTGCAGGATATCTCTGCAATACATATTTCAAAAATTAACTAATTTTGGTACAAATTAAACATATCAAATACTATAACAAACCATTAATTCGTAGGCAGATCGAGAACGTGTGCCGATATGACGTCTCTGCATATTAACATTTAATATAAGGTATTTAAAGTTATAAATACAGTAATGTATAAGCATCCAAGTCAATACCAGTATTATAAAGTCCCGATATGACGTCTTTAATTAATCAATTAAATGTGTATTTTTATTTGCAATAAATGTTGATAAGGTCCTACTGTATAATTGTATATAACATAGTAGGCCAGCTGGCTTGATAAGAGAACACATAAAATGATGGTTCATTTGATTGAATTGAACGTGAAAGATACCATTTAATTACATTTATTTTTTTGCTTTTACACTTTCGGATTTTTTTAAAAAAAAAAAGCATATATAGTATATAGGGAATGAGATGAGATATCATATAGTTTTGAAAATATCTTTAAGTGAAATTGGTAAAATCTTGACTATTTAAGAGGATTCTTATGATTTTCTGCTTGAACTTTATAGAGATGAAAATATTATTTTAATAAGAATTAGTAATACTTGAGAAAGTTAAAATAAAATTTTAAGTAATTCTTCAATCTTAACCATTAAATTGAGATTGAATGATTTACCTATTTTGAACTCTAGCTAGCCGTAGAATTGATTTTCAACTTATGCTAATATATATAATATATGGCAAACAATTTGGGACACCGGAAACAATGTAATCTTTAAACATAAAAATCTTAATTCAACAATCAATTTAGCCTTTGAAGTAGCCTCAAATATAAAATGCTGGAATTCGGAAACAAAGATGGAAAATAAACCAACCACACGAATCACCAATAGAAGAAAAATCAAGTGGACTAAACCCCTTAGCAATATCTATAAAATTAATATAGATGGCTCGGTTAAGCCCACGGTTCTTGCCAAGTGGGAGGAGTCATTCGTGATAGGGCTGATATACGAGCTAACGAGCTCGAGTAGTGGGTGTTCAAGCTTGGCTCGTTTACAAACGAGTCGAGCTCGAGCTCAAGCCTCATTTTCTCGAGCCGAGCCGAGTCGAGCTCGAGCTACTCACAAAATGTAAATCTGTGATTCAAAGTGAATGGAGTCTAAAAGGAAAAGCGGCTGACAGACTCTTTAGAAGAAGAGATTAAATAAAACCTAGGGACAGAACTGTAATTTCACCTACGAAACGAGATATACGCCCTATTTACAAGGGGTTAAATAAAACCTATTTACATGGGGTTAAATAAAACATAGGGGGAGAACTGTAATTTCACGCATAAAATGAGCTCACTAGTACAGAAAGTCGGTTTTACCTCGGTTCTGTGTGCAAGCTTTACCACGGTTCTGAACCGTGGTAAAAGTGGCTATGGTAAATCTGCAGAACCGTGGTAAAACCGTCCACCCGTGGTAAATCTGCATCTAGTTGTAGGCCTTGTGAACCGTGGTAAATGTGTTAACCGTGGTAAATAGGACGTGTGGTAATTGTTTTGAAGCTTGGTAAATTTGTGAACCGAAGTAAAAATGCATGTGGTAATTGTGTTTTGAACCGTGGTAAATTGTTGAACTGAAGTAAATATGTTTGTGGTAATTGTTTATTATAGTAGCCTATGCGGGATTTGAACCCACATCTTTGTGTATAAACACATCGCTCTACCATTTGAGCTAATAGGCTTAAATAAAATAATAGTATAATTTTCTACCTTGCAAAGGAAAATAACACATAAATCAAAAGCTAGCTTAATCGGCTATAAAGTAAATACACCTAAATTCCTGAAGACTTGAAATATTGCAACAGACTAGTATCAAACACCATGACTCATATACCTAAAGAAAATAAATGCATCTCCAACAACTAATCGCATAGATGTAACAAAAGTACTCCACCCTCTCATAAGCAAATGTCTAAGGGGTTGGCCTGATCAAGCTGGCATGAATGAGGGTGGTATTAGATATTTCATCATTGTAGGGACTAGATTCATCGACATGTTCTATAGCTTAGCAATCATTATAGCTCTAAATGGATCATTAAATGTGCCGAAAATGTTACCTTTGTATAATATATGTGCTTAAAACGCCACTTATTGCCATGAAGATCCTTTGTGAGTAGCTCATATCCTCCATGTATATATGTGTTGGGGTAGGCTGGCACATATCCTTGAAAATGATCAAAGTTTAATTGCAACACAAAAGAGAAACTCTCAAACCATGATCAATGCATCTGATCGAAACTAGAAAGATTGGCTATATATGAAAATCATGATTACCAGTGGAGGCAGACATTCAGTGGCATGCTTACAAAGAACTGATAACCCTCCATGGGTGCTGGTGTCAAAAGTTGTTAGGATCTTACAGAAGGAATTGACCTTTTGCCTCAGTGTTGAGAGCTCAGGTTCTGGTGAATCAGAATCACCGGCTACACCAACACAAACAAGATAACGTTCTACAACAACAATTTCTCTTACATGGAAATTCAATTGATCTATAAATGAATTTGAAGGACGATAATCAAAATCCTCCCTTACATTTTTTTAGGGAGCAAGGTGATTTGTGTATATACTTCATCAGTTTCCTGCACGTATGCATGTGAAATACAACTTCAACTTCTGTAAGCATTTTCGTAATGTTTTAGAAAAGATTTTCATTCATCGCGCCAGACTCTTAAGCAAAATTTGTACAAAATAGAAATTGCTCTGGTTCAGGGGCTTATTAACAGGCATTGATCTGGTTCAGGCAGCATCAGTTTGAATGTTGAGATGCCTAGTTAAGATAATTAGTTTGAATGTTGCAATAAGATAAATAGCTAGTTAGGAATAAAACATTTGTTCGGCAGCTTAAGCATGAGAGTACAAATCAGCTACAACATTGAGAATAATAGTTTATTTTTACAGAAATGTGAAACAAGAGAATGAATCAGACACAAGAGAATGAATCTAATTAAAATATCAGATAAGGTCAGGGTGATGCATAATCTGCGATGGCAGGACATAATGCAGGCACAAGAATCTAAAAAAAACAAATAAATGAAAGCACATATTTAAATGTGATCAATGAAGTATCCATGGGGGAACACATGAGCATTTGTCAAAATTCGCTAAAGAGACAGGCTTCTCCACAAGCGACTAAAGGAAATCAACACATTTGTCTCACTCCACGAAAATCATAAACAAATTGGGTAAACAACTGACATAAGCATTACTCACTGGGTTAAATGGTTTGTTGATGATCAAAGAAAGCATAGTGGAGAAGCCTGGTAAGCCAGGAACAAACACAATATTGGCAGCAAGACCTGAATGCTCGAGAATGTCGTTCTCCCATCATTCAGGCATGCAAAGACAAGATCCTTTCAAAGAAAATTTGTATAATAGAGAGAGAAAATTGTGGAAACACTTACTGCAGATGTAATCTATGCACTCTTATCTTGAAGTATTCACTGCGATTTTTTTCCATTTATCTGGTTGACTTTTTTTTACTTATGCTGAGATGTGATGCCTTTTGTAACTACTTGTATATCATATAATTTTGATTCTCAAGCCTTTGTATGGTTGTTTTTATTGTATATTATTTTATTCTTCCTAATATATTCACCCATTTCCGGAAAATTACCCTAAACCCCTCAAACCCTTTCCCCATCACATAAGCTCTCACTGTCTAGGATTGAATTATACTTTCTCTATATGCATGCTCATTTTTTTTATACACTACTTGTGCTCTCCATTATTTTAGGATACAAAATATCATGAACCTATTGTTATATGCTCTAATCTGACACACGTGGATCCTATTTTTTGCACGAACAATTTTGTAGCCTTGTCAATTTTGAGAATCTTGGCTTATATATTATATTGAGAGGATATGTTGTGGTCTCTTGTTTTGTTTGCTAAACTCCAGAATAAATAGTCTATGATAATATAAACCAAGCAATGGCATGCGTAAATGTGATCTATGGGAGAAGAAGATTGGATCATCTAATCTTCGTCTTGAGTAATGATACTTGGAAAGAAATCAAATAATTAATAAAACGAGTTTGCATAGAAGCAAAAGACATCATGTGTTTTATATATAGAAGCAAATAGTAAACAAGTTGTGCACTTGCAAAGTCTTCTCATCAAACTTGGTTATTCAAGAAATTCTACCCAACCGACAGTCTACATATATATGTCCTAGCTAACGATTTTATGGGTTAAATAAACCATCTTGTATCAAATAAAGACTACATCATTAATTTAACTTGACAAGGATCGTCATTAATGAACCACTTATCCAAGCAAAAATCATTTTATCAACTCATGAAACACGTTCATACGAACTAGCTCCGTAACAAAAATTCAACATCGTCAAATTAATGTGGAAATTAACTACAAATTCTAGTAATTCTCTACTCAAATTCCAATGAAACGCTCTCTTAGACATTTTTTTTTGAGAATTTTTCTTAGACATTTAATCAAACACCTAATGAGCATAAATTTATCAAACTATAAAAACTCAATTATCAATTCTCAAATTACTAATGCCAATCAAATATTCTTCCATCCAACACCAAATTCATCAATTCAATTGATTCACCAACCAATCAACTCCACTAAATCAATCTAGGTCAATGCAGATTCAATCAACCTTAACAAAGCTCAAACATACATATTTAGATTAAAATTAGAGGGGCTTACTAGAGTTCCAAGGCTCGATGAAGCAGAGTCGGGATCGCATGCATATATATGGAGATCTGGGTTGGTGGTCATTCCCTTATGCGCTTCTGAAACTTCGATGTCGGCGTCGTTGTTCAAAGGAGGAGATGTTGGCGACTGCTTCGGTGTGACTTCGCATGATGGAGAGCCATCGGTGTAGCCATTAATTTAGTCAAATGAATGAGGGAAAACATCCAAAATCAAGAACATAGAGGAGGATAGGCCGTCGATGATGGTCTACAGTGCTGACTTTCATTCTTCAAGGAATGGGAGCATGCGAGGTCAGAGAGAGAGAGAGAGGGTGGATGAAGTCAGAGGAAGGAGATGGAGAGAAACCCTGGGGCAAAGCTTTCATGGCGGATGACAAAGAGAGTGAGTGAGAGGTCGATAGATCTGAGATGCAGCGCTCCTAATTGGAAATGGAGCATAACTGCAGAAGAAAGAAGTTATAGGTTTAAAGGGTCTTTCTAAATTACGACGGTTTCCAAAGAAACCGAGGTAAATTTTCCAACTCTACAAATTTACCGCGTTTAGACTCGGAACTGTGGTAAATTGTTCTACGAAATTACCACGGTTGTTCAAGGAACCGAGGTAATTTTGCAAACCCTACAACTTTACCACGACAAGGCACGGAACCGTGGTAATTTAAGTGTCGCCAAAGGCTATTTTTTTACTAGTGGCTATACGAGCTACTCGAGCCGAGCTCGAGCTCAAAATTCTGCTCAAGCTTGGCTCATATTTAATTCGAGCGAGCCCGAGTCGAGCTTTTTCCGAGCCGAGCCCGAGCCGAGCTCGAGCTACTCGGCTCAAGTAACAACCCTAATTCGTGACTCGAAGAGCAGTTTATTAGATGTATTCTTTCAAAATACATAAAAAGGTTCGATCTTACAGATAGAGGCAGAAGCAGTCATTGTATGCATGCAACAGGCAACAAGCAGAGGAATTCGGAAGGCTATCTTTGAAAGTGATAATCAGACTATCATCAAGGCAATAAACAAGGAAATCAATACTTCATGGGAAGTCATCCATCAACTTGAGAAGATTATGATTATGGCTCAAGAGTTCGATTTTATACAGTTTAGACATTGTTATAGAGAAGCCAACTATGTAGCTGATTTCATAGCTAGAAAAGATATCGATTGTATTAGATCCACATCTTCTCTTAGTAAGGAGTTGTACTACATCATCCTTAGGGATGATCCTGATAGTTTGTTACGTCTTTCGTAGCAAACTTCAACTGTTTGTGATAAGGCTAAAGTAAGCCCGTACGGAACTTGAGGGCACAATTGTCTTTTACTAGGTAACATTTATTTCAACCCTAACTTCCTTTATATATATGGATGATGGGCTAAGGTTTTGAGGAGGCTTCTCTAACAGCCGACAAACTCTGACTTGAGCGTCGGAAGCTCCTCCGGAGGAGCGAGCCCCGCCTCTTCTTCTTCTTGATCCTTGCAAGAAGATCGATCGACAGGGAGAACGATGGAGGTGCAGATTTCATGCTTTACATTTGGCGCCGTCCATGAGGATTCGATCAAAAAGCCATGAGATCGGATCTCTCAATCAACAAAGAAACGAAGATCGACTATTTATGAAGCTGGATGAAGCGGCGGATCCTCAGGTGTCCCTCCGTCGACTTCCCTCTCGCCTTCGCCCACAAATCCTAGCAGGGGGCGTCGTCAGCCTTCGAGCAAAAGACAAAGGGCATGGCGGCTAACCAGATCCGAGCCTTCTTATGCTAGAACCCTAGCAACGAGGTTATCGGTTATGTCATCTCACACCATAGCCGCCGCTACAGGGCGTCTCCTTTCACTGAGACACGAGGACGATACCGGTCGCCGGCCCACGTCTAAGCCTCGTCGCACCACCGCCTCACACAGAAAACACACCCCGCGAGATCTCGACTGAAGGAGGTTGGGGCATCGGTCAATGCCAGATCTAAATCCCGAATCTCCCTCATCCTGTGGTGATGATGGTCAGATCCAGCGCAGCCCCACGCTTCGACCTCTCTTTGGAGCGGATTTGAACCGGGTTATCCGCAATCAGGATCTGGCCTAATTCTATTGTTCTCTACTGGTTTCACAGCCCGAGCTGCATCAACGTCTTGCCTTGATCGTTCCTTCTCCACTTTTGTGTTAATCGGATGAGGGCCTCAATATCGTGGCAATGAGAACTGACAACAACAGGTGACTCTGGGATGTCGCTCTCGAAGCCATTACTGCTATTGTTCGCCTTTGTCGGCGGGGGCATTCGGCTGGTGAGTGCAGGTATATACTCATCCATTTCGTTGCTTGATTAGACGAATTATTGTTCATGGTCGCAATACTTGTCATGTAGGTCAAATCGCTTTGTTGTTGTGACTTAATGGGTTCTAAGTTCTTGTCTTGAATTACTAGTCAAAGCTATTAATATTTGATTCGTAAAAGCAAATATATATATATTTAGAATAGGATCTGGCTTAATTCCTTTTTGCTCATTGTTCATCCGATTTTCATGACACAATTTTGCCAATATATGAATAAGTTTAAACGACAGAATGAACTATACAAATACATGTTACATGGACTGATTATGTGGTTGAGCCTAATTGATCAAATCCCTGTTCGTATCGTCCTAAAGATGATTAGTGTCTCTTGTTTGTCTTTTTGGCTTTCTCTGCTTGCTTTGCTATTCCTGCATAGGTAACAATAGAAGCTACGAGCACAAAGCAACGGCCTTGCTGCTAAACGAAGCAGTGGCATGCCCACGAGACCTGGTGTCACGGACCACGTACATTGGGGCAAGGTCGATCCCAACCTTCAGGGACAACTCATGGACATGATGCTTTAATAATGCAATCATAAACTAGTTAAGGGTCAAACTAAGAATTCATGGAAAAATTGGTGCTACAATGGGCATACAACCGACGCCCTTGAGCAAGGCAAGTTCACTCCTATTTCCATTTATTTGATCTGCGGAAATAATTGAGCACCCAGCTAGTTTGATGACATGAGCCAGCTGAACAAGGGCCACTAGCTTGCTAATTACTTGATTATACATTATATTGAAGTGCACAATCTTTAGATTTGGAGCACAGTAGCAGGTCGGCATCTACTTTGTCAATGTATTGATATGGATGACATACAAATCAAAGCCGAGAATATATGCCCGACATCTATCGACTCTGCGAGTGTAGATCTACCTAAATGAATCGCCACTCACGACCAAATTATCGCCACTTAAGGCCAAAAGAACGCTGATTTCAGGCCATGAGTTCGCCACTTAAGGCCAAAATAACGACGATTTCAGGCCATGAGTTCGCCACTTAAGGCCAAAAGAACGCCAATTTCAAGCCACGAGTACGCCACTTAAGGCCAAAATATCGCCACTTATGACCAACGAATCGTCATTTACGACCGTTTAAAGCCAATGTTAAGCTGTAATAACCCCGTTAAGGGCCATCGAAAGTCAAAATCAAGCAATAAGAGTATCATTTAAGACGAAATGTTTAACCCTTAAAGGAAACCACCAAATTGTCAATCATAAACAAAGGTTAATCATGAATGTCATCAACAAACATTGCCTCTCACTTAAGGCCAAACGTTTAATAACTTTCATTTGATTAGTCAACGGCGCACCAATTACATTATATTGTGTTATTCGATCGGTTGGGAATACAAAAGCTTGTCGGACACAACAAGGGCAATGGTCAAGCATTACTAGTGGTCTTCGATCATAGAAAGTGACGAGAACCGAAATATTCGTCTTTCCTCATCACTAGATCGTGAAGAGGAAACCCGAGGGGCAATTGATAAGGCTAAAGTAAGCCCGTACGGAACTTGAGGGCACAATTGTCTTTTACTAGGTAACATTTATTTCAACCCTAACTTCCATTATATATATGGGTGATGGGCTAGGGCTTTGAGGAGGCTTCTCTAACAGCCGACAAACTCTGACTTGAGCGTCGGAGGCTCCACCTCTTCTTCTTCTTGATCCTTGTAGGAAGATCGATCGACATGGAGAACGATGGAGGTGCAGATTTCATGATTTACAGTTTGCATACTGTAAAAAAAAAAAAAAAACTTATGCTAATATATATTATTTCATTTTTTCTATCCTATACTCTTAGAAAATAGAATAAGGGTGTGCTTGGATTCCGATTGTATTATGTTTATAATGCAAATAGATAAGGTGGTGTCTGGTTACCACATTTTTAAGGTATTTAAATTAAGTGTTCTAAATTTGAAATATTTTAAAACTTTAATTAGTTTAATTTTTCTAAAATTAAATTCCTATGATTGACTTTTTTATATGAAATATTTCGGCCTTATTTAGATTTTTATCATATACCCTTAGAGTATAGGCAGGAACGGACTGAGGGGGGGCTAGGGTCAGCTCCAGCTCCAGCTCGTCCCATTTTTACAAAAATAAAATAGTAGGTAAAATTTCTTAAGGAAAATTAATAAAAATTATTATTTTTAATTAAATTAAGGATTTTGTTAGTAAAAATTATGCGTATGAGAAAATTTTAGTCTATCTAACCCACATAAATTTTAATTTCTGGTTTCGTGCGTGAGTATAAGATATAATTTATATAGAAAGATTGTGTTACATGGTATAAAAGCAATATTTTGAGAAAGAAAAGAAAATACTCCGTAGTATATAAAATCGTAATATATAATCCTCAATATATAGGTAATTCTATCAAGTAATATAAGTTTTATAATTCAAGTAAAAATATGTATTAAATGCGTATTCAAAAGTCAATAATGTATACACAACCTTGGTTCATTCTTATGAAATTTTCAAATTACTTGTAGTAAATTTTCAATTATTCTCTAATATAATCGATCAACGTACTTGTTAGTAACATTTAATTTTATTTTTTAGTACTGTTAGTTCGTGTTTTCATATTAGTTTCGAATATGATTCATGAGCATTAAATATATGGGATGAGAAAGGATCAAGCTCATGATGCTCATCATATATTTTGTCCTCATTATACTAGTGTAGGTTTCGTCCCGTGCACGAAGAATATAATATTATAAATAATTTAGATAGAATTTAATAAATAAAAAATATAATAATCTAAATATAAATTATTTTTTCACCAAAAAATAATATAGATATAAAATAAAATTAGTTTGACATGTTATATAGAATCTAAATATCTTTTATTTAGACTATCTCAAAATATAAATAAAATTCACATTTATAAGTTAAAATGCTTTTTTTCTAATATACCATTAATTGAATATCATGTAATTAAATAGATAAAACTGGTTTTTAAAAATATTGTTTTTATTTTTTATTAAATATATAGTACATATTTATTATGTTAGTTTACTAAAATATTTATGCACGGATGGATTTTGGCTACATTACATTGTGGCTACATAATATTTTAATAAATTATGTTGGCCTCAAAAAATAATATAGATATAAATAAAATAACAATTATTAAATAAATAATTTTAATATAAATAATTCTTTTCACCAAAAAATAATTTATATATAAATAAAATAACACTTATCAAATACTACATATTCATCTATTAATATTTTTGGTAAGTATGACTATGAAATATTTTTTATTTATAGTTTTTTAATTAATTAAAATATATACATAGATTGTGGGTTATAACTTTCGATAAACCATGACAACATATTATTTTATTAATTTTTTTTCCTAGAATTAACCACAACGTGCAATATAGGATGCTAAGCAAAGGCTTAGAGAGAGAGAAACTCTCTTGTGAAAACCCCCAACTTTTGAAAACACCCAATTTATGAAATCCCCAATCTGAGAATACAAATCGCTATTTCGGACCCCAAATTGTGCTTCCATCCAGTTTGGTATCCTTCTCCCAATCTATCATTCCTTCAATCAATCCGGTTCTTTGCCTAATCCTCACCTCTGATCACGCTCTGTCAACCGTACTTCCTTCAACTATCGTTTCTTGGTGGTGTTTTGGCCGGAGTTTCAACTTTTTCGAGTGTTGTTCTGTGGCTCATGTCCTTGGTTTGTGGCTGTCCGTCGGTTTTTTCCAATCGTGGGTTGTACTTCCCGCAAGTGATTATCCCTTTTCCCCTTTGGTCGCTTCAACTCGTCACGTTCTAGGCTTGGCTGGGGCTCCTGGCTTCCCGTTGCCGTCTGGTTTAGGTTCGGTCGGGGTGGGTGGCGCGATTCCCTCCCCTTGTGTAAATAGGTTGGGGCTTCGGCATCTTGGTTGTGTCTTTTCGCCCATCCTTGTCCGTCGGTCTCGCCTCGCCGATCTCTAAGGTCTTTGTCATGGTGTTCTGCTACCCTTTTGTCGTCGACACTTCTGCTGATCATCGGGGCCCTTGGTTCTCCTTGGACTCGAAGGAGACCCGTGGTGTTGTCTACTTAGGGTTATATTTTCCTGCTTTGGAACCGAGGTTTTGCCTTTGGCCCAAAACAACCATGGAAGCAAACAAAAAAAAGGAAAAAAAAAAGAGTATTTCGGATTGGACCTGTAGTTTTTGGCGCGTTGTCGAGTTGCCTGGTTGGGTGGTTGTGTGGCTTTGGGATCTAGCGGTTTTTTGAACAGTGTTTCTTCTTATTTGTCGACGTGCGAGAGGTAGTGGACGTGATCGAAACCTGAAAGCTCGTTGACAGAGTCTAAATATGAGGTTCCCACTTAGTTCCCCAAGGATTCCCTGCGTCGCCTCTACCAACTAACGGTTGGGTTGCTGCATATTGCTCCTGCACTTTCATCAATGATGCTAGTCTTCGCTTATACTCCCTTGTAATTTGATGGTTCTGTCTTGTTGTTGTTTTACGTCTTAGCTTATTTGACGGCTTGTCAGTCGCCAATTTTTTCGGCCTATCGACCCACCGGGCATGTCCTGTGCGTCGAATTTTTACCTAATAAAATAAATTAAATATAGGATGCTCGACATTGATCTTAGTATATGTATATAGATAGATAGATAGAAGTTTTTAAGTGGAAAAGAGACAGTTATAAGTGAAAATTACCATTTTAATATTTATCATGTAGTATAAATTTTCAACCAACCATCTCCATCACTTAACTCTTCACCTACATTATTCAAACATTAAATAAAATATTTGTCTTAGAAATACAGACTAATTTTCATTTTCAAGTTTGAGTTAAAAATACGTGAATAAAAAATATTTTGAATTCGCTATTTTTTATGATTCTTGTAAGGGTAAAAAAGTCAAATAATAAATTTAATTGAGTTCTTGAATACTTATTGGATTGAGTTAATGAGATGGGTATTGAGTACAAATTAATCTTTCATATCCGCACCATCACCCAATTAATCCATCACTTGCATAGTTGCATCACCCATTACGGTGTATCATGTATATTGTATACTGATGATGCCCCTTATCTTAAAAGAATCTACAAAGAGAAGAAGACAAAACGAGTCGTGGATGGCGCTGATGTTGAGAGTCCGCGGACGACCAAACACAGAAAAACAAGAAGAGGTATCCTACATGCCGCCCATCCACGTGTTAAAATCAAAGAAACACATTGACCGTTAAAAGTTATCGCTGCCTAGGTAAAGGTGCCCCACAAATGTATAATGGGGCATCTCAGGTAAGACCGCTGACCAATCAAATTAGCGCACGTGGCCATTCACCCCCACCCCGACGACGTGGCAGAGGATTTTTTAGTTTTCGGTTTCATCATATACAAATCTGGACCTATGATTTATATGAAATGAAAAGACGGGATGGTGCCACGTGTAGAGCATGTGGAAGATAGGAAAACCCTAAATAACATTTTCTTTTTCTTCTTCTTTATCTTTGTGAAGCCCGGGACCATGTGTGGAGACGAAGAGATCGACATCCCAGAGGACTGAGCACATTGGTGGTTTGCAGACTGTAGTGATGTTGTTGATTGACGGCGGAGGCGGGAGTGATTTTTTGGAGTCCATCAGTGAGGCGAGGCATCCGAGAAGTGTCACTTTGAAGACCTAGCTCTTTGATCGAAGGGTCGAATCGAGTCAACTTGGCGAATCGAGCCGGTATCCAGGCGAATCGAGTCCAAGGGGTTGCGAAGAGGCGGTTTTGGTCTTCATTTGGTGTTGTCTTCGAGGTCCAGGCCTACATTACTGGGTAAGCATCAATCTTTTTGGGGTTTTAAAATCTGTTTGAGATTTGTGTGGTTTTATGAGATTTATTCATTATTCGTTACTATACGAATGTTTATTCGGTTGTTTGGATGTTATTTTGTGAGATTGTTTGCTTGATTTCGACTTGAATAGTAGATTTTGAGGGATTGAATGAAATTGGATATTTTGTGAGATAGATTTCTTGATTTCGAGTAGAATATCACAAAGTGGGATTAGGTATGGCTAAATATATAAAGAATGGAATAAGCTTATTCATTACTATACAAAAAATTTATTCGGTTGTTTGGATGTTATTTTGTAGAATTGTTTGTTTGATTTCGATTTTAATAGTAGATTTTGGGGGATTGGGTATGGAATTGGATATTTTTTATATTGATTGCTAGGTTTTGGATTGAATATCACAAAGTGGGATTGGGTATGGCTAAATCTGAAGAATGTTTGAGATTTGTGTGATTTTGTGAGATTTATTACTATACAAATGTTTATTCGATTGTTTTGATGTTATTTTTTAAGATTGTTTGCTTGATTTTGACTTGAATAGTAGATTTATTCATTACTTCTAATTCTTGTTAGTTTTGATTCAAATGTGAAAATTTATTCACGACAATTGTCATTTTTTAAATTGTAATGGATTTAAGACCACATGCGAGTACCAACAACACGTACTATTTCTAGCAACTGCAAGTGATTTAGATGGTGATCGAAAGACCCGACGACGACTGTTAGATTGAAGCCATAGCTAAGAGTGTAATTTGATCGTCGAATTTGTTTATTGGTTGTTAAATCTATTTATTATTATGTAGAATATAACAAATTGTGTAGGGGAAATCTGAGAGATGGTTAATAATATTTGTGTACACATGAAACATTATTCAGTGGAATACAAGCATTATTTGGTGAATCTCTAATGATTATTCATTTAAGAAGACAAATTTTTTTAATCTCAATGCATCAACTATGAGACGTTTAGGGCAAATTTCATCATTATTCAATTAACTCATGTGCATTATTCGGTAGAATTTATTAAATTTTGGATGGGAATATGCGATGGTTACAATTATCATCTATAATCTGATGGAAGGTGAAATGTTAAACATTATTCGGTAAAATATGAAGCATTATTCGTATAAACCGTAAGTATTGTTTAGGGATTTGAGGTTTCTTTTATTTGAAATTGATGGACAAAAAAAAATTTATTCGGTAGCACGTGACAAATTATTCAGTGGAATTGATAGATTTTTAACATATTCGGTTTCATTGTATAATAGTGGGTAGTGTTGATTTTCTTCACCAATTGGGCCCCACTAATATTAAAAAAATTATGTATCTTTACAAAAAGGCAAGGATTTGAATGGTTGGGCATCCATTACACGCGTCATACAAAGGGGGTTAGTGGTGTTTTGCAGCGGTTCCACAATATTTAAAGCAAAAATAAAAAATACTTTTAATCCTGACCATCCATATCATTCATATAAACGGTCAAGATCTGCGTTTATGATACACCGTAAGGCCCGAGTACATCCGAACCCCCCATCTCTCTCTCCCCCTCTTTCTCTGCCATGCCTTTCAAGACCTTGACCTTTTTGTTGTACCTTGTTCGGGTTGTTCTGTACTTATACTTTTTGATGGTCCTACTCCTACATGTGCTTCAGATTGATGAAGATGCGGCGTCTTGAGTTGAGACTGGTCGGGTCATGGTGGTGTGTTCGAGACGAGTCCGTTTCTAGGAGGTGTTTTTTTGGAGTTTTGTCTTCACTTCACACAGAAGATAGCGTCCTGATGTACCATGTACCAACCAACGGTGCTAATTGGCTTCGTTCTTCGTCTGTGTGTTTGACGTTCTTTGTTTTATCTTGGGTTCTACGGAATACTTTTTAGTATGATGTGTACATATCCATTGACCTCTCGACGATCAGATAGTTGTTGTATGATCTCTCGAATATTTTCTTGTATAAAAATAATATACGAAGTATGTTATTGGGGAAGAGGCATACTTCCTCCGTTGAGAAAAAAAAAATGTCATATTATGGAGAAAATTTTATTAAGAAAAAAAATATTCTTTTAGGTACTTTTGTGTTACGTTTACTTTCAAAATTGTATTTGTAATGATTAAAAATATGTTAGTTGTGATTTTTTTATGACAAGGAAACCCACATTTGGTGGCGAACCCTGGACACGTGATCCAGCCAGCAAGAGCTACACACTAGGTAAACCGGTTTGCGCCGACCAGCTTGACCCACTAGTAGCCAGTAAGGAGCAAGACAAACCTTGGATTTTCACCCAAGACAGAGATCGAACTTATGACCTCCTTAGTCCTTACTTTACCCCTTGGGCCACCCCGATTGGGGCGTTAGTTGTAATTTTTCAATAAAGTAAAAAAATAAAGTAATAATTAGGGGTATAAATATATTTTTGGTTTTCTTATTCTATGTCCTTTGGGCATAGGACAAGAAGCCAAATTGGGAAATGGTTCCCCTAGATACACCGATTTAGCCATTTTTAAAGTAGATTACAGTGTTTACCCATTTTCTTTTACAGTTTTCTTTCCCAATAAAGTATTATCGTGTTTCTTTTAGGCACATAATAGACAAATCGATATATGTAACAATATAAGTTAAAAACATAATAGACAAACGGTTCATTCATATCCTACACATCATTATATTTGTTAAAACCTCACAGATATATGTAACAATATAAGTTAAAAACATAATTTAAAACAATGAAGGGTTTGGTAGGCCAGGTTTTGAAAGATTTTCTTTAACTAGCAAGAGAGAAGTAATTATATTGTACGGAGTATTTATGTACATTTATATTGATATGTGGATGAAGTTAAGATTTAGGGAATGAGAAATTATATGTTCCATCACACATTTTGGGGGGATGGAATGTACACCTTTCTTCTTTTTAAAAAAATTCCTTCAAAACAGGAGATGAGGCTTAGGATTTGTGCCCACCTATTTGACTAAAATTTTAAAATCAATAATGTTATACTTTAAACAAAAATAAAAATAAAAATTACTGTATACACAATATGAAAATAAAAATAAAATGAAAGATACTGTACACAGTACACGTCACAAAGTGAGAGTGAGAGTGAGAGGTGCGCGTAGCGTGTCTCACACCACATTAGAGCGGCGCGTGAAGGGTGGATTCCATTTCCAATCTACTGGCTGTCTTTGGTTGGGCTGGCTGGGATAAAACAACAGGGCTGTCAGTCACCCAATGCTATTTTATTTTCATCGCATCTGGATAAACCGTCATTTTGCAAGAAACACGGCTGCATGATTTCATCGTCGTTGGTTAATAGTTTCTGGCTCCTAAGACTAACTCCAATGTTATGGTACAAATGCTTAAATATGTATATTTTGATGTAAATTGTGCTTAAATGATTACTTTTGAGTGTTTAAAATGTGCACATTTGCACACAAAGTGCTCAAATATAAGCACATCACTTCCCCCATGTGCAAAAACTTTTCATCATTTTTCAATAAAGTAAAGTCATTGTTATTGGTTGTTTTTAAGTTTTTTCTTTTTCTTTTTAATTTAATCATATTTACTTAGAGATAGGTGTGTATAAAATGCACATTTATCCAATGGAGCAAAACATCAAAAAGTGATGTGCATTTTCAAACATCTTGTGCAAATATGTACATTTGCACACTTAATCATTGAGTTAGTCTAAACGTCGTTGCCGAAAGTAACTGACGACGAAGCATTCACCACTACCAATATTGACAAGTCCTTTATATTCATCCAAGCTGTTTTATCTCCTTGAATGTCACGGACATTTGAAATCGGCAAGTTCATTGCACTTTTTGTTTCCTTTCATTATTCGCTTGCCTTGCCTCTTTCATCGCCATCGACATAAAAGCCAGTGATCTTGCCGTGCACTTAACGAGATGTAACTGTGCCGATAGCAAGTCAGTTTTTTTTGGAATAAGGGTGTGTTTGGATCTCAAATAAATTTTTTTTTTTACAGTAGGCAACCAACATGATGTTCTACTAGAGAATCATCTCTGATCATCCCTACGGATGATGTTACAAAGGCCCCTGTTTAAAGGGAGGTTACATAAATTAAGATCAAAATTACTCCTAGCAATATAGTCTGCAACTGCATTAGCTTCTCTGAAGCAGTGCCTGAGCTGGATCAAGGAGAAGTCTGACTTTGATCTTCTCAAGCTTTCCACAACTCTTAAAATTTCCCATGTCACTTTCGCACTGTCTTGAGACGCCTTGATTGTTTCCTCGTTATCACACTCGATAATGATCTTTTGCCAGTCTTTACTTTTGGCTAGCTCTATTCCTGCAAGCATGGCTAAGGATTTAGTGTGCAGTACAAATTCTTTGGCAACTTTGGCTTTGAATATCTCGATTACTTGCCCATTTCAGTTTATGACAATACCCCCAATTAAATACTGCAATCCCCATTCATTGCAACCGACCCATCTACATTAATTTTGTAGACAGAGATTTGGGGTCTTGTCCATTTGATGTGTCTACCTTGTCTTTTTTATGGTTCTGGTTAGTAGTTTGGTTGGCCTCGCGCCAATTCGAGATACACTTCAATATTCCACTAGTACAAATATAGAGGGTGGAACACGGTAAATTGGGTACGATTTTTGACAAGCGTGCTTGTTTTTTTTTTATTTTAAGAACGGCTTTATATTAAAAGTGTGTTCCCAACCCCAAATTCAACTATAAGTAACACTCTTTTCCATAAAACCGTTCTCGTTTATTTCTAAAAAAATATTTAGACCGGTTTTCGTGTAAAGCGTGCTTAAAAAAACTCAAAACGAACACGGTTTAATTTTCAAAATGTGTTTCCAAAACCAGATTTGACTAAAACAAACACACTTTGCTATAAAACCGTTCTCGTTTATTTGTAAAAAAAATATATTTAACCCGGTTTTCGTGTAAAGCGTGCTTAAAAAAAATACAATGAACACGGTTTAATTCTCAAAGTGTGTTCCCAAAATCAAATTTAACTAAAACGAACGCACTTTTCTATAAAGTCGTTCTCGTTTATTTCTAAAAACTATTAAGCCCGGTTTTCGTGTGAAGTGTGCTCAAAAATAAATTAAAACGAACACGGTTTCATTTTACAAGTGTTTTCCCACAATCAACTTTAACTAAAATCAACACGTTTTTCTATAGAACCGTTCTCGTTTGTTTCTAAAGGAATAATTAGCTCGGTTTTCATGTAAAGCGTGCTTAAAAAAATTAAAACGAATACGGTTTTATAAGAAAAGTGTCTTCCCAAAACCAAATTTAACTAGAGGGAACACATTTTTCTGATAAAACGTTCTCATTTATTTTTATAAACCGTTCTCGATTTTTTTAATATATTTATAGTTTTTTTTAGGAATTAGATTAAGTAAATGCATAAAGTTACAACAAAATTTCGTAGCTCAGGCGGCAGGCGTGTGAAGCGGACGAATTCAGTAGGAGGGTGCAAGAGGTCTAGGGTTCGACTCTTGGTTCGAGAGGTAAGGTATTGCATTGGACAAGTGTTGAGATGAATATATATATATATATATATATATATATATATATATATATATATATATATATATATATATATATATATATATATATATATATATATATAGAGAGAGAGAGAGAGAGAGAGAGAGAGAGAGAGAGAGAGAGAGAGAGAGAGAGAGAGAGAGAGAGAGAATAGCTTTCCAGTGAGGACACCCCTTACCATGAAACGTGGGGACAAATCTCAACTATTGGATCAAAAAAATAAAGGGCTAGGATTAACTTTGAAAAACAAACTGTTTAACCGTAAAACTACCTAGTATTCATATTTAATGTTAAATATGAATACTAGTTGGTTACACGTTTAAGCGTAGAGATGAAATCCCTGATATTTTACTTGGAACCACTAAGCACTAAATATGAATATTTAATAATTTATATATGATAATTAGTTAATAAAATATGAATATTAGCACAATCTGGGAATAATAGTTTTTGGTTACCTGCTTTAAGCGGTTAACATTAGGGATGGCAATGGGGTGGGGACTCCCCGATCCCCGCGGGGAATCCCCGCTACGGGGACAGGGATGTTGGTGATTTGTGAAAAGTCATCAATCCATTTGTCTGAAATCATAAATGTTAAGTGTGAGAATTACTAAGAGCATCACTCGGGCTTAGGGTGTGCGGGAGGCACGGCCCATGTGATCGGCCCTAAGTAATTCTAAGATTTTAAGGGGAAAGGAAATCATGAGGAAAGACCCATGCAATGATATCAACATTGAGAAAATCGGTCTTGAGCTTGTTTGGATGTTTTCCATAAAAGTGAGCAATAGGGATATGTTCGGTATTCGATCTAATATGGTTATGATCGAGTTTTGTTCACTTATAGTAAGCTAAATCACCGTCTCATGATTTGTAAAGGAAGATATTAAGCTCTAAAGTCTTGGTGCAAAATTTGAGAGCTAGCCGAGCTTCGGAACTCCAAAAATGACCTAGCTCTAATTTTGAGCTTGATTAGGGTTTTAGCTTCATTGAAGCTTTAGCTTAGTCATTTTAGCTGCATGGTAGCTACACCCAGCTTCGTATAAATGTCATGCATATTTTATATTTTATGAGTGACCTAGCTCCACCATGCTAGCTCCGTCATGCTAGCTTGTCCTTAATTGGGCTGGTTCTTATTGGGCCTTTATTGGGCCGACGATTGGGGATAGTTATTGGGGGGTAACCGCCCAACCACCATAACTACCCATAACCATCAATAACTACCCATAACCACCCAAAAACTTCCACCCCATTTTGCCTATAAAAGGCCTTTGCCATCCACTTGGAAAGGCATGAGTTTTTCCGATATCTCTCTCAATCGGAAGAACAAACACTTAAAACACAAACAAGGTATGTATATATGCAATAATGAAATGGGATGCCACCCTTTTATTGTATAGGAAACGTTTTATCCCACAACGTTATTGTAGTGCAACCCTTTGGCATATAGGGGCAATAAACGTTGAAGGAAAACTCGATTTATTTGAGTGACTCGTTTGCCATTATCCAAGCCATTTTATATATCTTTTCTAAAGGGCTTAAACGCTTAGTTTTGTCGCCTAAAAGAATTCGGTGGAGATTGCCTTTTTGGCCTACTCCCTCGGGATTACCTTTCGAGGTCTACCCATGAGATTACCCTTTTTGGGTCTACTCAAATTGTCTTGATTATCCGAAAGGATCTACAAGAACCGAATTTACCTTCAACCTATTAAAACAACATTACCTTTAAACCTAACAGGGGATGGGGAAATTAAATGGGGACGGGGACGGGGATGGGGGCTAAAGTGATTCCCCGCGCGGGGACGGGGATAGTAGTCCCCAACCCGAGCCCCGCCCCGCCCCTGTTGGGGAACCCCGCGGGGATCCCCGATGGGGAGTATGAAATCCCCGTTTTTATTTACATCTTACCTAATTTTAAATAATTTTGTTTTTATTTTAAAACTTTTACCTTATAATTTACATTTATGAGATATTATATGTAATATTTATATCATATTTTTTACATAACTTTAATAATATCTTATAGTTTTTTATTAAATGAGGGAAACCATAAGTTTTAAATGGGGAACCCAATGGGGAAACCCGCGGGGAATGCAAACGGGGAAAATTACGCGGGGACGGGGATTCCCCGATGGGGACGGGGACCCGACGGGGATGGGGACGGGGGGCATTTTTGATCCCCGCTTAAACAATAATTTTTCTTTCATCCAATGGCCTAGATTTGTCCCCCCGTTTCATGGTAAGGGGTGTACTCACCGGAAAGTCCCCCTATATATATAAGAGTACACTTTTTTATTTAAAGTGTGCTTATTTTAAGCACGGTATGAAAAAAGGTGTGCTAAAACTTCTTTTTAGCATGCTTCAATTGAAGCGTTTTTATCATTCGAGCACATTTCAATTGAAGTGTTCTTATAATTCGAGCAGAACGGATATTTCCTGTATGACAATTTTAAGAACGCTTCAACATAAAATCGTGCTTAAAATATGTGATCACGGTTAAATAATAAGCGTGCTTGTTTGGGAGCGCACTCACTATACAACACGAGAAGTGTGCTCCCATACATAAAAAAAAAGCGTGCTCTGGTCCCCCCCCCCTTTTGTACTAGTGTTCGTTGCACAATAGTGTGGTCATCTGGCTTATTTCTGAAGATGAGGGAGTTTCTTACGTCCCAGATGATTTGCCAAATTAAGCATAAATCTTCAAATTTTCTGTTGCATCTTTTAATTTGTTCTATATTTTCCATTGTGGCGTTGGGGCCATCAATGCCACATAAGGAAGTGTTGGTTTGAATTTCATATTTGTTAATAATTTGTTTTGAAAATTCACATTTTAGGAATAAATGGGTGGTGTCTTCATTCTCCAGATTGCAAAGACAGCACTGGGATGTGACTCATTTATAGAATTTGTTCAATCTCAACTTTGTTGGGAGAGATTCCGGGATCTTAAATAGATCTTAATTATAATTATAAGACATGAATAACGTTTGGTTAGTATTTTCTTCAATATGTTTAAAATAGTGTAAATTTTAAATAAAATAAATTGTATATTGTCTTAATTAGTGGGTGTTTAATTGACATAATTTACACTATATTTTATTTAAAATTTATATTATTTTAAGAACATTGTAAAAACTATAAACCAACACTATTTAAGTGTTTATAACTATAATTGTATTCCAATTCCAAAACACCCACATTGATAGTGTATGTGTTTGGATTCCAATTCCAAAGTATTTACACAATTATAATACACATTTCGTTAATTCAATTTACAAAAGTTTAAAATAGTGGGAATTTAAGCTAAAATATTTTATAAATTATATTCCCTCCGTTTGACAAAACATGTTGTTTATTATTCATGTGCACTTTTTTATAATGGTAAAATCTATATAAAATATCAATTATTTTAAAAAATAATTTCATACTTAATTATTACTATTAAACATGAAAATAATTTTTTTTAAAAATATTCAGAATTGGCGATTGAAGGGTGAATTTTAAGAATTCATAATTTCGGCATAAAAATGTCGAAATGAATATGAATTGTTAGTGGGCTAAGCCCAATATGGTATCAAAAGTCCATGGACGAGTTTGATTAATCTCACTGCCAGTGGATGGGCTTGTTCAGACTTAAATCAATTAATTAGCCCAGCTGATTATCACAGATAAGCTGAAAGAAGCGCAATCCTTGGTGCACAACACCACATCGGATACATACATATAATAAACCCCATAACCAAATTATCAAGCACATACAATGTTCTAAAAAACATTTGACGGATGCTTAACGGTAGGGTAGGATTAAGGGTCTAGGCATGATGTAGACGGATTTTATGGCGGGTTTTTGCAGTCTATGAGGGTTTTGACGGCCTTGACGATGAGGCGAGCTCAAGAGTTCAGGGATCTAAGTGGGTCTTACTCTTGAAGGATTTTTTTAAAACAGTAAGCACACAGATACATCAATTAAAATCGTAACGTGTGGTTTGGATACTATCAAATATCAATTTTGAAAAGTGAAATCAAATTAACCCTTTCGTTTATTTTTAGATAAGAAAAAGATAATAGTTAAACTTATAAATCTAAGTTCATATTTAAGTTAAAATATATTGATCAATATTCTAGCTAATGAAAATCATCTATATCATTAATCATATTTAAAAATGTACTACCTCTTTTTCAAAATAGATAAAAAAAATTTAACCAACGAAAGCATAGGTATTAACATAAATATAAAGCGGGCGACCTAATACGCTATCTTTGTGAAGGCGTGTTTCTTCACGTCGTTGCCACCCTCTTCACCGTGCCCAGCAGCAACCAACCTCCGTCCCCTTCTTCGGGAGCATCTAGTACACCTAATGTTTTAAAAGGCGCTAGGCGGGCGCTTAGACGGACTTAGAACAAACTTGATTATTACCTTATATTTTGACGAATAACACTTGTCAATAATTCATATAATGTAATAATAATCCATAATATCACTCATAAACCCAAATTTGTAGTAGTTAACTAACACTAAAGTAAATAAACGCAAAAGTACATATCTGACTAACAACTCTAAACCTCCTAAAATCCAAAACTATAAGTTCGACTAAAAAGCAAATGCATCCCGACATGGGGGATAATAAAACCCTAAGTCAACTTATCATATGCTTAGAAGCTCAAATTGAATAATCGTTGGACTAGGCGGTGCCTAGGCGCCGCCTAGGCGGGACTAGGCGGTTCCTGGACGAATTTCCGCCCAGAGGTCCGCATAGGCTTAAAAATTACTAGGTCCCGTCCCGCCTAGCGCCTAGGTGGCACCCAGGCCTAGGCGCGATTTTTAGAACACTGAGTACACCACCGTCATTCTCCATCCCCTTTGTCTCCAAACCCAAGTTTTCAGTCGCTTTCGGCGTTGGTTCTGGTAGAGCTTTTGTTCTCTCCGCCTCCACCGCCGGCCTTTCACTGCCTCGTCGGGCTCCTCCCTCTGTTACGTATCCCTTGGCTCGCGTCAGTGCCTGTTGTAGCCATGGTGACCACCTCCTCTGCCTTCCTCCGGCCCAGCCGCCCATCCAACAATCGTCAACGCTTCTCATCGTTTCGGTGTCTCACGATTGGCATCCGATTCCTTCTTCTGCCGCCCTCGACTCCGGCCACACCAGGGCTACCGCGGCTCCGCCTCTCGGCTCTTCTCTCGGTTCATCTCTCTTTGAGGTCACCCTCACCTCTGTCCTCGACTTCGGCCTTAGTCGACCCTTCTCGACGGCGCCTTCAGCTCCTTTCGTGGCTTTGTTGAGTCGGATCTCTTTGTCTTGTGTTTAGCATTCTTCACACGCTATGGGTTTTCTTTTCCATTCGGCCTTTCTTTCCATTTGCCTTTATATTGTTGTTCAATTTATTTGCTCTGTCCCATCTCAGTCATCTCGAATTTGACTACCTAGTAGTCGCTTACAATCTCGTTACAGTCCTTGAGGGTTTTGAGACGGGTGGGGTTAAATTTGCGGTCTGGTGTATTGTGTTGTTCTTATTGTGATACAGGTCTTATGTGAACGATGTTTGATTAGCTGTATCCGAAGACGTCTTGGATTTGCGATCGATATCTGATGGCTCTTTAGAGTCCATAATCTGAGATGTCCGCTAGTGTCCCCAGAGTTCTTTGTGTGCGTCCTTCGTTGGTTGATTGATTCGTTTTTCGTGTTGGTTTTGTTTTACGATGTAGGATAACTTGCACGTTTATTTAATTTTCGCATTTTCGTTTATATTTTTGCTCCGTGTTATTTCCATTATGTCATTTGCTTCTATTTTTTATTTGGTTGTACATGATGATTAGTCCATCTACTGGCTTGCCCGATCTCTCAGTTTCTCTAGGCTTCTCTAGAAAACTGAATTCTTATCATGCTTCCAAAAAAAAAGATAAAAAACTTGACTGATTCAAAACGCTCCCTTTCTCCTCTACACAAAAAACCCTAGCCGCCCCACTCTCCTGACCAAGACTTCAACCGGCAGCCTCGCCGCCGCCACGACCCACACCCTCATCGACACCTCCAATCCCGACCATACCTCCTTGGTCCTGGTTGCGTTGGGCTCCATCGGCGCCGATGAGGTGAAATTTAACCCTTAACCCAACAATTTCCCTCACCGGCGCCGCCCTGGCTTCTTCCGTTGGGGAGAGCTTTTGTGCCGCCCTCTGCTTCCTCTCAGCCGGCCACCTACCACGCCTTACTCCTCACCCACTTGACCACACCATCCCGTCGGCCTCTAGTCGTCCTCCGTGGTGGCGCCATTTTCGACGGTCCGAGACTCCACAACAACACATGCAGCAGCGGGGATCTCTCGATCTCCCTTCTGAGCCTCCCTTGGCGGACTCTTGTTGCCGGCGGCGATTTCAAGAAGGGCGTCCCCACTAGTCCCACCAAGAACTTCGTCGAGTGGGATATCGGTTGTTGGCTCCGTTCATTCGCCCCTGCCGGCTCCGACGCTCGTCGACCCTGGCGAATCTTCGGCCTCGCCGGTTCCCACCACTTCCTTCTTGACTCCACATCAAAGCCTACCAGATGGCACCTCTCCGACCTTGAAACCCCAAATCTCAAAACCAAACTTCCTAATCCAACCGGCACTGTCAACATGCAAACCCAAATTAATACCCTTAAAAAAATTGATTTTAACCCCTGATCCACAAAATTGAATTACCCAGATCTGTTTTTATTTCCCTCCTCCCCTTTTCTTCCATTTTGACAACCCCATTTTAAAAAACCCCATATTTTTTTTAACTCAAAATAGCCCGTTGATGGGTGCTCAGATCTAAGATCCTTGATCTAGATCTCGCATCACTGCCACCTTAATACCATGCCTATGTCTGTGCAACTTTAGATCTCAAATATCCGAGTCCGAGCCATCACATGAACCAATATTGGTGAGCGAGCTGTATCTGGATCCAGAAATCAAGCATGAAGGGTTATGAAGAATCAAGCTTTTAATTTTCTAGATAATTTTAATTTTCTGTAATTGTAATTTTAGATAATTTTTCTTTTTTGCCTGGCGACCCTCTGCGTAGGGTCGATTTGTCGATGATTTTTTTGCGACCCTCTACGGATGGCTTCAAGGTCGATTTGTCGATCTACTTCTTGCCCACTGTAAAAAAAAAGATAAATTTTTAGAAGTAAGATTTGTTCCACAATAAAATAGATGGTCCTTTGTGTTTTCTAAGTAGGAGATTGTAATAATTTGTATGGATTTATGTGTTGTTGAATTGTTAAAAGATTTTGATTGGTTAAAATATATAGTGAGTATTAAAAAACAATAAAATTTATGAAAAAGTGAAGTGTTTTTATTAAAACTTGTGCACAAAGTTAAAAACCAGTGTATTTTGGAATGGAGGAGTACTTCGCAAAAAAATCATCTTTTTAATTTTAATTTTTTAAAAATATATTATGTCAAGGTAAAATTTTATAAACATATATTTTCACGACGTCTACTGACATGACAAATCAACCACCGTTCATATGAAGCCTACAGAATAACAAGTTACATCAACCCGTAAGCCCAAACCCTAGCCAAACCATTGCCCATTCAAACCCGCAAAACCCATCTCAAACCCTCATGAACGATATCAAAATTGTAATAGGCTACCAAAATGGCAAGCTAAAATAGAGACGGATAAGATGAGATTGAGAAGACAAAATGAACAACAATAGACAAACAAAGAGGCAGGAAAGCTATTGGAAAACGAACCATAAGACCGAGTCAAAGGACGATCGGTGGCCGAGATAGAGGCCTAAATGCAGGCGGATGTGGGATAGGTGGGTGACAGAGGCGAGGCTAGGTAGGCGGCACACCTAGGCAGACAGCGGTGACAAGCCTAGGAGGACGGAGGCCAACATACATGGGTGGATGCACAACAACCTTATAGCCGGTGGCTTTGAACCTGCGAAGGTGGGTGTCGGTAGAGGCTGAGACTCGTGGGTGGCTATGGAGGCGGTGGCCATAGCGGCAGGAAACCTAGGCGGCTGACAGAGTTGAGGTGGGAGGTCAGTGAGTGGCGGCAGTCATATGCTCAAGGGAGCATTTTTTGACCTATTCGACTTATCGAGATTAAGATATCTAATATCGAATTCTTACTTTATTAAAAAAAAAACCACTACTAAAGTCTAAACCGCCATTCTCCCACTTGCAGTCTTGCACCATCTATAGACCAGTAGATCACCTATCTTTAACATCAACTGTCCCAGTGGAGCCCACCAGTTAAACTTAATGTTACATCCTGGGTCCCACGGATTAGCTTTAATTCGTGGCGAGGAAGGATCGTGGAAGCCATCCACTTTTGACTAATGCCTATAACACGGCAAATCGTGTTCAGACTTAAGATGCGTACTTATTAGGGTTTTCACTCTCTCTGCCAACACAAAATAAGATTTGGGAATTCAATCGGGGAATTGAAGATTCTCTTCTGCGATTTAGCGCTCTACGCTTCGATTTCTGGCGATTCCGATTTCGCTTTCGTGTCTTCTTTGCATCGTTTCCACACGGGAGCGGGAGAGAGAGAGAGGGAGGAGCGAATCTGATTGCCTGAATGAAACAAATGTTTGGAAGAAATTGAGAAAAAGCCCGTTGTTGCGATGATCCTTGAAACTGTTGCTTTCTCATGGTTTGATTGCCCGGAGGTATAATTTTCTATCGATATCGTCGGGATTTGCCGCGGCTGCCGACTCTCTGATTGGATTGAAAAAAAGGTAATGAAACCCTAGCTTTTTGATTTGTACGCTTTTTGTATGCTCGGTTGTTTTCTCTTCACGGAGGGTTGAGCCAGATTATATCTTTGGTTCCGAGACCATCCCCACGGATGAATTTGTTTTACGATTGATTCTTGTCGATGCTGAAGGCAATTGGACAGATCGGGCTATTCCGACTCTGAAATCGTTGACTTTGCTCTTGCCTATCTTCAAATAATTTTGAGATTGTTCGGAAGGCGTGGTTGAAGACTGGATTCAGCACATAAGCTCCTGTTGAATTTGTTTGGCAATCCCTGGCAGCTGCTGGTACAGATCAGCTACCCTCTGGATAAATGCGTAACGAGTAACAAGCTTGCTCTCTTCTTATTTAAGGGTCTCCTATAAGTTTAACAGGAGATTTGGGTGGAATTTAGTGCATCCTTTGATTGACGAGGGCCTGAATGCAAGGTTCTTCACAAAATCCAAGGCTAAATCTGCTATTTCAAGAGTCCTAATCTCTTTGACGGAGTGTTAAAAAAAAAACAATATCAGCTATATCTTTCCACCTGTTGTTTTAGATATACAAGTAGATTTTTACAAGGAATATTGGTTTGATATTTTTCATGAAATGAAGCCTTCTGGAAAGATGGAGTTCCAAGAAACGTGAATCCCGACTGCAGTGGATCCTTAATTCCTCATGAAACATATATTTAGAAGCAGGACATGTTGTTCTTGTACCATCTGATTGGATTTGTTGGTCATTCTTTGTTAAAGATATGGCACATACATGACCTTGTTCCTGCCCGTGGTACTTCAATAGGCTGGGTCTAAACCCGAACTCCAATTTTTGCAAAATGATGAGCTCTTCTGTAAGACTTAATGGTTAGGAAGTTTTTAGGAATACTAGCACAAACCTTTTATCAACATCATACAAGGGTCTTCCGAGGACACAAGGTTTTGGCGTCAATTCTTTTGGCATCTGTGATTGGTGACTGTTTGGTTGTTCTTCCATCCTCACATTGTACATTATTGGGCAAGCATGCTTAGGAGAAAGTTAATAGCTACCGTTTTGATTGTTAGAATCAAATTGATGGGAATGGAACCATCATCTCTATTCTATTTTAAATGTTTTCAATGTTACTGGCAACTTGCTTGGTAATTCTGGGATTCCCATGCTCGTGGAATCCATAAAGTTAAAGATACATATGTGAACCAGTGGGTTATCTTGCAGGAATAAAGTGGTTTACAGTCTGTGCCAAGGTAAAAACCTGTGGTGGCATATACTGGTAGCTTGTCGTTAGCTGTTTGTCTTTGATAGTGATGTCATATAGTCACAATTGGTAGTCGCAACTAGGGTGTCAACAAGGGCGCTTAAGGAAATTTATTTTAAGCAACTACTCATTCATGTAACCCCATCTTTTTCATTTGACTACCTTGCTTGATCTCTTATTGCAAGATAATGCTGTGTAAATTTCAGAACAGTATCTTTTGAGTTGTGATATTTTTTGGGTCCATGGTAACAACTACATTGGCAGTCTGTTAATTGAAGACATTAAATTTTGTAATGCGTCGTGTCCGTTATCCTTGCAGTATCAAGACTTTAAACTAGAATGTGGGGAATAATCATGTTGAATATGTGGATACTGGATAGCGATACAATCAATTAAATTTGTTCATCCACTTTGGCTTATAATTTCCTAATAGTGTGTCATAATGTGGAAGTTTGTCCTATTTAATTATGTTTTATGTATATTGACAATTTTATCTGATAGTAGATTGTCCAACATATCACAGATCTGCATGAGCCCTGGTTTTGGTACTTGACTTCCAATTGTGGTGTCTGAAGTAAGCAGGAAGATTGTTTGGCAAGACTGCAACCGGAAGCCTCTAGTTGATGGAATAGGGTCTTCCCTTGAAAGTATGAGCACAGCTGGTTTAGAATTTTCAAGTTTTATCAATCCTAACTTGACTTGGAAGACAGTTTCAAAAGGTAGAAACACTTCGAGGCGCTCAAGAAGACCTGCTATGAAGGATTCAAAAATGGGGCATAAGCAGAACCTTAGCCCCCCAAAAGTGGATTCACAAGTCTCTGCATCTGCGAAGGTTAGCTTTTCTGTCTAAGCAGGGTTAATTGGTAGAGCCTCTTGACTTTTTGTTTACTGCTAGCTATTAGGTTGATTGGTAGAGCCTCTTCACTTTTTGTTTACTGCTAGCTATTAGGTTGTTCACCTTGTTACTGATTCTATAAATTACATACTCAGGTAAGTGGTATTGCACGACGGTTTGGTGATAGCATGGAGCATATACCAATCAAGAAAAGAAGATTTCTTTTTCGATCTCCATCGCCACCACCTCAATCTCCTCATGATGAGTCTGGGGAGCTTGAGAAAAGTTCCTGTGTCAGTCAGCTAACAATGGAAGTGCCAATGAAAATGAAAAATGATTCTTCCAATGTAGAGACATCAGCACGAGATGCTGATGACTCCATGAGGGATGGAGAAAAACTGAAAGCTACAGATGAGGTATGTGGTTGTGGTGATGACTTCTCTGGCATAGCAATACTTGCTGCAGCTGCCTGCATTGATATGCTTGATAAGCCTCCAGCTAATACTATGAGTGCATTCGAAGAATCTGTAACAAAAGAGCAGATCAACTCGCCTAAAGAACAGCGTGCATCTTTAAGTGTTACTAGTCAAACCTCAGAACAAACAAAGACTTCTTCTGCTTCGCGTGATGATAGGTTGCACTGGGACTTGAACGCTCCTATGGATGAGTGGGGTGATCCTCTTGATGATACGAATCAAACAACTGTTGATTCTGCTATGAAACTGCAAACTGAAACTGTGGATGGTTTAGTAAAGAAGGAACAAGAAAATGTGTGCACCACAAGGGATCCTACTCTTCAGCCTAGTATAGATGAACTTAATATTAGTGAGGTCCTCTCAGAAATGACATCCAATGTTTCTGCAACAAAGTTAGCACAAAAGGTGGACTTTCATACTGGTAACTCTGGACTCATTACAGGTGAGGCATCGTCAGAGTTGACTCACAATGCTTCAAATATTAGTCAAGTTCAGGTGGTTGATGGGGTTGGAACTTTCCAGCAGCATTGTATTGGCTCATCTTGCATGAAGGACGAATTAATTCCTTCTGGTATTAGTCATGTTCATGTGGTTGAGAGGGTTGGAATAGTTGATCATTGTCTCCGTTTGGGATCAAATGATACTAAAATATCATTATCTCCGGGGAAGAGCACGGTAACTGTCAGTGATCACCAGGATGTTGCGAAGGAAGGTTCCATGTCTGCAATGCAAGTTGAGAATATGGAGAAGAGGGAAATGGATTTGATGCTGAAACCGGTTTCTATGGAGGTTGACTTTGATATTGATAATGCTCCTTGTGAAGTTATGAAGAACTCGACTAAAACTCTGAAATCAGATGAAATAAAGAATGAGCTGCCTGAACTTCCCTTCCATTCATTTCAGCATTACCCCATGCCTCCTGAGAAGCACGTACTTGCTTTGCCAACTGTGGGAGCTTCTGTGTTAGAAGCACCCCATACGGGGTTCAATAATGCTAGTAAAGACCTGGCAGAAATGTCTGAGTTTAGTGAGATTAAGACTGAAATGATTAATGCTACGGATCAACCTTCAGATGTCAATCAACTTGATGCAAGGAAATGTGAAACCAAGTCCATGCAAACATCACATTTGGAGAAGGAAGCTTGTAGCAGACATGTGTCAAACTATGAAGATGGTGCGATACCTGAGAAGAAAAATGATTTAGGTTGCACTTCTGGTAATTTTGGTGATGTTGCTCAACCAATTGACAAACCTTGTCCAGTTGGTAGTGAGGGCGCCATTATTGGCTTAAAACAAGCTGATATTTCCTGTCATTCTAACCAATGTGAGGACGTGGTTGCATCATCATCAAATGATGGGAAATCTACCAAGACTGCTGGTGGAGTGGAAACAAAGAATGAGTCTGGAATAGTTGTTGGATATGAGGCCCAAATTCAGATGAAAATGGAGAACACTTTGTCTGTTAAGGTTGATGACAATCAAGATACTGCTCCTTCAAGCCTTTTGAAGGAGGTTCCCTGTGAAGATTCTTCTAAAGGTACCCTTGTGTTGCAAGTCCCTAATGCGGAATGTGGTCAGGTTGTATCTACTGGTTTAGAAGGCGGGTATGATTCTTACTTGGAAGATGGGGAGTTACGAGAGCATCATTGGGTGGACAATGATGGCAAGAATAGGGAAAGTGAGCATGCTAACTATCACTTTGAACAAAGAGATGACCATAAATTCACTGATGCCGGTAATGGACCTCGTGAAGAAAAAGTTGTAGCAGTAGTGTGTGAAATAGAGGGCAATAAGTTACATGAACATCTGCTATGTGATGATCAACTTCCATCTATAGAGAAGAACATTGAAGAGGACCATTCTTGTGCTCATCACGCTAGCTTCTTGGCAGGTGGTGATGCAGGAGAAGAATGCCTCAGGGCAAATCCATCCACCTCAAACTCAATTTTCATGAATCAGCTCAGTGCAATGGACAACCCTGAAGTAGTTGATATGGATCTCGATGATGGGAAGAAGTCAAGTATTGTCTCTGACGATCACAAGGAGGACCAGATTGATTGTTTCAAAGATATTGGTGATGTGTACATTGAAGATGCAGGAATGAAGGATCCCAGGAGAGAAATGCAGTCTCAACTTGAAGGACCATTATCATCGTATCGGAGAGGTACTCATTTTGCTCCCAGAAGCAGGTAATTTACTTCTATGTGAATCTCTCATCTTCTTCTCTTCTCTCTTGGAGGGCTGGCTAACTTTTTATTCATCACATACTGAAAATGGTGTTTGTTTGCGTTTACTTGTAGATATAGCAATTTCAATCGCTCCTACTACAGGGATGAAAGGCAGATTGGTGTGGATGAATCCCTCGGTAGGGGTAGATCCTTGCACCCGGATTATGGGGGACGTCTAGGCAGTCGCTATTGGAATCGTGGATTAAGAAGCATTGTTTCGGATCCTGTTACTGAAGGTGCTGATGATAAATTTGTTGGTCCTTCAGTTGATGAATCCCTAGGAGGTCATCAAGGTATGTTTCCTGGCTCCAGAGGTGGATACTCCCATCTTGCAAGGAAAGGATCACCAGCTGGAAGGGCTGAAGAGTATGATATGGGTCTTGTGAAGGGACGAGATGTGAATTTGGAGAGTGGCCAAAGGAACAGGTATGATAGAAATCTCACAGGGTTGAATAGAGGTCCTAGGGAGGGATACCGTGGACCCATTTATGAAGCTCCAAATTCTTCTAGCTCTATGTCTAACCATTTCATGAAGAGAGAGCGAAGCTTCTCTCCAGGTGGTAGTAGAATAGATGCACATCCTCCCAGGAATCATCGAAGATCCCGTTCCAGGTCAAGAACACATTCACCAGATTTGAGGCCTGATGATAGAATGGGGAGAATGAGGGTTCCATACCAAAATGCTGATTATTTCAGGGAAAGGCGGACACCTTTTAGGGTATTTGGTCAGGGGCAAAGATTTGATGCCTCTTCAGGAAGATTGAGATCTGAAAATTGCGTTAGACCCGGGACCCGTCCTGTTAGGTTCCTAGATGGACCTCCATCCGGGAGACCTCATGAGTATGAGAATGATGATGATTGTAAAAGAAAGACTTATGCTCCTCGAAGCTTTAGGAGATCCCGTTCAAAGTCCAGAAGCTGCTCGCCTGAATTCAGGAATGAGGCTAGAATGGGAAGGATGAGGCTGCCTTATGCGGAAACTAGTCATACCAGAGATCAGATGACCGATAGGAGATCACCTTCAAGGTTGTTTCATTCAGGAAAGAGGTTTGATGCCGTTGGTTCACCGCCTACCAGGCCGAGGTCTGGTGACTACATGAGACCCATTGCACGACCAATAAGATTCCAGGATAATGCTCAACCTAGCAGAGGAAACGAATATGAAGGCGATGATTACAGGAGAAAACCTCGAACTATATTTGACAGAATCCGTCCTACGAGGAATTATGATATGGAGGGTGATGGTAGGCGGTTTGAGTATGATGCAGAAGATGGCAGTGCGAATCAAACTTTCCACAGGGGTGATGCCTATGTGAGGGGTGCTGATAGAAGACCAACTGATGTGGTTAGGGGTGCCAGGGAGGAGGCGAGTAACCCAAGGTACAACTCGGACAGAATATATTCTACTGGCCCTAAACCATTTGGAAATCGAGAGTACAGTGATGATGCATTGCCTAGGCGTATGCGACCTGAATGAGTCTGTCACAAGAATCTTCTATTGGAATGTTTACCCAAAATCCTGGGGTGGTTTTGAATTCATTGGAGAAGGTTCTTTCTATGGGCAATTTCTAATCTGTCACTTTCCAGTGACTGGGTCTACTGTGTGATCCTAGTTTCCTTTTCCCCCCTCCTTTGCTTCTCTTAATAAACATTCCTCCTGTTTACTAATTTATTTTGCTGTAACTTGTTTACGAGGTTAAAAATGTTTAATCATGTGACACCTTTGCTTTTTAGATGAAATAAGGTATCTCAAGGGCTCCTTGTTAAATTAAGTAAAATAATCGAACAGTTTATTTCTTATTAGGTCATTGATGAAGTGTGATGCCACTAACTGATGAAGCTTTGTGCTGAAGCTGAAACCCTGTTTTCTTTTCATGAGGGAGAATTGAATAACTAATTATAAGAAATGACAATTAAAATATAAGGAAGGTTAAAACTTGAAAAGTAGTTTACTGAGAATAATTATCTGTTCTTTTTCCATTGCAAGCCTTGGTCAAAACATCCATTTGCAGGAAATTGGTAACAGACAAAGCCTTAATGAGTTAATAGTGCATTTCTTCAACAATACTACAATAGCATCAGATCGTTGAAATGGTTGGTGGAACTTGTAGCTGCTCTCAGGTACGTACAATCCCTTTTGTTTGCTCTCGAGCTTGGGTTGGCTCTTTTCTTCAAGAAGCATCAGGCCCTGAAGTTTGTGTGGATGCTGTCAGATAATATCTGTTTGGCTGAAGATTTTGGTGGTGTTTCCGCAACAGCTCAAGATGCATCAGGCTGATAAAATTGTTGTGGCTCCTGTCTGTTAATTACCTTTTCTGATGTAAGATTGTGAGTTTCTGCAACAAGAAGAAAGAGGATGCTAAAATTGTTGTCACTGCAATCAGAACGTATTTTGATAAATAAGCTGTTTTGTATGGTCTTGGATCATTGGATTTGGGTGTTTCTTTCATCTGTTGTCAGAATATTGTACCATTCAAAACAATCTCCAGGGTTCAATATTGGTATTTGGGAAAAACATATAATAGGTGTCTACACTGGAGATGTTGAATTATGTTTCTGGGTCGAGATTGAAAACAACAGATATTGGACGACTCAGTTTATTGTTGAATTGTTTCATTATACCATCTCTTTTGTAGAAGAAACTTGAAAAATTGACCAAATCATATGAAATTTGCTCAACTAAAACTCAAAATAAACAAATGCTTGCATCAACTTTGCTCAACCATTTGCCCAATAAAATACAATCTGAATAAAACAATAGCAATCAAAACAGACAAAATCCACCCACCCCTCTAAATAATCAATGGCCCTACTCAGCCAAGAGATAAGCTCAATCTCTGCTAACTTTGCGCGTAAGAATTTTTGACACCTACCTCCAAATGTTGATTTTGCTTGCCTGCACGGTGGATTTATTTTTTAATATTTTCTTTTCTTATATATTCTTTTTAATTATATAATATACATGATAAATAATTAAGGGGGCAATTTGCGAAATAGCCACGAAATAGGGACAAATTGGTGAAATGTTCACGTTTTGGGACAAATTTGTGAAATGTCCTAAATATAAACCTCCTCCCTTCTCCCACGCGCGTTTCTCTCTCCTCCGGCTCTCCCTCTCCGCACGCTCTCTCTTGCACTGCTCAACGGCGATTTCACGAAATCGATCTGCTCGGCACCTACACCGATTCATCTGGTCCTGCCGCAGAGGAGCACCGAGCGAGTTAGCGAGCGAGGTCGATGTCGAGCGAGCGGAGCGAGCGAGGTCGAGCAGCCGAAGCGAGCGAGGTCGAGGGAACGACCTTCGTCACCTCATATCTGGTTGTATTGTAGGCAAGTGTCGATACTCTGTCGAGGGAGCGTCAAGCGAGTCCAGATCTGAGCGAGGGAGGGAGGCGGTGACGAGCGAGCGGCGGAGCGAGGAAGGGACCGAGCGGTGGAGCTATCGAGCGAGCGTCCGGACCGAGCAAGGTCGAGCGAGCGGAGCGAGTGAGGTCGAAGGAGCGGCCTTCATCACCTCAGATCTGGTTGCTGTTTATTGTCTATAAATGCTTTCAATCGTTCGTTCACCTGTGCAAGGTTTTGTTGCTCATGATTGTTGAATCTTTGTTGAACAGAATGTTGCATATCTGATTATCAGAGGCATGAAAACATTGCATCTTCAGAAAAATACAACAGCGATGATGAGGAATGATAGCTCTGAACAGGTAATTGACTATATCTTTGCTTCCGACTGTTTTCCTTATCAATCGATCTTCGATCGATTGATAAGGAACTCGATTTTGTTTGTGATGGCTGGAATTGCTGAATGAAATCTGAAATCTTGTCCTTGTTGTTTTATGTTTGTGATTGATATGTTATTTTATGTTTTGCACATAACATGTTTGATGAAATGCCCCAATAAGTCGAGTGACTGTATTTTTACGAGCCGAGGTTTTCTTATCAATCGATTGAAGATCGATTGATAAGGAACTCGATTTTTGCTTCCGACTTATCGATCTTTGCTTCCGACTGTTTTCCTTATCAATCGATCTTCGATCGATTGATAAGGAACTCGTTTTTTAAGGACACTTCACTTATTTTTTTCCCTAATGGGAGAATTGGAAATACAATTAGGCTTATTCTGTTTGGATTTTAAGGTACAAATCTTTGATCAACGTGTCAAAAGCTAGGGGATAATACAACATGTCCATTTTGTGTTTTGCATGCTAACGAAAAATTTATAAATCTTGATTGAGCCAATGATTCATTTGATTTTATTCTCATAGGTCACTGTCTTGTTGGGGATGCAAGTAGGGTATCAAAAGTGAGTATGTATTTTTTTGAAGTCTGCTGAATGTAAATCCTAATTGTTTCCATTTCATATTCTGTGCAGTGGTCCTCTTGATCAAGAGACGCCATTTTGAGTAGCTGAAAGTAGTTGTTCCTGTTGTCTTGAATGCTTTAAAGACTGCATCCACTGAACTTGATGATAGAGTTGGAGGCTCCAAGGATCTGTTTCAAAGAGTGTTAGGTGTTGCTTTTTCAATAAAAGCAATTTGACTTGAGCTTTTTCTTAGAGGCGTTGTAAATAGTCCCATATGAAAGGTTTCTACTATGCACACCTATAGATACTGGGAGCCTAACCTGTGGCTTTGTGGTTGCTGGAGCCTCATTTGCAGCCAGTCCAAAAGATAATGAACCAGTGGTTTTGAGTGTGTCTTCTTATGATCTCATCTTCAAGACCTTCAACCAAAATAGGTTCTAAAAATTGCACATTCAAACTAAAATTCTACTCTTTTTTTCCCGTGTCAGCACTTTTTGAAATTTACTATTATAAATACAAGCTACCTTGTATAATAAATGAGAAAACGAGTTAAATTCAGATTGTATGTTTCTATTTGCTTCAAACTTGTATAATACAAGCTACCTTTCTGTCTTTCTGGGATTATTGGCCTCTTGATTTTGTTTATATATATTCTTTTTTATATGTCAACACAATTTTGTCATCGGTACTCATCAAATTTTAGATTTTATCATTATTGTTTACTTAAAAAAACAATACCATGTTGAGAAACAACATTGTATTGCTTCTCAACCTGGTATTCTCAACATGGTATTTCTCAACATGTTGAGCAAATTTTCACCACTAATTGTAACTAATTTCAGTGTCAGCACTAATTGTAACTATTATTAGTGTCAACACTAATTGTAACTATTATTAGTGTCAGCACTAATTGTAACTATTATTAGTGTCAACACTAATTGTAACTAATATCAGTGTCAACACTAATTGTAACTAATATCAGTGTCAGCACTAATTGTAACTAATATCACTGTCAGCACTAATTTTCACCACTAGTTGTGCAAAAATAAAGTATTGATGAGCAAAAATAAGAGCATGTTGTGCAATAATTTATTGAGAAAGTATGAAATTATATTGAGAGAAAATAAGATCATGTTGAGAACAAATTCACAAGTCTCGATTGTTGTGCAAAAATAACCTATAATTGAGCAAAAATAAGATGACGTTGAGCAAAATTTCACCAATCCCCCATGTTGTGCAATTATTGTCTATTGATGAGCAAAAATAAGACCATGTTGTGCAATAATCTATTAAAAAAGTATAAAATTATATTTACAAAAAGAAAGTATGAAATTATATTGAGAGAAAATAAAATCATGTTGAGAACAAATTCACAAGTCTCGATTGTTGTGCAAAAATAACCTATTGTTGAGCAAAAATAAGATGATGTTGTGCAATAATTTATTGAGAAAGTATGAAATTATATTGAGAGAAAATAAAATCATGTTGGGAACAATTTTACAAGTCTCGATTGTTGTGCAAAAATAACCTATTGTTGAACAAAAATAAGATGATGTTGAGCAAAATTTCACCAATCCCCCATGTTGTGCAATTATTGTCTATTGATGAGCAAAAATAAGATCATGTTGTGCAATAATCTATTAAAAAAGTATAAAATTATATTTACAAAAAGTAAGATCATGTTGAGACACAATTTCACAAGTCTCAAATGTTGTGCAAAAATAAAGTATTGATGAGCAAAAATAAGAACATGTTGTGCAATAATTTATTGAGAAAGTATGAAATTATATTGAGAGAAAATAAAATCATGTTGAGAACAAATTCACAAGTCTCGATTATTGAGCAAAAATAAGACAATGTTGTGCAACATAACACTTCAAAATAAAAAAAATACAAGGCTAGTGTCACCACTACTTGTAACTAATATCACCAAAAAAACTTGTAACTAATATCAGTGTCAGCACTACTTTGAGACTTAACCACCTAGTGTCACCACATAAACTTCAATAACAGAAAATGTCACCACATACACTTCAATATCTGAAAACACAAGGCTAGTGTCACCACTACTTGTAACTAATATCAGTGTCAGCACTACTTTGGGCCTTAACCACCTAGTGTCACCACATACACTTCAAAATCAAAAAATACAAGGCTAGTGTCACCACTACTTGTAACTAATATCAGTGTCAGCACTACTTTAGGCCTTAACAACCTAGTGTCACCACATACACTTCAAAATCAAAAAATACAAAACTAGTGTCACCACTACTTGTAACTAATATTAGTGTCAGCACTAATTTAGACCTTAACCACCTAGTGTCACCACATACACTTTAAAATCAAAAAATACAAGGCTAGTGTCACAAATACTTCAAACTACTCTAACCAACAGTGTCAAATTTCCACCAAACGCCCCATGTTGAGCAAAAATAAGAGCACAAAACTCATTCATCCAGTCCAACCCCTTCTGTCAGGACAAAACCAATTCATCTAGTGTACAAAACCCATTCAAGAAAAATATCACAATTCAAACACTAAAAAGTAAAATTCAAACTAAAATTGCACCTTTTAATCACAATTCAATATGCCTATATGGGATTCGAACCCACATCTTTGTGCACGAGCACAATGCTCTCCCATTTGAGCTAATAGGCTAAAAGCATTCGACTAGGAAACTCAATAACTCCACAACCAAATGAATAGCTCCAAACAACATAAATAGAAACTAATCGACTAAGATAAAGAGTGGCATGCACAAAAGAATAAAACTGAATATACAGTTGCACAATAGCAAATCAAGCTCCATTAATCACAGTTGCACAATAACAAAGCAGCAGGCACAAAAGACTAAAACTTAAAATACAAATGCAAATGCAGGTTCGAGTATCATATAAATCAATCTAATATAAATATATAGAAACAATGACAGATAGCTAAAAATTGAAACTTCTAAATCATTTCCTGAACCAGACATCATTGCTGCACTGAAGATATGCACAACATTGCTACATTGAAGCTCCATTAATCACAGTTACATATTGAATGCACTGGGAACATTAACATATCCTAGAAACCTGAACATAAACAGTCAAATCGATCTAGTTTCAAGCCGATACAGCATAAAGACATATCTAAATCTAACTAATAAATGGTGAAAATGAATGAAAGACATATCTAAATCATAAACTTATACCAGGAATCATTAGCCGAATTAGTGAAATTGGATCGATCGCAATTAGAGGACTTACATTGGCGGTTAGTCGGTCGTCCCTCCTCGATGCCTGAACGCAACCCTTAGGAGATCTTGGATCCACCGAGGAGATCTCGGATCTCAGAGGATGCACTCGCTCCGGCCGCTCCCTCGATCGCTCGCTTCGGACGAAATTGGATCGCAACAGAGAGAATTGGAGGACAAATTGAGAATCACCAGGAACGGGAGGCGGTGCACCGTCGACGATCATCAGAGATGTGAGCGACAGAGATGTGAGCGAGCGATCTGAGGAGGAGAGGCGAGCAAGAGAGGTGAGCGAGCGAGAGAGATTCGAAGAGGAGAGCCGAGATCTGAGCGAGAAAGGAGATCTGAGCGAGCGGAGATCTGAGCGAGCGGATGTGAGCGACCGACTTCCTCTTGGATACCGGAGCCACGGACAGGGGAGCGGCGGCAACGGCAGGTGGACGGCGGGATGAGGCGGAGGAGGATTGGAACTGGAGCAGTTGGAGGGAGGGAAGAGAGCGATGGAGATGGCGAGAGAGAGAGGGATGTTAGAGTGAGAGATCTCACATTGAATTAGGGTTATATAGCGGACATTTTGCTAATTTATCCAGAAAGGTGGATATTTAACAAATTTGTCCAAAAAATGCCTGTTTTGCAAATTTTTTCATAATTAAGCTAATCAAAATTAGGATTTTTTTTGGCTTCTTGATACTAAAAAAAGAAGATAAAATTGATAATGTTCTCAAATTTAATTTTCATGTTATTTGATATGTAGTTTTCCTTTTCACATTTTTTCAAATGTTTAACAATTATATAAAAAAATCACTTTAAATAATACTATAAAGTATTAATTTTTTAAAAAATAATAGTAAAAAGTAAAAACTTAGAAAAATTATAAATTCATATATTGCTCATATCAACAAGAACAAAAAATGACTTCCAAGTCTTCAAATTTCTTGTAGAGGCAGAATTGATTCACACATCTTTTTCTCCAGGCAACGGGCAACCCACCAAACAGACACGAATCCATTGCTTCCGCATATTACCTAACATGGCTTCCAAATTCCATGAATTTTAACATTCCATCAAAATCAAAACCAATCATTCTCTCTGTTGAGTGATGGTTGCCTTCAACCTTCTATCTCTCCAAATTCAACAAACGCACTCTGTGAAACAATCTTGCTGTCTTCCACTCACCTCTTTTAGTGCACACTATCTAAAGTCAAAAAGCTCCAACTCACCTTCACAGTCCCAAATTCGGCTATGGCTTCCACATTCGCAGCAACAAAGATGAAACCCCAGAGCTTCTGCCTCTGAAACCATCTTTCATCCCCAAAATCCCCACCCAAAAATGAACCTTGAATTCCGTTTCCTTCTTGCCCTATTCCTAATTGCTTCTTCTTCTTCCTTCACCTCCGCTTCATTTTTCCCAACTGACAACTACCTCATAAGCTGCGGCTCCAACGCAAATGCCAGTTCATACGGGCGTACCTTTGTCGGCGACTCATCGGGCTTGAAATTCCTCTCCATTTCCATGGGGAGATCGGTTTCTGTCATGTATAAGAACCCGCCTTCAAAGACGCCGCCTTTATACACCACGGCTAGGGTTTTCACCGCGGTTTCCGCTTATGAATTCACCGTCAAGGGAACTGGTATGCACTTGCTACGTTTCCATTTCTCGCCCTTCGATTCCGGAAAGTATAATCTTAGCTCATCTGTTTTCGGTGTTTCTGTTAATGGCTATTCAATTTTCCGCCATTTTAGCGCTTCTAGTTTTTTCTTGAGGGAGTTCATGGTGAAGCTCGATACTGGTAGGGCTGAAATCCAGTTTACCCCTCAAGGTGGTGTGGGTTTTGCTTTTGTGAATGCAATTGAGTTGATTTCAGCTCCACAGGAGCTGATCCCTGATTTTGGAGCCCAGCTGATTGCCAGTGATGGACCTCAGGAGTACAATAATTTGACCTCTAGGGTTTTGGAGACTGTTCATAGGGTTAATGTGGGTGGCCAGGAATTGACCCCTTTTAATGATACTCTTTGGAGGAGTTGGGTGACTGATGATCCTTATATGGTCCTGAAATCAGCTGCCAAGAAGGTGAGCACAGTACAAACCCCGAATTATCAGGAAGGTGGCGCGACTAGTGAAATCGCGCCTGATAATGTTTACATGACTGCCCAGGAGATGAATTTTGATAACAATACAGTTTATGCTACATTCAACATAACTTGGGATTTCCCGGTGCAAGATGGTCTTGAGTACCTAGTTCGGTTGCATTTTTGTGATTTTGTCAGTATCGGGCTTAACCAGCTGTACTTCAATGTGTTCATCAATGGGTTGATGGCAGCAAAGGATCTCGATTTGTCTACATTGACGTTCCACAGTCTGAATTCTCCGTACTTTGCTGACTTTGTTGCAGATGTGGATAAGTCAGGCGTTGTTCAAGTTAGCGTTGGGCCGTCTTCTTTGAGTAATAATATAAGGAAGAATGCTATTCTGAACGGGGTAGAGATCATGAAGATAGTCAATAGTCAGACAACTTCAGCTGCGACTAAGAGAAAGAACATGTGGCTCGTGGTCGGTTCAGTTCTTGGGAGCAGTCTTGTTTTGTGCTTGGCGGTGATTGCGGTTGTTATGGTACTGAACTGCAAGAGGAGGAAGGCAAAGCCGAAGCCTGCAGAAAGTGCAGGTTGGACACCATTGCGTGCTGTTGGTTCGTACAGTAGAATGACTGAACGAACTCACAGCGCCTCACCGGGTGGAAATGGGTTTAATGGCTTGAAAATTCCTTTCGACGAAATTCAGTTCGCTACAAATGATTTTGATAGGTCTCTGGTTATTGGTTCTGGCGGGTTTGGTATGGTTTACAAAGGGGTTCTTAGTGACCAGACAACGGTGGCTGTGAAGCGAGGCGTGCCTGGATCCAGACAGGGCCTTCCAGAGTTCCACACTGAGATTTCTATACTGTCAAAAATTCGCCATCGCCACCTTGTATCACTGGTTGGATATTGCGAAGAACAGTCGGAGATGATACTGGTTTACGAATACATGGAGAAAGGCCCATTGAAGAAGCACCTATACAGTAGAGAAGGGTTTACACCACTATCTTGGAAGCAAAGGCTGGAAATCTGTATCGGTTCAGCTAGAGGTCTTCACTATCTGCATACGGGCTTTACTCAAGGAATCATACATCGAGATATTAAATCCACCAACATTCTCCTCGACGAGAACTATGTTGCCAAAGTTGCCGATTTTGGTCTCTCAAGGTCCGGACCATGTCTAGACGAGACCCATGTGAGCACAGGCGTCAAAGGCAGTTTTGGTTATCTTGATCCAGAGTACTTCCGCAGGCAACAGCTTACCGACAAATCAGACGTGTATTCCTTTGGTGTCGTGCTGTTTGAGGTCCTTTGTGCAAGACCTGCTGTCGACCCCTTGCTCGCAAGGGAGCAGGTCAATCTAGCCGAATGGGCCTTGGAATGGCAAAGGAAAGGCATGATTGAGGAGATAATTGACCCCCACCTCAGGGGCCAAATAAAGCTGAGGTCTCTGAAGAAATTCGGAGACACAGCCGAGAAGTGCTTAGCAGACTACGGTGTTGATAGACCCACGATGGGCGATGTTCTGTGGAACTTGGAATACGCCCTGCAGTTGCAAGAAAATGAAGACCGACAAGAGTTGGATGATGACAGCAGCACTCAGACGTCGGATCTTTCAACGAGTAGAGCTGTCACAGTGGCTCCTAGCATTCCTAGAACCTGGGCAGACAGTAGTGAGGAAAATCTAAACCTAGACATATCAACAAGCCGGGTTTTCTCCCAGTTGATGACTAATGAAGGAAGATAACCTTTCGGATCTTTTCCTCGTCTCCCAGTTGATGATTTATCAAAGAAAGATACGTCGCACCTCTTCGCATTTGTATGCTAGTATATTACTAGAGGTATATATCTCTCTCTCTCTCTCCCTCTCTCAATTTTCGTGTTCATCAGCATCATTTTGGAAATCAATTTCATACTTTCAGCCATTGTTTGTATCTGTACTGTCCTTTACTTCAACCACATAAGAAATGACTCCCCATGAATTAATCCAAAGATGTGCTGTGATCTGCTTAGCTTTGTAAAAGAAGAGCTCTTTTTTGTTTTTTGGCGTTTTCTTGTTAAAGGCGGAATGATGATGCTCGTACTTGTAGCTACTGAATCAGCTCTCCAGAATCGGATTAGACAACGACTCTGCAATAGCGTTTCGTGTGGATAATAGCGCATCATCATGGGTGCCACGCAATCCCTGCTCGCGGTCATGTAGAGGAGGTAACTTGTGTGAAGTGCGACGATGACCCAAGAGTTCATTCATGTGCCCTGTGAGCAATCTGCAATGATATTGAGGCCATAGCTTAAGCTGATCAATCATGTTTGTAAGAATCAAATAGTTCCATAAGCAATCCTTTTGATTGACGAGCCTAGACTGTGTCCAGTGATGCACCTTTCTTGTCGATGAACCATTGGACTGCACCCACTAATGCAATACGAGTTTCGAAGCCACGCCTATAAAACGCAAAGATGCAAGGCAATCTTGCAGCAAGCTCGTTTTTTGGTCAGAAAGAGAGACAACCAGACGGGTCTCTCCGCGCTTCTAATATCTTTAATAAGTTTATTTATTTCAGTGTATAATAAATGTAAAAATCTTTAAAATAGAGAAGTTGTTTAAGTTTGAGTGAATTTTTTTTAGAGATTTTGACATTTTCATCTCAAATTTTTTTTAGAGAAGTTGCTCTTAGTAATTAAAAAAAATGGAGAGAAGTTGTTAGGCATGCTAAAATGGGCTAAGAGCATGCCCAACAACTTCTCTAAACAATTCTTCAAAATGGAGAATTATCAATCAGATTTTTTTGGATTTTCAACAGATTCTCCATTATGGAGTTTACCCCAAAATATATAGAGTTTTCTCCAAATTTAGGAAAAGATCTCCATTTCGGAGAATGTAATGTGGAAACTGTTGAACCAAAATCAACCTTGATATTCTCCAAAAATCGATTATGGAGAACCTGTTGGGGTTGCTCTAAGTATTCAACATATGGGGATATCCCGACCCCTAACATCATTCTGCAAAAAGAAAAAGTTAGACCAGCTAAGTGATCCGCAACGCAGTTCGCTTGGCGAAACACATGACGAAATTGGATAAACCAGTCTCTCCTAATAAAATCTTGACACTTTAGTGATAAGACTAGCTGGTGGTTCTTGCAGCAAGCTCTAGTTCTAACTTCTAACCAGGGCCATTCCTACGGTTGCAGAGGCCCTGTTCTATAATCAAAATTAGACCCCGTTGGATTTGACTCTTTGATCTTCGATTTTCGTTTACGATTGGTGGCATATATTAAAATAGGAGAAAGGGTAGAAGAGAGGATGGGATGAAAGGGAAAATTGTGTGAAAGGAGAAATAAAGAAGAGTGAAATAATGTCGTTCTGAAAATCATCATTATAGAAGCCTAAATTAGGAGATGGCTTGAAGCTTGAAGGCTATGACTGCTAGCGGAAGTTCTGAGAAGCGGCGAGATGTCTGATGGAGTGATGGGAAAGATGAAGTGGACATTTTTTTTAATTACCATCCTCTCATCTTTCTCTTGATAAAAAAAATAAGGAGAAAGCTTATATACATACCAGGCCAATACTACGAGGCCCCAAATATCTGGGGGCCCTGTGCAATCGGGCCATGTGTTCAGCCCTTGGGCCGGGCCTGCTTCTAACTAACATTTAATATACATAATTATCTTTTCGACCATTTTTCCCAAAAACAAGGATTCGACCAACCTAGGTTTGTATGTGAAACAATAACAATCATAACACTGTTCAAATACAACCATACAAGAACATTAAACCCAAACCATATTTTTACATAACCTAACTCTTTTCACCATCGTACTTCCTTTTGTCATCCTCAACAAATGATACCCTCAATGTGGTCGAATCGACCATGAAATCAACCACTACCAACTATATTTCATGGAAATCTCAAATCAAGTCCATGCTTATAGGGTACAATGTTGTTCAATGTATTGGACGGGACCAATCTTGGCCTACCAAAACCGTCAAAATCAATGAACAATAGGCGTTGAATCCGACGTTTGCAACTTGGATCCGACAAGATCAATTGATTTATGGGGCGCTGGTTGGCACCTTGACCACCTCGGTGTCTCTGCTGGTGCCATTAAACCTTCCATCAAGCATGGAAAACCTTGGAAGATACATATGCGAATTCTTCGAGACCTCGTGTCAAGGAGAAACTGCATCATCAATGGAAACCATCAATCACCGACTGCACGTACGCCACCTTTTACCTGTTTGGGTGCCCTTGCTCAGTGTCAAGCTTCTCCTCCAATGAGATTGACATAAGCTCTCTCAAAAGGATTCGCATATATATCCTCCAAGGTCTTCCGTGCTTGATGGGTGGTTTCGACTCAGGACACCAACGAAGCCGCTGTCGAGGTGGTCAACATGCCAACAAGCAACCCATAAATTGATAGACCTCGGCGGATCCAAGTTGCAAACGCCAGATTCAGCGTTTTCTCCTCTTCATTGATTTTGATGGTTTTGTAGGGTGGGATAGGTTCAGTCCAACAATTTGAACACTCCATATATATACCACCCTATCCCCATAGACTTGATTTGCGATTTCCACAAAACATAGCTGAGAGTGGTTAATTTCATTCGAAAATTGAATGATTTGAGGCAGCCATTGGAGGATGAGAAAGGGAAGTATAATCGTGAAAAGAGAGAGGTCCTGGTTTAGGGTTTAGGGTTTAGGTTTAATCTTGTTCTGTACTTGTATTTGATCAGTGTTACGATGGGAGTATTTAACGTGCAGAGGTAGAAGTAACCACCTAGAGATAAAGACTCTAACAACACTTGACTAATTACAAATAATAATTTTAACAAAACTTAATAATAGGAACAACCTGATAATCTGTTATGCAGTAACACTCCAGTCTCCACTTACTTGAATTTAAAGGAATAAAATGTTAAATGTAGCACTGCCACCAGGTAGTAAAAAAAAATTGTTGGTTATATATATATAATATAAACATACTATACAAGACAATGATACATCCATGGCAGGTTCTTTCCCTTATTAGATTCCCCATGTTAATGAAAAGAAGTAGATAGATGGAGATCGATCAAGTGCATATATGGCTGTTGGGATGCACTGCACTCAATCATTCCATCTCTCTCAATAGGGATGAATACGTTCTCTCGGTTTCTCGATCTCTTCCGAAGGGCCAGCTATCTCTCAATCTCTTAGAGAGAGAAGCAGACAACTGGCTTTCAGGAGAAAATTTGAAGATGGATGGAGTGGATCCTCTTCGGTGAACTTGAAAAAGTTATTGCAGCTCCCTGGGGCCTCTAGGGTAGGCTTTGTTGGTTTTTGTTCAAGGAGATCTTCCCGAGTTTTTTCATCCCGACTTTGTCAAATGTGGAGATTGGCTTTACAAGGATCACGGATGAGGCTCCGCTTTTTGATTTCCAGTGAGAGCTAGAGCATGGGAAGCTACATTAAATACAGAGACAATGATATTAGGAATTCTGTAGCGGTCGTGTTACTCTACAAATATAATTCTAATAAATTTTACTGTTGTGTCTATTACAGTGCTTAAAGAAAGTATTTTCACACTTTACCTCTTGACAGGAGCTTCACCACGAAGGCAACCTACTCCCTGCATTCAATCAACATGAACTGATTAGAAAAGGAAAGCACAATACAAGACTAGTTACCCATGGCCCATGCCCACGAAATGTAAAAAGTGGTGAACAACTCGATAATTGAAAAAAAAAAAAAAAAAAAAGGAAGAGGAAACTGAAGCCATGCTACCATGGTACCACCATGTCTTTAACTTTCGGTTTATTTACTTACAACTAGTTTATCTGCGAAAAATTATAAATCAACCAAGAATGTAAGCAAACAGAAACAGAGATGATAAAGAAAGCCGCGCAGTAGGAACTACTGCTCAATAAGATATTTGACGTAGACCATTCCTGATAGCCTAATCAATAAGGAGGAAAAATAACAGGGAATGACTGGAGGCTGGTATCATGTGATGGGAGGTTTTGCTTCTGCATCATTATCTACCACAATTTTCCAGAATGCAGCTCTATAAACCCGAGGCCACAAGCATGAAATCAAGATGACTGATCCTACATATTTTCCTGCTGATCATTGTGCTGCATGAAAAGAATAATTGCATGAAATCAAAAGTTAGATAGTTTAATAGTGCTGATGTAGCATTTCTAGATAAATGTACTTGATCCTGCTCTCCCATAAAATCCTTTCCAATCAACTCAAAAAATGAGTGAAGCTCTGTATACCGAAGATATTAATTAGCTTCCATCTGTAGTCACAACTGACCAAATCAGCACAATCATAATGCGGATATGAAGTTGTGAAAGCACAGCAACATTGGCCAGTTCCTTCAGTCAATCTGTCCCTTTTTTTTTGAGAAAAACCTCAGTCAAACTTTCTATTTCTGGGGTTTGGGGAAAGATTAGAAATGGAATAATACTGCTGCAATTTCTAGGCTTTAATGTTCGAACAGAAAGATACATATCTCATTTACTTCACAACAGGCACCGTGTAAATATCCAAATAAGTGAACCATCAGCTAAATTCAGTGGTTCACAAACATCATAATCTTCAGCAGAGTGCTTCAAAGTTTGAACTTTGAAACACCATAATTGCTGATCATAACACAGAAAGCAGCACTATATATTCTCCAACTGGATAGCAAATCCATCAAATAGAAATGTACTCAACTGTGGATTCAAACATTAAAAACTGAAGTTGAATTAATATATTTAGCAAGGAGAAGTTTCTCACAGACAGTTCACAGTTGTTAAACTACAAACTTTTTCAAAGTTGGAACTACAATACCAAGTTCAGTTATATAATTCAAGTAACAGAGATTGCATAAAATCATATTCCACAAATAAGGCCCTGATTTCCTTGCTGAAATATACAAGAAATTCAAGCACCAGCAGGCAAAAAGTGCTCATGATTCTCCATGCATTTCAAATAATAATGATATAACACCAATGAAGTGACAAATCAAATGAAGCACAATAACAAATGGTTCAAGCTAAGAAACATATGGTAGAGAAATATATGCTAATAGAGATATTATGTACTCAGTCTTCAACCATCAATAACACAATAGAATCACAAGTTACAACCAAACTAAAGGATTGAGCTAATATTCATGTCGATTCATACCAAAATCAAGTCCAGTATAAATGTTCGCATGAAACACAAGATTGAATCCGGAAACATCAAAGAGATCAAGAAAAGCGATAGATGAATGAGCTTTCCTAGTTATTTCAACATGCAATAATGAGTGTCACATAAGGAAACACCCTGGTTACCCCAAAACAGGATAATCTGCGGGAATAGAGCAAACAGCAACAAAATTGTTCAGCATAAATTGACACCTAATAAACAGAAGGCACCTAAATGAGCAACCAACTCAGAGCTTAACAACAAGTGCCAGTTTCCTGCACAATTTTATAAACCCGTTATAGGTACAGGTCAAGCAGTTTCCTTAATTCATGAACATGAAATAATGGATGCCAGATAAGAAAACGTCATGATTGCCACGCAAATTCGGGATAAATCCCCTAAAGTTGTTTTACATGGCAACAGATAAGCAAAGTATCAATCTACAACCATTTAAAGAGACCCACGCCAATAATTGAGCACATTAATCAATGTCAAAGTTAACATGAAGCACCCAATGAAATAATGCTAAACTCCAAAATCATCAGACCCTGACCGCTGCCTATTGAAGATAATCCTTTGACACTTGAACATGCAATAATAGGGAACAAGCAAGAAAACCCCATGAATGTCACAGAAGCAGAATGATATAGCTCTCAACTCAAGCCCATCATAACAAATGAACTACCCTTGAATTAGCATTTCACATACAAAGAGAACCAATTACAATTCCAAACCACCATCAAATTGAATTGTAATCAAGAATCAAAACATAACAAGAGCATCAAATCATCACTAAGAAGTAAGAACCCAAGAAGGAAGAACGAAAAAAATAAAAGGAAGAATGAGTTTCTTACTTCATTGATCAATGGCGGCACAGCATCCTCCTTACCCTTCCCATTCTTGAACAAGCTGCCAGGGGGTGAATCTGAAACCCTAACAATCTTCTTCTTTTTCCTCTTCTTCCTCTCTTCACCATCACCACTATCATCGTCGTCGTCGTCATCTTTGTCACTGGAATCGGATTTCGCCAATTTCCTCTTCCTCCTCGCCGTCACCAAGCTCCTGGACCCGTTCTTCTTCTTCTCTCGAACCTTCCACACACTCTTGCTCTTCCTTTTCCTAAACACAAACATTTCAACCTTCCACCCCTGAATGCTCGAGTCTATAACCGTCACCTCACTCTTCGAATAACCCTTCAGATCCGCCTCTTCCTCCTCCACATCGAGCCCCAATTCTCCAGGATCCTTCGAATCCCGCTCCTTGCGATGTTGATTCAAACTATTATCTCCGCTCGAAGCCAATCCATTGTTATTGCAATTAGGATTAGCATCATTATTTTTCTTATTATTCCGTCTCCTCAAATCGTCGGAGGAGCCGCCATTGGAGCTCTTCTTTGACGATCCCGTTCCGTCCCAAAACCTAGGGTTTTGCTGCTTCCGGGAGCCCTTCCTCCTATTACACGCACAATTCGAACTTTCTCCTCTTCTACCTCCACCTCGTCCCATGGCGAACAGCTCGCAGAGAATGTCGCTCAAGTCCTCCCCCTTCTCCTCCCCCAACCGCCGGTCGTTCCGAACGCCTCTGCTCTCGTCGACGGCATGAAGGTTTAACCGTGTTGGCGGATCGGCGGCGGCAGCGGAATCCGAGCTCTGAGAAGCGAGGAAGTGGTCCAGGTCGCCAGCCTCGACCGGCGGGAAGCCTCTGGAGGAGCGGAGGCGGTCGAGCCAGGTGGAACCGGAAACCTTGGAAGTAGCGGCAGAGGGTGGGGCCGCAGGGCAGATCATTGTGCGTGGTTTTGGGGGAGAGATTGATGAATCAGAGCTGCTTTTTCTGGATTTATTGGAGGACGCGGAGAGGAGGAGACATTTGAGGGGAGAGAGAGAGAGGGTTTATGAAATGGAGCTGCTCAGCACTACAAGTGTGCAGTGAATGAAAACAACGTCTACTGCACCAATCAGTGAGAGCTGAACCAAATCACATCCCATCATCTCCTTCAGATTCCAAATTCATTCGAGCTTTAATCCAAAGAACCTGTTCAAATTTAACGCTCAATTTGTTCGACAATATTCAAATCATTTTACCTTTTTTTAAATAAGAATGAAATCATCTATATATAAGTTGTTTTCTTGTAGATTTTATTTTTGCTCGTTTCATTTTGTTTGTTATTTGTATTTCTGTCTATTTCGCTTTTTGTCTATATTTCTATCTTTTTAGGTTGTTCGAATTATTACCTTATAAAAAAATGAGAAGTATATTGCTAAATCAAAACCGTTACTATTTTACATCGTTTTTGTCGTTTACCGGTGATATTATGATTTTTTTACAAAAAAGCGGATAATGCACCCAAGTTTTTTTTTAAAATAACGGCGAATTCGTTATTATGATCACTTGCAAATTGGGTATTGTTAAATATATCGAAAATCTGCACCATAATAAATCGTTAATCTATGTCCAATTAAATGTTGTTCTACATCAAATTAGACATGAAACAAAATGGGAGGTAAAGTAGAGGTTTGGGTTGGATCGGGCAAAATGCAACGTCTGATTCGACGTTGTTAGTCATACGTGACGTGAGGTATCATATACCAATGTGGCAATGTCCAATTGGGCATTGTATGTGGCCTTGGCTTTATAAGATTGTAATAACGTCTTAAATGACGTTATATAACGTCTAGATGTTGCATTCAGGTATCATTTCCATCAACTTTCCATATCTTGTGGTAAACAGAAAACATTATTTATTTTATAAAATTAGTAATATTATATAATTAAACTTAAAACTGTATATAGATATGTGAAATAAAACATTGCGGATGTTTCCATAAATGTTGTGAAATTTTTGTTATACATACTGTGACGTAAAACAACATAGTACTAATTAAGGTTGCTAAACACGGTGTAATGGATGATCCTCTTGAACTCGCAACGCTTTGAACCTATTAAATTACGTTTGGAAAATAACATTCCATCGATCCATTGATGCTGAGTGATGATATGTTATTGGTTCATGCATTGGGAGAGGCAAAGGAGCATTAGGATGCTATCATTCTTGAAATAAATAAATAATACAGTTAATTTTGACAATTTCTGAATGACATACAACGAAGGGAGACACATTTTGACAATTGGTGGGTTTATGGAAATTTTACCAAAAATTAAATCACTTTTCCCCTTTTTGGGTTTCAGCATTCATCAGATCTATAACTCCGACGACATTTCTTGATTGTTCTCCATCTTAGATGCCGAATCTCTCTGTTCTCACTCCAGATCTGACAATTTTCAAGGGCAATTTTTGGCAATTACTTTGACACCTTAATCCGGATATCTGTTAACTGTGTAAGGTGTACACTGTACAGTAACCACACAGATAGGAGGGAAAAAAAAGAGAGCATATGCTTCATGTCGGATTACCTGGGTATCCAACACGAATCCGAATAGCTTAATCGTGTCGGGTACCCGGCTTAAGATGATTCGTATACAGATCGGGCATTCTGTGCTAAACAGTTTCGTGTGCCTGACATGATTATCCAATTCGTGTTGGGTACCCGGATATCCCCACCCCTATGGTAAGGTAGCATTTCTAGACTCGTCTCATGTCGGATCTTCCTAGAATTGGATGATGTTGTCCATTCTAATTGGAGTTTCATCAGTGATGTAATACCATTGGCAGGTCTAGGGGGTTCGAGGTGGATGAAGCCCTCATAACCTGGGAAAAAAAACGTAGAGAAAAAAATTTACGATTTTTTTTTCTGGGTAATTGTTACTAATTTAGTAATTTGTGAGACAAAAGATTCTAAAACGAGTAATGAAGCATTGAGACAACTTAGCTTAGTTAGAAAAGAGTCTTTATTAGCTTGAGATCATGAGTTCAAATCTCATCAGTTTCACTTTTTTTATAAATTTATTTATCTAAGTTTTCTTCTACTAAAAATGCATAATTAAATAATAAATTAAAGGTCTTCTCCAATATATTTTAACAAAAACATTCTTTTCTATATATACAAATAAAAAATCTCATTTTTATTAATTTTATTTTTTCTTTAATTTTTCTATAGAAATATCTATTTAAATCATAAATTTAATGTTTTTTCTGACATATTTAAAAAAATATATTTTTTATTTCATACATACATGCAAAAAAAAATTCAAAAATATTTTAGCCCCCCCCCCCCCGCAAAAAAAAAATTTGTCAAAAGTGATTTTTTTTTTAAAAAATTATAATTTAAATAGTTATTTTTATTATAAAAAATAAAATGGAGCCAAATGGGATTTGATCTCAAGGTGCAAACCCTTCAATAGTGTTTGGGCACACATGTTATATTATGTTTTAAATAAAGTAAATTTTAAATAAAATACCAGTAGATTGTGTTAATTAATTATATTCAGTTTATAATATAATTATAAACTTTATACAATAGCGAGTGTTTAATGGACATAATTTATAAGATATTTTAGTTGAATTTTTTTTTTATTAAGTAATAATTCGAGCTCAGACATACCTGAAACTCGAGAGGCCGAAAAGTAGGGGTGTTATGTGAGACAAGCTACTCGTGATCGGCTCGAGTTCGACTCGTATAAAACTCGGCTCGAGCTCGATCATATTTAAAAACGAGCGAGTATGAGCAGAATTTCGAGCTCGTCACGAGCTCGAGCCGAGCTCGAGCTTTATACGAGCCTGCTCGTATAGCTCGTATTAAATGGGTAATTACGTAATTTTCCTTAGCGCATTTCACCCAAATTTGGGTTTTCTCCTTGACTGATGCCGCTTCTAATCTCCTTGATTGATGCCGCTTCTAATTTCCATCACTTTCACGAGCTAAAAACGAGCCCAACTCGAGCTTTCAACAAAATAAGCTTCACATGAGCTGGAAACTTGAAAAAGAGCAAAACGAGCTCGAACGAGCTCGCGAGCTCGAGCTCGGCTCGAACAAAAACGAGCAAAACGAGCTCAAGCTCGAGCTCCTTATACAGCTCGCGAGCCGAATACAAACATGAATTTAAGCTCGTAAAAAATCAGGCTCGGCTCGATAAAAAACGAGCCGAACATGAGCACTTAGGTACTCGTCTCGTTCGAATCGAATAACATCCCTACCGACAAGTTGGTAGTGGGATGACCCGTCGAACATGCAAAATAAACCGAAAATAAAGGAAAAAGAGCGCAATCAACACGTAGCAAGCACTCTGAAAAGAACGAAGCTAAGCAGAACTAAAACCGAAACGTTGAGGATGCCGGCGAAGAACGAAGCCAAGCACCACCGGGGAGAGACACCGCAAGTCAGCGGTACAACAATTAACTCATGTGGGTAGTGAAGACGAAACTCCAAGGACCATTTTCCCGAAAAAGAAGTCGCCCTTTGCACACTACCGCGACACCAACCTGTCCTGACACTGGACGCTGCAAACCCAACTAGGTTGTAGAACTCTCATGAACACCAAAGACAAAGCCACACGCTACCTGAGTAAAAAAAAACAATGGTAAACTGGCCAATCATGACACTGATTTCAACACTCGTAAGACGAGGGGTATTAAACCTTGCAAACAATGGGTTATAACCTTTTCAGGTAAAAATTAAGTTGATTTTTTTTTTATTGAAGCTCGGCATGCAAGGGGAAATTAACCCTTGCATGCCAAGGATTTTGCAAGGCCATCACGCAGTTGAGGAGGGACAGAGAAAGGACATGGTTGACCTTGCTCGGCACGGACTTTCGGACGGGGAGGAGACAAGCATGGTGGACAACAGAACGCAGCACAACAATGAGGAGAGAGATGACGAAGGAAGGAGATCAACCGAGCCAGGAACAACCCACCATTGGCCGGACTAAATTGAGAGGAGGGAGACCAACTTGAGTTTTGCTCGGCCCTGTCGAAGCAAAGGTAAAAGAGGAACTCGACCAAAAAAGGGATCCGAGCCCACTCGCAACCCACCGACAGATATTCGAAAGGAGGGTCGCTGAATCGACGGGACCTCCGGGAATTGGCTTATAGGGGAACGAAAAGGAAGGATGGGCCTAATCCGTCCAAATCGGAACACACCCAAGGCAGACTCCAATGGAGGGGAGGTAGAAGACTGATTTTCAAAACCACAAAAAACAGGTACCTAGACCTAAAAATCAAGACGTTGCTGATCTAATTGGTTGAGGACAAGGGAATAGGTGAGATTCTTGTCCATAAATCTTCAAAAGCCCCACGAAAATTGGGCACCCGGAGGTGGATTGTGCTTCCGGAGGAGGAATGGACTTTCGCAATAGAGAGGGAAAAATCAGTGTCGGAGATTATCCAGAGCGAGTAGGAGGCGGATGGTTAAGAGGAAGGAGATAGGGACCCCTGTGGGGGGAGGTAAATTGGGGCTCCCGAAGAAGATTTAGGTTTCCCTAAAAAGAGTGTTTCTCATGCTCAAACAATTTGACAAAAGTATTATAATAATCTTATCAACATCTACGTTATTTTAAATACATGTAATCAAACACTATTTATATCCACCCTCTACTAAGTTAGGCAAATTTCATTGGGTAAACTGCAGGAAACCACCCCTTAAATACTCAGTATTGCCCAAAACCACCCCTTACATGTAAAATTATCAAAAACCACCCTTTAAAAGACTTCCGTTAGCAATCGACCACCCCTTTTAGATTTCCGTCAAAACCTCAGTTAAATCAATGAAATTATAAAATTACCCTTACTTCTTTTAACATAAAATAAGCTAAATAAACCTCAAAAGTTAAAATGAATAAAAAAGAAAAGGATGGAGATTTAAAAAAAAAAATACTTCCTCCTTCATGAATTCGCAGTCAAGTCACAAGTCAATAGTTAATGGTTCAAATTTTGAATGAATTTTTTTGTGACGGAAAGCCAAAAATGTCCGTTTCAATCGAAAGGATAGAGGAAGTTGTTCATACAAATCCAAAAGAAAAGGCAGGGAAATAATTTTTTTTTAATTTGTGAAGAAACCTAGGGCCGGTCAAGAAAAGAGAGAGTGTTTGCTCTCTGGTATGCCGCCAGGCGCCTGAGGCCAGCCCTCCACCTCCCACCACGGCACCACCTCGTCCCGTCCACCAACACCCACCACAACGGTATGTCGATGCCGCCTCCCACCGTCGCCGCCAGCACTCAGTCTCCACCGGAAAGTTTTCGATCTCCTACAGGCCGCAGCGACCAACCACTGTTGCGACCCACCACCGCCGCCGCCCACTCGCACCACCGTCGGCCCGTCACCAACACCGTCGGCTACAACTCCTAGGCCTTCGTAACAATCTCCCTCTCTGAGTCCTACCGCTCCTCCGACTCCTCCTTTGATTTTCGAAGGGAACAACTGGGCGAAAGTAGCAGTATTCGTCGAGGAGCAAGCAGAGTTCAAATCCATCGACAACGAAGAAGAGAGGGCGGTTGCGTGGGATCTTCTCCTTCAATTTCACTCCACTCTGCATTTTACAAGCTCTGTTATCATTCCCCCAATTTGATTTTGATTTTGAACAGATAGATTCAAGATTTGAAGGGTTTGGACTAATTGTCTTTTTTTTAATGATTTTTTAATTCATCAATTTGTTTCCCATTTTTCAAAAATAAAAAAGTCTCAATTTGTTCCAAAGAAAACAATAAAAAAATGAAATGTGGGGCCAGGGTTGACGGCAAGTGACGGAACAATGTCAAGGGTGGTCGATTGCAAACGGAGATCTTTTAAAGGGTGGTTTTCGGTAATTATACATATAAGGGGTGGTTTTGGACAATACCGAGTATTTAAGGGGTGGTTTCCTGCCGTTTACCTAATTTTATTTTATTTTTAGACAAGAGGGGGGTTTGAGCCACCCCATACTGATGACTCCCCCGTGCATATATTCAATTGATCGATTCGAAATGGGAATTTTTTTTTGATGTAAATGTGAAATAATAAGAGAAAGAAAACTAAAAAGACACGTAAATGAATTTAGAAATGGCTAAACCACCCAAAGCGCTAGGTCGAACCTAGAAACCAAACTTGAACAACCTCCACATGTCCACCTAGCCCACTATGCAAAAGAAAGTAAGAAACTGCGGCCGTCCACGGCCCACTACAAGAGGACACCACCCACCTCAACCGGCCCCCACCGTCTCCCCGGGCCCGGACCCGGGCCAACTCCAAATCTTCATAATCCACTCAAAACGCCGTCCACTTTACCGGCGCCTTACCCATAACCCATTCACTGCCACGTACCCTCCCCCGTGAACGGGCCGGGCCTACTTGACCCACCCCTTCTGCACTCGTACTTGAATCACAAACATCTTTAAACATCGACTCACCAAATGACACAAATGACTTGCTAAAATTATCAACATCTGATATAACTAAACCTTAAATAACATCATCTTAAAATTACGGTTAAAATTTCATTGAGTAGGGGTAGGGTCTTATAATCAGAAAGTATTTGTTATATTAAATTAGAACTTGTATATATTGTTAATTTTCCCCTAAAACTATAATAGTATGGCAGTGTATAGATGCAAAATAAACAGCCAAAAAAGAAATAGAATTAGCTAGTTTATATTTAAGCTGCGTATGCATTCACATTTTAGTTATTTTATAGTTAAAAAAGGAGTTAAAAAAAATATATGGTTTAAAATTACCATAATACCCCTAATAACAACTAAATAAACTCCGCTTTTTACCAATAAACTCTTTTTCATCCCATACGATGTTTATATTATTCCACAATATTTCAACATTTATTTTACACAATTTTTTTAATTTCAACCGTTTTAAAATTTTAATCACTTTTTTTAACTCCACCCATACAGACCCATATTGTTTTTTTAATTATAATGAAATTTAGGGGTATAACCTTACAAGGAAACCATTAATAGGTAAACAAACATTTTTCAATGTCCAAACCAACCAAATTGAAACTATGCACGTCCAAACCAACCAAATCCAAGAAGATTGTAATGATGTGAAATTCTGTGACAAACACGTTCAACTTAAAATCGAAAATCGGCTGGACCAAACAAAGTTACTGAGGTCATCCTACGACTTGATCCATCACTTTAGAAAGTCCTTATCGAAGCGTGAAAATATATATATGAAAAAACAACAAAATGAAGAATAAAGTTGGCTAGAACTGAATTTCAATTTCCTCCAACTATCATATTTGTTAACTCGGCTGGCCCGGTTGGATCAAGACGCTGGAGGACACTGGAGGGGGAGATCGTGTGTGCAAGCCCATATACAGGAGACTCGAACAACATATAAACTCAACGGGGTTTTATCTCAAAACCAATTGACAATGAGAGGCGTAGCCCTTCAACCTTATATGTTGTTCAAGCATTCTCTAGATTACCGATGTGGGACAACCACATTTCAACATTCAAAGGCACGGGTGGGGACTCCGGTGTCTCAAAAGACCCTAGGAAAAAAAAACTGTACTGTGTGTGCGTTTTTATTTATAAAAAATTTTGATTAATTTTAAGACTAAAAGAGTGCAAATAATAAAATAATTATAATAATAAAGATAACTTAATATTTACATTTTTATGTTATGAGTTCAAACACTTTAATTTCAATTTTTTCACTAAAATATCTATTTAAATCACAAATTTAAGTTTTTTTTTAAATATATTTAAGCAAAATTTTATATTTAGATTTTTTTAGTTTATCAGATTTTTTAATCCCTTTTTCATAACTTTATTCAATCAATTACAATATATTTTTTTTAAAATAATGTATCAATTGTTACATGTAATCTCAATCTCATAAACATTACTCTCTCCTTCTCATATTATTTGTTATTTTACCTTTTTAGCATGCTTATTAAGAAATTAAAAAAATCTATATAATATTAATTTTTTTATTAAATTTTCTTATAATTCCATACTTATTATTGTTCGATCTCTTTCAACAAAATATGTTATTTATTATTCATGCTTGTTTTGTATGATAAAAAAATATATATAAAATATCAACATTTTAATTAATTTTTAAAAATAATTTCAGATTTATTACTACAAAGTATGATCAACTTACTTAAAAAAAATAATTTAAAAAATTGATATTTTATATAGTTTTTTTTCAACTAAAAAAAGTCGTGAATAGTAAACCATATATTTTACGAAAATAGAGTAATTGCATTGACTGAAAAACATGTTTTTTTTTTTTTGAAAACGTTATATCACACACATGTGATATCAGCCGTACATAAAAACATGTTAATTTTGGGCTGGCTAAAGTACAAGATTGGATGCATATGTGATATGCACATGTGCAGTAGTACTTGTTAATGCAAGTCAAAATGGGGGGTTCGTTTCGATCATACCTTTATTGTAGGCGACCCTCGTGAGTTTCGTGTGTTGCCTTTGCATACTCTCAAAATTCGATGCACTAATGACCAAGGATATTGTGCATAGCTAGCTAGACGTTGCATATATATACATTATAACCCCATTACTTAGGTCGTCCGAATGTGTTCTATTATATAACTAATTACAAAGTCGGAGATGAAAAGATCGACTTGGACCGATGGATGATAGTAGAATATGCACGGACATATACGTACATGCGCTAGTAGCCTAACACATAAATCGAATGAAGTTTCATCCTAAAATCAGTTGGCAATATGAAGACCGTAGAGAGTATCAGTTTTTGGGTGTGTTTTAGTCATTTTCTATGCTTTCATTCTCAAAATGTAATAAAGCCTTTAGTGAGGTAAGGGCTTCTCCCTCTCACGTGACATGTAGGGTACTATATAAACCTCTCTTTGATGTGAAAAGGGGATAATTTTAGGGATTGCTGCCCCTATGAAGGACCCCTGCCGCCACCAGAAATGAATGAGCAATGATTGCTCTTTTTCCTTCCTTTTCTGCTATGATCTCTGGCTTGTTTTGTTTCACTGATTCTCAATGATTTCCATACAAATTTACTCTTCTCATGGTATCAGAGCGACAGTGTTTCGATCCTACCTTCCTCTTAAATTGATTGTGTCGTTACGACATTTATGTTCAGTATTGCTGGAAACATGAGCACCAACAATGGAACTGATTCTAATCCAAGTAACCTTAATGATCCTTTATACTTATCAAACTCTGATCATCCAGGTGCCCAACTGGTGGCTATTCCCTTTGATGGTAGCAATTTCATGACATGGAGTCGTGGGGTGACAATGACTCTTGGAGCTAAGAACAAGTTGGGGTTCACCAGTGGCACCTGTGCTAGTCCTGAGGCTATTGCTGCTGATTTGTAGAAGTGGATTCGTGCAGATTTCATGGTTCGATGTTGGATTTTAAATTCTATGAGTAAAAATATTGTTGAGGCTTTTATGTTTACTGAATCTACTAAACAACTTTGGGATGAGGTTGTTGAACGCTTTAGTCACACTAATGCCCCCCTGATCTATAAAATTAGAAAGAAAATAGGCAATGTCACACAGGGTTTTATGTCCTTGGCGGATCTCTTCAACACCTTGAAGAAGTACTGGGACGAGCTCCAAGTTTTGGAGAGAGTCCCACAATGCTCTTGTGAAGCAATGAAACAATGCACATGTGACATTGCTAAGAAGATTGCTGACATTGAAAGCAGAAATCGGGAGATGCAGCTTTTAGCTAGTCTTAATGATGGTTATAAGGCAGCTAAGTCTCAGATTCTAGCTATGGATCCTTTACCTGGGTTAAACAAAGCTTATTACATCTTACAACAGCTTGATCAAGGGGGTGGAACATCAGGAAATTCTCAGGTCTCTAATGCTGATAGTAGTGCCTTTGCTGCAGGTAAAAGGGGCGATTTCCGGTCTAATGTGAGCTCTAATTTCCAGTCTAATGTGAGCTCTAGACCTGATCAGACTTACATGAAGGATTGGAGAGAGATCAGAAAACAAGAGAAGCTAAATAGAAAATGCAACCACTGTGGGTTGAATGGCCACACTGCCGAGCAATGCTTCAAATTACATGGAGTTCCTGACTGGTTCAAGGAGCTCAAGGAAAAGGAGAAGCAACAAGTGTCTAGAGAGAGGTGGAATGGGACCTCTAAAGGGGCTGCTAATGCTGCTGGATCCATGGGATCCCCTATGCAGAATAGTCCCCTGGATGAAGATTTTTTTGACAAAGGACAGGCTGATGGACATGTTGTTAATGCCATGGTGAATGCTGTTTATTAGGAGATCTTGAGGAAGATGAAAGGCAAGAGCATCAGTGATATGTCTTCAGTCAATTTTGCAGGTATTGTTTCTTGTTCTTCTGCAAACTCTAACTGTAAAGTGGGCTCAGATATTGAATGGATAGTGGATACAAGGGCAAGTGATCATATGATGCCTAGAGATCTTTGTTTCTCTATGAAGGCTAAACTTGACAAGCCTGTGCATATAGGGCTCCCTGATGGGACTATTAAAGTTGTTACTGAGAGTGGCAATTATAAGATTTCAAACAATGTCATTCTTAATGATGTGTTGTTGGTACCTGATTTCCAACATAGTTTGCTATCTGTGGGGAAATTGCTTGATGATTATGATTTAATAGCAATATTCACTAGAACTTCCTGCATGATTCAGGACCCTGGAACTAAGAAGGTGCTGCTTGGTGGAATAAGAAAGCATGGGCTCTATAATGTCTTGAAGTCTGAACAGTCTCAAGGGTGCAACCAATTTCATGTTATGAACACTTTGTTTCCTACAAGCAGTTGTAATAAAGCTAGTGTTAGCTTGGATGTTTTACATGCAAGACTGGGTCATACTTCCATGTCTAAGTTAAGACATTTAAAATTGGTTGATCAATGCATTCCTTCTGATTTTCAGTGTGATATTTGCTCTATTTCTAAGCATCACGAATTGCCATTTCCAAGGAGTGATATCATTGCTGATAATGCTTTTGATTTGATCCATATGGACCTTTGGGGACCTTATAAGCACCCTACTTATAATGGATTCCATTATTTCATCACTATATTAGATGATTATTCCAGGGTCACCTGGACTTTTTTACTGAAAAATAAAGTGCATGTCTTCAAAGCTATTACAGACTTTGTTGCTTATGTTAGTACTCAGTTTGATAGAATAGTGAAAGTCATCAGGACTGACAATGGGACATAATTCACTTCCATGCAATGCCAAACCTTCTTTGCTACAGAAGGTATTATTCATCAAAAGAGTACAGCCTATTCACCTCAGCAGAATGGGAGAGTTGAGAGGAAACACAGGCATTTGGTTGAAACTGCTAGATCTATGAGATTGCATTCAGGTTTGCCAATTAGGTTTTGGGGGGAGTGTGTACTTGCTGCCACCCATGTGATTAATAAAATGCCTGAGATCTTGACATGGAAGACACCTTTTGAAAGGTTATTCAACAAAGATCCTGGATATGGTGAGTTGAGAATTATTGGGTGCTTATGCTTTGCACCAATATCACCCTCTGAGAAGGACAAAATGGGGCCAAAAGCCAGGAAATGTTTGTTCCTTGGCTATCCCCATGGACAAAAAGCTTATAAAGTTTGGGATCTTGAGTCAAGATCCATGAAAATATGCAGAGATGTAATTTTTCATGAGGGTGTGTTTCCTTTCAAGGAACAACCTTCAGTTGCACAGAAGGATGATTTTCCAGGTCAAAACAGCTCTCCACTTGTTAATCCAGCTAATGATTTCTATACTGCTCTTCCTTTGCCCACAGCTACCTCATCACAGTCTAATACACCTCCCCATACTCCTCATATACCTTCTACCACATCCACCCCTGTGGATGTGGATCTACATATAAACTCTATTGTTCCAAATTCCACAACATCCTCATATCCTCCTTCTGTTAACCAAACACAACCTCATGATCTTCCAACCAATTCACCTGCCCTTGATGACTTGGAATTTTTTCCTCCCTTGAGGAGATCCACTAGAGAGATTATTAGGCCAAGGAGATTAAATGATTTTGTATGCCTTGGAGATAACACCAGAAACTCTTTTTCTCCATCCTTTCTTGCAGGTTGTCTCAATCATGTACATGATCACACTCCTGAATATGTATCTTTCTTCTGTAGCATGGCTGCTATTTATGAACCCTCTCATTATGCTCAAGCTGTTAACAATCCTGAATGGGTTACACCCATGAGAAATGAATTGCAAGCTTTAGAGGATAATGAGACATGGTCTCTTACTGAACTTCCTGCAGGGCAAAAGGCAATTGGAAGTAAATGGGTGTACAAGGTCAAGTATAGACCAGATGGTCAGGTTGAGAGATTTAAGGCCAGGTTGGTGGCCAAAGGGTACAATCAAATAAAGGGTAAGGATTATAAACACACTTTTTCTCCTGTAGCTAAGTTTACATCAGTGAGATTATTATTGGCTATTGCAACTGCTAAGCATTGACCTCTACACCAGTTAGATGTGAACAATGCATTCTTGCATGGGTATTTAGAGGAGGAAGTGTATATGAAGCCACCTCCTGGTTATGTCTTACCCAAACCAAACCTAGTATGTAGGTTGAAAAAGTCCATTTATGGACTTAAGCAAGCATCTAGGCAATGGAATGTTGAGCTGTCTAAATTGCTGATTGGCTTGGGATAGGTCAGAACAGTGGAGGATTATTCCATGTTTTTTAAACATGTGCCTCATGGTGTTGTTTTGGCACTTGTTTATGTTGATGATTTGTTACTGACAGGAGATGATGAGAAGGTTATTTCTATGACTAAACAGGCTTTACATCAGGCTTTTACTATTAAGGATCTGGGATTGGCCAGATATTTCTTGGGGTTGGAGATCTCAAGGACTATAGAGGGTACATATTTGAATCAAAGAAAGTATATTCTTGATCTTCTTATAGATTGTGAATTACAGAACTGCAGGCCTGCAGCTTTTCCTTTGCCAAAAGGACTCAGATTGTCAACTGATTCAGGCATGATCATGAATGATCCTAAGCCATACAGAAGGCTTGTTGGGAGGCTATTATTCCTCAATCTTACAAGGCCTGACATATCTTTTGCAGTACAACATCTTAGTCAATTCATGTGTGAGCCAAGAGTACCTAATTATGAAGCTGCTATTCATGTTGTGAAGTATCTAAAAGGGACTCCTGCAGTTGGTCTTTTTTATCCAGTGCACTCTCCTTTAACCTTGACTGCATATTGTGATGCTGATCGGGGCACTTGTCAGTTTAGTGCCAGATCTTTTACAGGCTATTGTATATTCATGGGGAGCTCACTGGTATCTTGGAAGACCAAGAAGCAAAACACAGTCTCAAAATCATCTGCTGAGGCAGAGTACCGAAGTATGTCTATGACCACCAGTGAGATCATATGGTTGGAGAGTATGATGCAAGCTCTGGCTATCCCTCCACCATTACCTATCCCTCTTTTCTGTGATAATAAAGTTGCAATTCACATCTCTGAAAATCCAGTTTTTCATGAACGAACAAAGCATCTCAAGATTGATTGTCATTTCATTCGAGAGAGATTACTTGATGGCATCATTACTCCTCAATACATACGTACTGGTGTTCAGCTAGCTGATGTTGTAACCAAACCATTGGGTGAGAAGCAACACTTCTTTCTCTCTTCGAAGTTGGGTCTTGTGGGTTTCACCCCAAGTCCAACTTGAGGGGGGGGGGGGGGGGGGGATGTAGAGAGTATCAGTTTTTGGGTGTGTTTTAGTCATTTTCTATGCTTTCATTCTCAATATGTAATAAAGCCTTTAGTGAGGTAAGGGTTTCTCCCTCTCACGTGACATGTAGGGTACTATATAAACCTCTCTTTGATGTGAAAAGGGGATAATTTTAGGGATTGCTGCCCCTATGAAGGACCCCTGCCGCCACCAGAAATGAATGAGCAATGATTGCTCTTTTTCCTTCCTTTTCTGCTATGATATCTGGCTTGTTTTGCTATATATAAGGCTGCTTAACACACAAGTCGAAAAAAGTTCCATCCTAAAATCAATTGGCTCAATTGACAATAGGAGATTGGGTCGTTGTCAACATAATGAAAACTACATCCAAACTTTTGAGCAATAGATGAAAAAGTTTCAAGAATCCAGATTTGTTAAAAACGTACAGACTACACAACCTGATTTTCAACATGATAAATAGCTGACAAATGAACTATGAGTAGTGAAAGCCCAAAGTGAATAAAAAATCACCTGGATCAGAAGGCTAAGGGATATCCATGCAGCACGTACACCCTTTTCTTTTTCAGACGTGTCAACAGATGACACCTTCTTCAAACATTTAAACAACTGTTGGAAACATTCACGACCCCAATGATACCTTGTAAATTTTTTAGAATCACGAGCAAGCGTTAAATGGTCCAAGCTGACAACTTCATAACGTTTAAACAACAAAATACTAATTCTCAATAATCAAAAGCTTCGTCATCACTAACTTTTTTGGAGACTTTTTAGGCTCAGCTTTAAAAATCTTAACAATATCAGAATAAGAGACACTGGCCTTGCCAAAGAACTCTTGAAATCTTTTTTTTCATGCTTTCCCGGAGGTCTGGAGAAAGCTGCAATCAATAGGATTTCCCTAATCCTCCCTTCCCGAAAGGGTCGCTTGTTGAAGATAAAAGTACATCGAAGCCATATGAAGTTTTACCATGAGCAGATTGTATCCATTGAGCAAATATGGGTTCGATCAATATTTGTTTTTCCGGAGTACCAAAAGCAAGCATGACATCATTATGAACATAAAGACCCAAAGTATGGAACCCCAAAAAGAGGCTGGCCCAGCTTAAATGGGATATGATAGCTTCCTTATTGTCTAACATTCTTGCCAATACATTATCCTCATTCTGCTCTAGATTGTAATCTCGAATGAAAAAGATAGCTCCATGCGCAAAAGCTCCTGTCATGATGTAACAAGCTTAAGAGCTGAAGGATCGTATTCTATAATTGGAAGACCAGTTATAAGATGAAACTCAACTAAAGAAAAACGAGACAAAAGACCCCTAACTCTAACCCAAAATTCCCACAAGTTGTCAGTTACAATCTCATGCATAGCCATATGATGAACTAACTGAAAATTAAAACGAAGTTTGGAAACCTACTGAAAAATTAAACCAAAGCAACTATTCTTCAACTATTGAATATCAGCAACTGACAAACATCTTCTAACGATTTTCACAAACACCAGGGTAAGAATATAGACTACACCGAGAAGGAAACCATTATTAATTACTAAATCAATACAAATAAATCTATAAGCCACAAACATAAATACATAAAACAGCTGACATCATCGAAAAAACACCAGACAAAAGTAAAAAAATAGAACACATGCACCTACGGACAAAATGAATTACACTCACATTGAACTTGTTTTTGTACTCTTCCAAACCAGACATGCTAGTGCCTGCACAAAATTGAAACACATTACAAAGAATTAACCCTAGGTTAAAAAAGAAGTTAAACAGTCATACCCTGGTCCATCCATGATCAAAAAAACCATAACAAAAATACTACAAGTAAACTACCATTCACGTGCCATTGTTATTTGGTAATAGAAAATGAAAACAATGATCGAGAGAGAAAAGGAAGATGATGATCGTTCGAAAGCAAAGAAATAGAGACTAAGAAGCTAGGGAGAAACCGAACGAGAGAGAAGACGTGCAGTAAACGTCAAAAAGTTGTCCGATAGGACATTGAGTTAATATGAACTACCCGATGGACATTGAGTTAATTGGTTAAGGAAATTAGGCCCAAATGTTACTGTAGTTCTTATCACTTGATGCTATCTATATACAGGTTAGTTCCGGTGTACACATCCCTTATCGTGTATCATGTACTCAGAAATTATCCGTCTATTTGTTCATGATTATTCGACTACTTTCACATAATTATTCATCTGTAAAAAGAGTGTAAAAAAGGTAAATTTTATAGAATAATCTTTCAATGCCACCGAATAATTTCATTCACCGAATAATCTCCCAATACCATCGAATAATCAGAAGTTACTTTTAATCTCATCCGTTGATCTTCTTAATTCAATGGTCTAGATTTGTTCACATGATACACGTTAAGGGTTGAGTACATATGATCTATTGTCTATATAGATATATAGTAAACAAGACCATTAATTTTATTGGTCATTATGAGTTTAATTCTCATATTATAATTAAGATTTATAGTGTTAATTATCATATTTTTAATAGATTTACATATATAATTAATATAATTTTAAAATATTATATTAATATATTTCTTTGCACAAAACTAAACTGTTTGTCTATTGCTATTAGCACATTATATACTCCGTAATCAACTCCCAAATGTTCAAACCAATGACCTCTTGCCTTAGTGGTAAGAGTGATGTGCTTTCTTGTACCTCACTATCATGAGGTCAAGGATTCAAATCCCACCAGGAGCAATTTGTGTTATAGTGGGTACTCATGTCTTGGTTTACCTTGCCATGAGTGAGCCTGTCTTGCGGCTTGCTGCTTGGCTTACCCGGCTCGAGTGCTTTGCAGGTTAGTGCTCGGAACCTTCACGTCATCAAAAAAAAAAATCGGGGGTCGTGTGCACACATGGGCCCATGCGCTAATAGCCTAGTACATAAACCGAGCAGTGTTCCATCCTAAAACTAATTGGCAATAGGAGGAGTAACCCACTAGATTATATAATAAGGCTTCTCTGTTTATATAATCAATGTGAGACTCTTTTGGTCTCTTCGCATTCCTTTTATTCTCTCAACACTCCGTATTAAAGATTTTTTTTGTTGGGTAGACCAACACTATTAAAGATTAAACTTACAAAAATAGCTCAAGTTCTTATCACTTGATTTTTTTTGGGGGGGGGGGGGGGGGGGTCAAAATCACTTGATGTTATATAGGGGCGTTTTGCAAAATAGCCACGAAATTGGACACAATTTGTGAAATAGTTACGATTTGGGACAATTTAGTGAAATAGACACAATATAAACCCCCTTCCCTTTGTTTCACGCGCCTTTCTCTCTCCTCAGCCCTCTCCTCTCCGCACGCGCTTCTCCTTCTCCGATCTCCATCTTCCACTTCCCGTTCCTCAGATCCGCACCTTCCTCGGAGATCCGAGAGCGACCGATCGATAGAGCGGAGCAAGAAGCAATTGGACGGATCTATGGCTTCGGATCTATGGCGCGGAGCGAGATCTGAAGAGGAGGCCGAGATCTATGGCTTCGACGCTGGAGCGAGGTCGAGCGAGGCTTGGAGGTTTGAGATCTGCGGCCTGGAGGTTTCAGATCCGGTTGCGGCGGAGCGAGGGAGCGAGGATTCGACGGCCTCCAGCGACGCGTGAGCAAGCGAAGGAGCCGAGGAAGGGAGCGCGAGCGAGGAGCGAGCGACGAAGTTAAAATCCGACCTGGAGTTCGAGCGAGCGAGGCGGCGCGAGTGAGCGATTGCTCAGATCCGGCCTGGAGCGAGGTCGAGCGGCTGGAGATCGGCGCGGAGGCGGCGAGGCGCAGGCCGACGGCGTTCTTCTTTGCAGGCCGACGGCGCGGAGGCGGCGAGGCGCATGCCGACGACGGCGCGGAGGCGGCCTGGAGCAAAATCGAGCGGCCGGAGTCATGTCGAGCGAGCACCGTGGATCCGAGCGAGGTCGAGCGAGCCGGAGGCGGCGAGGCGCAGGCGCTGCGTTCTCTTCGCAGAAATCTGGAGGAAGAAGAAGGACTTTTGAATAAATTACAAAACTTACCCCATAATTATGGAAATTAAAAAAAACTATCTATATTTTATTATGTGATCCATAGTCTATATTTTTATTTTTATTTTTGCACAAAAAAATGTTATACTTGCACAACATATGATTATATTTGCACAAGCACAACATACGGTTATATTTGCACGACAAAATGTAAAATAAAATTAAAAAAAAAAATTAAACTCGGGTCATATTTTCACAACTTACGGATATATTTGCATAACATACTCTTATATTTGCACGACAAAATGTTAAATAAATAAAAAAAATATAGATTATGGATCGCTTACAGTTTATTGAGAAAGTCTGAAATTATATTGAGATAAAATAAGATCATGTTGAGAATAATTTCACAAGTCTCGATTGTCGTGCAACTCTTAAAATAGAGTCGTGCAACTCTTAAAACAGAGTCGTGCAACACTTAAAAAAAGAGTCGTGCAACTCTTAAATTAAAACAAAGTCATGAAACTCTTACAACAGAGTCGTGCAACTCTTAAAACAAAGTCGTGAAACTCTTAAAACAGAGTCGTGCAACTCTTAAAACAGAGTTGTGCAACTCTTACAACAGAGTCGTGCAACTCTTACAACAGAGTCGTGCAACTCTTACAACAGAGTCGTGCAACTCTTAAAATAATGATAAATATAATGAAAAATGTTTCTTGGAGGTGCTGACACAAATAAAATACAGTTGTGAAAATCTAAACTAAAGTTGTGCAACTCTAAACTAAAGTTGTGCAACTCTAAAATACAGTTGTGCAACCCTAAAAAAGTATTGATGAGCAAAAATAAGAGCATGTTGTGCAATAATTTATTGAGAAAGTATGAAATTATATTGAGAGAAAATAAGATCATGTTGAGAACAAATTCATGAGTCACGATTGTTATGCAAAAATAACCTATAGTTGAGCAAAAATAAGATGATGTTGAGCAAAATTTCACCAATCCCCCATGTTGTGCAATTATTGTCTATTGATGAGCAAAAATAAAATCATGTTGTGCAATAATTTATCGAGAAAGTATGAAATTATATTGAGAGAAAATAAAATCATGGTGAGAACAAATTCACAAGTCTCGATTGTTGTGCAAAAATAACCTATTGTTGAGCAAAAATAAGATGATGTTGTGCAATAATTTATTGAGAAAGTATGAAATTATATTGAGAGAAAATAAAATCATGGTGAGAACAATTTCTCAAGTCTCTATTATTGTGCAAAAAATAACCTATTGTTGAGCAAAAATAACATGATGTTGAGCAAAATTTCACCAATCCCCCATGTTGTGCAATTTTACTCTATTGATGAGCAAAAATAAAATCGTGTTGTGCAATAATCTATTAAAAAGTATAAAATTATATTTACAAAAAATAAGATTATGTGGAAACACAATTTCACAAGTCTCGATTGTTGTGCAAAAATAAAGAATTGTTGAGCAAAAATAAGAGCATGTTGTGCAAAAATATTTCATTTATTATTAGGTTGGATTATTTTATGATGATAAAAACTATAAAACAATATCAATTTTTTAATTAATTTTATATATATATATATAATTTCATGCTTATCAGTAATAAGTATGAAATCCTATAAAAAAATTTTATATTATATAGTAGCTTTTAGTTTCGTGTAGAGCAAAATTTCACCAATCCCCCATGTTGTGCAATTTTACTCTATTGATGAGCAAAAATAAAACCGTGTTGTGCAATAATCTATTAAAAAGTATAAAATTATATTTACAAAAAATAAGATTATGTGGAGACACAATTTCACAAGTTTCGATTGTTGTGCAAAAATAAAGAATGCACGACAGCACCTTAAAGTTGCACGACAGCACCTTAAAGTTGCACGACTACACCTTAACCAAATATTTTGTTGTCTTCATTATGAAAAACGATCTTCTAGTGGATTTATATTTTTCTTCTAAATTGAGAATAAGTATTTAATTCGAATAATTGTCTCATAATTACATAACTTTATATATAGTGCAAAAAAGCGAAGAATCTGTAACTATTGAACAAGCAAGATCTAATGCAATATAAGTATATAACCACTAAAGAAAACTAAAAAATAGGAAATAAAAGAGCACAATGCAATCACATCACAATCCAAGTGCTTTCAATGCTTCTGATAATTCACGGTCAACCTCCTCTTTAAGCTTGCTTATTGTCTCATCTAGGTCCAGTGCGGGGTCCGTGGAAGACTCCTTGGCCTTTAGGACTTGCTCCGTCGGTTTCAGAACCTCACGTTCCAGCTCTTCGTTCAAAGCCTGGCCAACTGGTCCATCTTTTTTCTTCATATTTCTTTTAATCTCGGACGCTACTGGTGCCCCTTCTTGGAAACCTCCGATTTTCCTGAACTTTGCTGATCTGTATCGCAACAGCTCCTCAGTATCCATTTTCTCAAGCTCCTAAAGAGACATAAATTCCGTTTTGAGGCTACAAAAGGGGCCCCTAGCACACGGGCATAAGATGTGCAAAGAGTGCAAAACTTAAATCCTTTTTGCCTACAGTTCGATGAACAAACAGAATCACAACTGCTAAGGGAAATCACTTACATCCATTGCCTCAACAACTGCCTTTTTAATCTGTTGTGACGTCCAAGATGGATCAGCGTGTGCTCCACCAAGGGGCTCCTGTGAGGAGGTAATTCAACATAAGTTTGCTGTGGTATGATTCATGGATCATTCAAAATGGACATAGCATTATGATGTGTATTGTGAAAAACTGGAATGACTTATTTTAGGCTAACGATGAGCATCAACCCTCAGCAAACGGAGAAGGGCTGCACTACTGCTTGTGCTTCTGGTATCATAAGCGGAACTCCTTCCACTTCTGCGGCCCTGCAGTTTATGCAAGATCACAATCATGTTATTAAGAAAGTCGATTGCTACAAAGCCTTCAATGTAGGTTTATCCTGTCAAGGAATACTGCTTAAAAGCTTCTTTTTTGCAGTGTATTTGATGGATTGTTATTGAATGTATAAGTGAAGAGCAAGCATTAAATTACCACAGTTCCTTCTTCATCTTGCAATTCCAGGCTGTTGTCATGCCTCAGAAACACAGCGGAGGCAGGCATCATTCTCCTAGTAAACAACAGATGTTGAGATGAATGCATCACCAAAGAGAAAGCAAAAGGGGAAAAAAACTGGAGAGCATAAACCGATGCATGCGTGTGAGATTAGGATTATTAAGATAGATGACACTGACAAGAAGCATATGCAGATGACCCTGACAAGAAACATTTTTAAACAATGTTTACCATCTCTCAGTTACCTTTTGGGCTTTGTTTTGTCTGAAGTTTGTCCCTGAGGAATCAAAGTTTTCTCAGCTTTTGATGCAGTTCTGAAGCTATCTCTTTTATCAATGTTGATATAGTTCTAAGGATAAACATAAGGAGCCAAAAGAAAGGCGAAACTCATAAATCCATCCTTGATACTAAATTGGCAATGTAGAAGTTATTTAAACAGGAGAAATATAGAAAGCACAAGAATTACCTACCTTTTGCTTTCCGTCCTTATTTATGGCCCGACGACCCCTTTTAGGTTTTGTAAATGTGGCTTGTGTTTGATCTGTAATAGATTTTTGTTAATTTCTCCTTTGCTCTATCTCCAGAATAGAAGATGGCAAAAACATTCTTCTCAACCTGTTAAGTACTTATGTTTACGAGAACAAATTAGGCATTATTAGTCCAAGAAGTGCAACAATGATTTTGCTCATAAGCAGCAGTCAGAAATCAAATTACAGTTAAAACATACAAACATGAAAGGAAACAGAAATTGGTCTCCGCATAATTGCTTGCTAGCTCCTGTAGTTAACTTTTTCATGTGCTCCCTTCCAATTTTTTAAAGAAAAGCAAACAGAGATTGGAATACCAACCTTATGCCCTGATGCAGGATCAATAACAGGATGCTCCACAACAGCTTGTCTCACAAACACATTTCCTCTGGTTGAACGGAAAATTATTCTCTCAAATGCCAACGACTCATCTCTTGATACAAGACCGCACATAAACCCGAGCCTGATTTTTGATGTATCTGTCATTTCCTGCCAATCATACTTCTACTTTGTGACAAGGGAAGACAAAATACAGCTATATAGCACAAGAAGGTGAACTGAATTCTTACTTGTTCCATTAACAGCGGACTGTCCATGGAAACTTCCTCACTATGATGCCCTTGAATACCTATTTGCTGGGCTGCAGCACTATTTAGAGCTTTGTGGAAAAACTCACCTGCCTGAAATTAGAGTGCCAAACTCGGACTTAAAAAGGGGATGAAAAGTCCACCAACTGAGAATCATGCAAGCTAGTAGTACTATAAAGAAGGTACAAGAAAGGAAGAACTAAGGCAACAAACAAAGCCCTAAAGAATCAGCATACCTCCAACTCATCCAGATCTATATATGTAAACCCCTTTCCACCAAAAAGCATTCCACTAAGAAACAAATAAGAAAACTCTAAGCTCGATTTCAAGTATTCATGCTTAAAAGTAAAATATAATACTTTTCATGTATTCATGGGAGTGTGGAACATTTTAAATCTCTAAGCTCGAGTTGTGCAACTCTAAGGAAAATATTCGGAAGCAAAGATCGATCTAATTAACTGAGAATACTAAAGAAAATACCAAAGCTTAAACATGAAATCTGGAAAATGCCAATCCAAAGCTAATTATTTCAAGATAACCGAATTCAATGATCAATGGCTGATCACTTTAGCAGGTCTTGGTGCTAACAAGCATTTAACGGTGCCTAAAACCACAATTCGTAACTAAACCAACTCTTAGTTAGTGCAAGAAGCTAAACAAGCAAGTCTGTCAAATTCCTCAAATTTTATGCAGCCAATCACTTGCATCGTAGATCAACGCGATCAAATCAATCGACGCATAAACGACATAACAAAAACAATAACAAGCAATTTCAAAGGTGTATAGTGCAAACAACACAAATGACACAAATGTGCGAAATTTTAATCACCCAGTCACTTCTGCTTAGTTCCTATATGAATCGTAACATCATTTCTATATGAATCGTAAAATCAAAGATGGCCAGCCAAAATTAGGTTGTGAAGATAGCAACAAATATGGCTAATTGGAGTATAATCCAACAGAAATCACAAAATTAAATCCAAATCCGACGAATAGAGAATCAACAAAAATCCAAAATCAAACACAGTCACATTCTAATCCAATTGACTGAATAAACAGATGGAAAAGAAGAACTAGGAGAGAAGGAGCGAGAAACACGAAACCTGGAGGCCCAGGGCGCTCAAGAACGATTGATACCGGCTTCAGGTGACAAAGATCGGCTTCAGCGAGAGGAGGACGATGCTCCTCCTGAGTCGATTGATATCGTCGTGGCTTTGCGCAGACTGAGGGACGGCGGCAGGAATCCTCCTGAGTCGGATCTTCCTCCTCTTCTTCTTCGATTCGACGGCGAAAAGGAGGAGAGCGCGGCGGCGGCGAACAGGATCGAGGAGAGGAGGAATATGGACGGAGATGGAGGAGAATCGAATCCATGCCGGAGATGGAGGAAGATCCCCGATTCCAAGTTCTCCGTTGAGCGATCGGAGGCGGACGATTGGAGGCGGTCGGAAGTGGAGAGAGAGATTGGAGAGAATCGTCGATTGGGGGAAACGATCAGAAAAAAAAATAAAAAAAATTGAGAATTAATATATATAGCGGTTATTTTGGTAAATTGTCCAAATACGCGACTATTTTGCAAATACGTTCAAATAAAGTGTATATTTTGCAATTTTTTTCTGTTATATATAGATGTATCTATTGGTAATTAATTAATCCTAAAAGGTAACTGAAATAAAATCTATTCAGCACCATTAAAGTGAAGATAAATATATGTGCTAGCTTAATACTCGGATGTTTAGTTACATGGATGGACGGTGACCATTTTTTAACAAGAAAGACGTACGTATATATCATGCATAATATATAAAATAATGAATAATAGCTACCAACTTATAATGTTTGTTTATTCCACGCCAAACGCGTAATAGCGGCCTGCTGAACCGCGACCGCGACCAAAAGGGACAGAGGGCGAGAAAACGCTGGCGGCTGGCCGGAGAGATCTTCATTCTTACCGTACAGTAACAACCGGTATAGAATATATACGCTAATATGGTAACACAATATTATAAAATTATATAATTATTTATAAAAATTTAGTAAAAGTCTGATAATAAACAAATGAAATTTTGAATTACAATTTTCTTTAAAAAGTAATTTTTTAATAAATTTTCATATTTTATACAAAGTGAAAAATAAATTTTTGTCAAAAAATAGGCACGGAGAATATATATACATTACTTACAAAATGAAAATAAAAAACTAACACGTACAACAATCCGATGAGATTAAAACGACAAACTAGGGGTGGACACAAATCCCGCAAATCCCGGTCCCGTCCCGGGCCCGTCCTGGGTCCGTCCCGATCCCGTCTCGATCCCGGTGGGATTTCAAAAAAAAAATAGTGAATTCCGTCCCGCAAAAATTATGCGGGACGGGACGCGGGACGACTTGTCTCAATCCTGCAAATCCCGTCCCGTCCCGCATATATAATAATAATAATAATAATAATAATAATAATAATAATAATAATAATAATAATAATAATAATAATAATAATAATAACAATAATAATAATAATAATAATAATAATTATGTTATACATACTGTAATATATATATAATCTATATATAGATTACATACACTACGTACTAATCCTAATGCTACTGTGTATATATGCATATGAATATTCTACCCATGCTACTGCATAATGCTACTATGTGTATATATGTACACGAATATTATATGGGTATGTGTATAAATAGGAAAATCCGTAAAATATATTTTTTTTAAAATAGATTTATATGTGTTTCGTCTTTAAAAATCGCAAAATATACAATTTTTTTTTTAACAGTTTATAATCTTTTTTATTCGAGGGACAAGACCCGTCCCATCCCGGTCTCTTCCCGTCTCGCGAGGGACAAGGCTCGTGTACGACGAAGAAAAAAAGAGTAAATCCCGTCCCGGTCCCGTCCCGCAAAAATTACGCGGGACGACCTCCGTCCTGTCCCGTCCCGCGCCCACCCCTACGATAAACTATCACTATTAGTTTTTTAAGGGGCAAAAAAGTCAAATCACAAGTTTAGTTGAGTTATATATTGAATAATTATTGGGTGATTATTGGTACGTGCTAATGAGACAGATATTGGGTGAAAAATCATCACCCATACATGCCCCCATTACCCACTTTATTGATCACTTATCTACTTTTTTTTTTTTTTTTTTCAGGTTTTCAACCATAAAAATGGTGCGAATGAAGGGATTAAAATGGGTGTCCATCCTCCATTTCCACCCCTAACCAAAATATTTTGTTTATATTTTTACACCATTTTTAAAAGATCAATAAACAGATTTTTTTTTGAAATATTCATAGAAAAATAATTATTTACAGAAATATTCACAAAGCAAAATTATTTACACAAATATTCACTCTTTGTTAGGTTTACCAGAGAAACGCGGTTTGAAACTGCGTTTCATGTGTAAACTGGGCAAATTGGTGGCGCCAGGTGGGGAATTCAAATTTTATGAATGAAACGCGGTTTGAAACCGCGTTTCATTCACAAAATATAAATCCCCTTGCGGTTAATTAAAAAAAACTAGGAGAAACACGGTTTTAAACCGAGTTTCTCTGTCCAGTCTGCAAAAAAAGCAGGCAGATTCCTTGATTCCTTTAGGATGGGATGAGAGGAATCTTACAGGAGGAAAAACGCGGTTTAAAACCGCGTTTTTCCCTCAACTCGAACCATTACACTACTCGTCTTCTTCCTCCATGCCATTTCTTCCTCCATTCCATTCCAAATATCCGGAGGAGGTCTCAAAACTTACGTCTGAAATCTCCACTGCGGTTTAATCAAGGTTAGTTTCTCGCTTTTATATGATGTTATATCGTTGTTAATTTGTTGAAAAATATATATTGAGGTGTTGTTTATAGGATTTGTTGTGTGAAATGATGGAATTATTAGGGGTTATGTAATCGTTGTTTATGTGTTGAAAAATATAGATGAATTTGTATTGATAAATTTATGGAATTAATGGATGAAATTGTTAGTAGTATATACTTACTAGGATAATTAATTGAAAACTTGTGAAGACAATGATATGATTAGTGAAAAATATAATCTTTATACCTCATTTAATTGCTGTGATGATGATTTAGGATGGATTATCATAGCAGCATATCACACGAGGAGATCGAACAAGTGACTGAGATACATGCTGACGCTCTTGGTCTTGATCACGGAGATGATCTAGATGAGTCTGAGGAGGATGATGATGCTACTAGGGGGGCGACGATAACTGACGAGGCCACCAATCCCAATTGGAATATTGTTGAAGGTGATTCGATGATAACAGGTTCTTGGCAGGGTTTAAACTTACATGTCCAATAAGAAGATGGAGGACATTTTTATCAAGGGCAGTTGTTCGATTCACTGTACGAGTTGAAGTGTGATTTGGCGGAGTATTCTGTGCGGATGAGGAAGCCGTATCGGACAACAAAAGCGAGTCCAGATTGGCACACGATCGTTTGTGATAAGAAAGACAGTTGTGGGTGCCCATGGCGTTTATCTGGTCGTCGGCTTGACTGAACAACTGAAATGTGGAAAATTGTAAGTTATAGTGGGCCTTATGCGGCGAACTGTGTTGGGGATATTTTGTAGATGGATAATCGCAATGCCACCTCAACCTTCATTGGAGGTGAGATTCTGGGGTTTATCCGTAATGATCAAGACACGAAGCCAAGTGCCATAATTGAGCATTTGAGAAAAAGGTTTGGGATCTGTGTATCATACATGAAAGCATGGAGAGCAAAACAGAAAGCTATAGCTGAAATTTACGGTGACTGGGAGGAGTCGTACACAGAGTTGCCGAGGTTCATGGCTGCACTGCAAGTTACAAACCCCGGGACAGTAGTGGAATGGTACAATCTATAAAATACGATAAATTCTAATAATTAAATAATAATATTCAATTTACTTGTCCGTTAATTAAACTACATATATAAGTTCCAATCATAGAAGAAACAATGTTGTATTATCCAACAACTCGTCATAATTTAAAACTAGGCGTTGGTGCTTATGTTTTCAAGAGATGCATCGGGTAAGTTGACAAGAATTTCCAGTGTAGCAAGTTTAGGAGTTTAATCATCTTCCGACTTCCAACAATAGCCTCATTTGTTTCATGGGGCTCTTTTCTTTTGCGAATACTGATCATTTCTTCCGACAAAGTCTTGGAAGCTCTGCCCATGTAATAAGACGATATCGCTGCGAATTTCACTTTGTACAACTTCATCAAAAAATCTCGAACACTCGGACCGACCCTCTCCGCAAATTTTCAAGACTGATGAATTTCCATTGTAATACTAAGCGCCTTATCAACATCCTTAGCCGAGTCAAACACTATCCTGTGAAAATTCCACACATCTTTACCTTCGCCATCGTCAGTCTTAATAATTCTACACACCCTATGAACGACCATGAGTGAGGCTCCCAATTTCTTGATCACAATGTCAAAAGTAAATTTTAAAACAGTATAAAATATGAACAATTCTAATAATTAAATCATACAGAGTAATATTTAATTGACTTACGCGTTAATTAAATTGCGCACATCAACTTCAATCATAGGGTTCTTATATGCAGTTTCTAAGTTGATAAGAAGAAACAATATTGTGCTATCCAACGACTCATCATAATTCCACGGGTAAGTTTCGAGAATGTCATATACTCCTCTTGATTTTCATCATTCTTCTTGCACATCATATACTAAAAATAAATATATTAACTGTTATAATGCTAGATAGTTAAAAGATAATTCTACTGTAATATAAATATGGAAAATACTAGAGGTAATATTAAATAAAATTTCTTACAACATATAGCTCCAGTACTTTGTCTATATTTGTAAGTTCCAACAAAACAAAAATATGTTAGGGACTCTACACACTCCTCAAATGACATAGTTGAATTTTCGTCAACTGAAATTCAAAGAAAATGATAGTTAGATACTAATCAAAGGCAAGACAATTATAATGTTGAGAGATGTTTAAAAAATTATAGAAAATACTTTGAAACCATCTCTATATGGGCTATGTTTATAAACTTACTAAATCACTCCGTACATTGCATAAAGTTAATATAAATCGCTTCTTGAAAGAGATTCTCTCCCAAACACCTCTCCTTTTCATCTTCTAACACATCTTCCACCCATGAAATGTATACGTGATTTAACTCTTCTTGGAAGAAGTAGCTTGTCATGATCCTTAAATATTAGTTGTGCGCATCTACGGTATTGAGGAAAGATTTCGTAACTTCATGGAGCTCCCTTTTCTTCTAAACTCTCTTCATCTCATCCAACAATATTTCATACATTTTATAGGGCTCCTTTTTTACACGAATACTTCTCATTTCTTCCAATAAGGATTCAGACTTCTCCCTTTTTGTAGCCCTAGAGTGTAAAGACCGAAAAATTTAATTATTATTTAATTAATTTCCGAGGGATAATCCGAGCAATTATCCTCCTTTTACGATTTTGAAAACCCGGGAAAATTTAAAATTTTTTGATGGCATATTTTATATGGAAAGAGGATTACGATTCCGATCTAATGGAATTCGTATGATAATTTTCCGAGAAATATTGGTGAGGCAAAGACCTTGTCATCTATTTATTTCGGTAACTTTCATAACTTGTCGCGACTTTTCGAGACGTCTTTTAACCTCAAAATGCCGCCTCCCCTATGACCCATTTCAGCCCCATTTTGATGATCTTCATGAGCCATCATTTTTTTGATTAAAGAATAAAACCCCCCCATGGATTGACACATTTGAATGACCAAGTCCTATTCCATTCACTATGCTACCTAATACACACCAACTCCTTGACCACCCTTGCCCACCCTTTTGACTCCATAAAGAACCCCAACTGGCTGCCATTCTCAGCCATCTACACCACCAAAATCGGAGAGATAAGAGAGAAACTGAGAAAGAAAGAAAAAGAAAGAGAAAGAAAAGAGGGAAGCCATTCTTGGCCTAGCAACACCTCAACTTCAAACCACCATAGCTCCCTCCTCACTCAAGATTTTTGACTGATTATTGAAGCCAAATATCCACAAAAGAGAGTCCTTTCCAACCATAGTTCTTGCACAAAAATCCAGACCAGTCAAGCCAGCCGTTGAGCCCCATATTTCCGAGACAGCAGTGCCGAGCTCTTTGTGTTCTTGAGGTTTTCAAGTGTGTTTGGGTGAGTCTTGGTTTCCTCCCCTTCAAATTTGATTTTATACTTGTTGTAAAACTAATTTTGAAGGTTTTTGTCTAAGACTTCCTTTTATGTTTTGGTTTGGATTTGTCAAAAATGCTAGGTGTTTGGCGCAAGGTCCCGGGAAGCTTGAAGGGGTAATTTGGTCTTTTTCGAGAGAGGCTTCGAGGGTAATCTCTCATCCACCTTTCCCTCTGTAGATTAGAAGCCTTATGTGTAAATTAGGGCTTAGGAAGTGGAGCCTCTATGTGTTTTTGGTTGCGTTTTGTAGCAAACATAAAAAAAAACAACAAAATGGATATATGTTCCTCTGTAATTTGGACTTTATTTCCAATCCAACGGTCTGATTTGGCTGAAATCTTAATATGATGTGCATGGAAATGTTATCTAACTTCTTTTAAAAAATTACGGCAATCCAACGGTTGGATCAAGAGTTATTATAATTTTAGTAACCAGTGTTTATAATGACTCGATTAAAAAACTTGGTTAAGGGAATGCTAAGAATATGGTTAAATATATGATGGCATAACCGAAACTTAGAGCATATAAAATACAGAAATGAAGTATACCCATAACTTGGCTTATGATCCGATAAGAAGAAAATCGATTATGTGATAATACGATATAGATTATAACTGGTTAAGTCCGGATAACTTAACCAAAGTGCGTAATCTATAGAATCGTGAACCTCATGTGGATGTATATTGATTATTAGGTTGGGTACCATGCATTAGAATACCACCTAATGAAAGCTTAATGAAATTAATAGGCTCTTGTTGATTGGATCCTTGGTTGTGCACTTTATTGCTTGTTTATTCTCCGGACTCCAGGTAAGTCCCCTGGACTTACTCATGATGGATTTATGTGATAATCTTTGTCTTATCGAGAGTCTTCATGCATCACGCGACCTAGTAACATGTTTAGGAATATAAACTGGTAATATGACGTAGGATGAACTCAGTAAATCTAATAATTCATATGTATGCTATGTGTCTATGGTAAAACGGCCGTCAAAATCTGAATAAATGACTTATATTCGATGGAACACGAATGAAATGATGAAAGACTTATGATGAGAAAGAATGAGTATGTTTGAGAAGGATGAGTACGTTTGAGAAGATATTATGATATGATGGTGATGATGATGATACGGGCCCTTGTGTGTTTACTTCGCATTTATATATATCTGTACACTTGCTTATGTGTTACATTTTAACATTCATGTAGGTTAAGTATGCCTCTTTATATGGCATTGAGTGTGCATATTTCCGATGATTGACCCCGATTTATTTCTTGTTTTTAGATTCAGGTACCCCTTACCCGATATGACTTACTTATGTGGATGGTTGTCGGGACAGACCTTTTGGATGATTAGAGTGAGGGAGACGCTTGACATTCGTACTCTTTTGCTCATACGTTTTATCGTTTTGACCCGGCGCGGCCGTGGCGTTTTGTTGTATTTATGGTTTCCGCTTTTATTTCTGTTCAAAACGTTTTCGCGATAGTCTAGGACAGGTAAAGCCTCCAATGGGCTTACGATCTTTTCGGGGTTCGCAATCCCCATCTTTTGACAACTAAATCTTCCGTATAAATGAACCTAATAATAACTCGTACTCGGTCGTAAGATCCAAAGCTCACGGGAGAAGATCAAACTTCTCCTATAACTTTCCCCGATAATCTAGTATTCCGAGCCTTATTTACCTTCTAAGTAGGTTTATTGAGGTTAATTCGGGTACTTAAATTTTGGGTCGTTACATACAGAGCTGCCGATAAAGGAATGCAAGTGTTGCACTCCCCCAACTATACTGGCCAGCATCCTCCAAATTTTCTAGAAGTGGGAGGTAGATCAACTGAACCTGACCTCCACTATTATCAGTGAATGTCACACCAGACATTAGTAGCAGAATGTAAACCCTGGCCTGACACTGAATTGCTTCATCATTAGCATCTACTGGTAGAGGCTGAATCAGTTGTCGTAGCCATGCAACCTTCACCGACGAACCCCTGATCTGAGATGGGTGGGGGGGGGGGGGGGGTAGTTGTCCGAGCAATGTTCCGGCAACTGTCTGCCAATCATAACATGCAGATCCAATCACCGGAAGACCATCGACACGAAGTCCAAGTAGAACCGAAACATCTTGCAGCGTGATCGTCGTCTCCCCAACATTCAAGTGGAATGTATGGGTCTCAGGTCCCCAACGCTCTATTAAACCCGTGACTAATTCATTATCGATCTCGAATGTGGACCAATTTCTTACAACACATAGCTCCCGTACTTTGTCTATATTTGTAAGTTCCAACAAAACAAAAATATGTTAGGGACTCTACACACTCCTCAAATGACATAGTTGAATTTTCGTTAACTGGAATTCAAAGAAAATGATAGTTAGATACTAATCAAAGGCAAGACAATTATAATGTTGAGAGATGTTTAAAAAATTATAGAAAATACTTTGAAACCATCTTTATGTGGGCTATGTCTATAAACTTACTAAATCACTCCCTACATTGCATAAAGTTAATGTAAATCGCTTCTTGAAAGAGATTCTCTCCCAAACACCTCTCCTTTTCATCTTCTAACACATCTTCCACCCATGAAATGTATACGTGATTTAACTCTTCTTGGAAGAAGTAGCTTGTCATGATCCTTAAATATTAGTTGTGCGCATATACGGTATTGAGGAAAGATTTCGTAACTTCATGGAGCTCCCTTTTCTTCTAAACTCTCTTCATCTCATCCAACAATATCTCATACATTTTATATGGCTCTTTTTTCACACGAATACTTGTCATTTCTTCCAATAAGGATTCAGACTTCTCCCTTTTTGTAGCCCTATAGAGCTGCCGATAAAGGAATGCAAGTGCTGCACTCCCCCAACTATATTGGCCAGCATCCTCCAAATTTGCTAGAAGTGAGAGGTATATCAACTGAACCTGACCTCCACTGTTATCGGCGAATGTCACACTAGTCATTAGTAGCAGAATGTAAACCTTGGTCTGACACTGAATTGCTTCATCATTAGCATTTTCTCGTAGAGGCTGAATCAGTTGTCGTAGCCATGCAACCTTCACTGACGAACCCCTGATCTGAGATTGGGTGGGTGGGGGGGTAGTTGTCCGAGCAATGTTTCGGCAACTGTCCGCCAATCATAACATGCAGATCCAATCACTGGAAGAGCCTCAACACGAAGTCCAAGCAGAACCGAAACATCTTGCAGCGTGATCTTCGTCTCCCCAACATTCAAGTGGAATGTATGGGTCTCAGACTCTCAGGTGTCCAACGCTCTATTAAACCCGTGACTAATTCATTATCGGTCTTGAATGTGAACCCGAGCTTGTATATGCAGTAAAATCCAGCCAACTTTATATAGTGAAGGACTCTAGGATCTGCAGCCAGATCTCTCCCGATCTTTCGCAAATGCATCCTATGTTGGATCACACCATTAGTCTGCAAATATAAAAACACAACTATATTACATTCTGGTTGATTTTACCAATGTATTAGTTAAGACAATATATACTTACATATTCTTCGCGGTTCCATACATCAGTGGACCTATGCAGATGCTGTTTATTCAGAACATCATTGACCAATGGACCGGGATTCAATTGCATTTCCATTTGATCTTCCTAAAATTCATATAACAACTACATTAGTTTCTACAAAATAAATAAGGAATTAAATTTTTATACCTTCAAATCCTCTCACTTTGAATATATGACAATCAACTATCACAACTATACAATATCACCTATAACTTCAAATCCATCTAAAACTAAATTCTCATTACAACCCTCTCACAACCATCACAACTTTAAATTCTCATTCTCATCTAAAACTAAATTCTCACCTATACCTTCAAATTTATTTATGGATTCAAACCAAAACTTTCCCAACAAACCCTCTCAAACCTCATAACAATTTTCCAAAACTAAATTCTCATTACAACCCTACCAAACACATCAAATCTCATAAGAATATGTATAAACTTATAATCAAATGACCAATATATAAATAAATTAAAAAAACTAACCTTGCAATTTTCGGATTGGAGGAGTCGAAAAAAGCACCGTGGTTCCGAGTGGAGGAAGGGGAGAAGGATGAGGAGAAACGACAGGAAGAGGAGAAACGGAAGGAAGAACGGCGGTTTGTACTTCCGGGGGATCGGACGAGGAGGAGGAGAAACGGAAGGAAGAATGGAGCGGCCGAGGAAAGAAAGAAGACGAATTTATTAGGGTTGGAGGTGAAACGCGGTTTCAAACCGCGTTTCTCTAGGGTACATTTAATGAAACGCGATTTATGTGCAGACTATTCGAGAATCTTTGACCTTTTTTTTTCTGGATTTCAACAGAGAAACACGATTTCAAATCGCGGTTCTCTGTGTTTTATTTTTTTAATTAACTGACAGGGGATTTATATTTTGTGAATGAAACGCGGTTTGAAACCGCGTTTCATTCATAAAATTTAAATTCCACACCTGGTGCCACCAATTTGCCCAGTTTACACATGAAACGCGGTTTCAAACCGCGTTTCTTTGATAAACCTGACAAAGAGTGAATATTTGTGTAAATAGTTTTGCTTTGTGAATATTTCCGTAAATAATTATTTTTCTTTGAATATTACAAAAAAAAATTCACATAAACATACTATCCTTTAATTCGTACACTAGTGTGATTGTAGATACGGAATCAGAAATTAAAGGGTGGGTTTGGGTATACTAAATTTTATATATACACATAATTTTTATTGATAAAACTCTTACTCTAATAAACAAATACTCCGTCCATAATATTTTTTTTCTTATTTTTACCTATTTTTTTATTTATAAAAAAATTGGACGGGTTGGAGCGGACCCCAACATGTCCCTGTATTCGTCCCTATGTGAGTGATTATTAATTGTATCAGAAGGTTTATTAGTCCGCTGGTGCATTCAACTCTCGATTTATCAAATAGAGGTAGTATTTGATATTTTGAATCCTTACCTAATAAAAGAAATAAACATAATATACATTTCATTTCTCAATACTTGTTTTTCTACAAGTTTTTACACTTTTAAGAAAATAATCAAATATTTCTTATACTATTATACCATCGAGTTTTTTTGATTAATAGTAAGCAGACAATCGCAATAAGAGGGGATGGTCACGAGTTCCATCTTTACCAACTAAAATGGTTTCACTTAATTATTACCATCTCTTTTTCACATCCTCACTAAAAATTGGGTCTAATCTTCTAGTCCAATATCATAGTCCATTTACTAATCCACTTACCTTAATTAGTTAAACGCTAGCAAAATATAATAAAATATGTTAATCTCTACTTGAAAAAGTTATAAATAATTTCATTTTGAGTAATCAAATTAAATGGACTAGGAAGCCGGAGTAAAGGATCCTTACCAATTATGCATATACGTACTAAAAAGTCAAATGGTATCAGAGGTTTGATATGAAAGTGTTCTTCCCATATTGGTTATAAAAAATAAAAATAATGAGGTATAAGGGAGAATAAACTCTACCTAATAATTTAAGTTTTTGTGTTAAATTTGGTAAATCCTAACCTTATAATTGTAAAAAAAAAAAATGGATGTAACTCAACAAGTGTTTGCCCCTGTTAACGGCATATCAGATATTTCACAATATCGATCTATTGGTGTGAATCCAGGGAGAATTTCTTTGGGAAAGTGCATTCCCCATTTTTATATGGTCAATATACTCAAACCATCATTTCTTGCTTTTCTAGTGTGCATGTGTCCATGAGTATACGTTAGAAAAACTGTTATTTTTTTTCCTACTTTCTCAAAAATTATAATTGAAAATCCACCAATATTTATAAGATTTTAAATAAAGTAAAGTCTAAGACCAAAAACCAAACAAAAAGAGTATAATAAAAAAATACATACAATGACATCTTTTTTTTTTTGTAAGCAAAAACGATATCTTTTTTCTAATAAAAATAGCACTTCATTTATTCCCCAAAATATTTCATTTTAGCTTCATAAACAATTTGTTAAGGAGATCAATATACTATTATATTTTTATTACAATTATTTCGACAATAATTACAAAAAATAGTAATTACAAGGACTTTTAAATAAATAAATAAACTAAAATTATTGAAAATTAACTTTTTCTACTAAAAATAACATTTTAAGATGATATTTTTTATAGTTTAATTTTTAATTTATATTTGAGGGAGGGGGGCAGCCATGGAGGGATATAAAACTCGCACATCGCGTCTGTTGAGATCTTTCCTGACGAATGAGAGAAAAATAAGAAGGAAGGTAATTAGAGAGAGGAAAACAAATTGTATTTTTGTGTGTTTAGAGTGTACATCGAGCTTGCTTTACATAGAGCAAGTTGTTTGTTATGATCCTAATAGGATCTTTGTGAGATTGAATAGAAAAGGAGAGAGATTGAAGGGGGGTTAGGGAAGAAGATGGACATCAGAGAAGAGTGATGTGGTGCAATTGTCGATGACTCCTGGTGACATTGAGGACAACATGAAGGTTCCATTCGATGGTCCTATCACTCGTGCAAGGGCCAAGAGAATTCAAGATGCAACCAAAGCCCTTCTTGTCCGTTACCAAGGAACATTGGAGCAAGGGTTCAGGCCACCCTGGATCACTTTGCTCAGGACTACACCACCAGCATAGGAAGTGAGCTTGCGTCCACAAACGGAGCTCATGAAGACTCATCAACACCCGCCATGACACATCAAGACTCGACACCAACATGGGCCACTCGAGACAAGCTCATGTCGAGTGGTTCAGGGAGATGTCGAGTGGATTAGGGCCATGTCGAGTACACCTTGTGCTTGGGCCGATTTTATCTATTTCATTAATTAATCTATTATTTTATGTAAGTAGATTAATAATGTACAAGACTATATCTCTTCTAGATAAGTCTTGTCCACCAAGTTTTAGAATTATATCTTCTTACGTTTACTTTTATCTTTAGGTTATTTTGATTTATCTTTATCAACCTAAATTCTATCTTGCATGATTATAATTGGGTGTTAGTTTTCTATTTAAACAATGTAGTTCTCTTTGAATTAAATCAGATTGAAAAGAATTGAGGAACCCCTTTATGGATTAAAGGGTTCTTCGATTTCAATCCCAAAAGCTATATTGCTCTTGTGTTCTATCACCCTTCGGCACCCAACATCATCACCGTCACCTTGATCAAACACAAAAACCATACACAACCCTAACATTGAGACCGTCGCAAGAATAGAGGCCTCGACCCTTGGTGACGCTCGCGGCCTTCGACGCTCGTAGTGGGTGGGCAACGTCCCTGGCACCCTCGGCTCTCGTCTTCGCTCTCTCGATCGCTGGTGCTCGGCATCGCTAGCTCCCAGTGAACAACACCGGACTCACGAGAGTCCTCGCGGCATTCCTCGGCGCTTCGCTCCCAAGTCTCAAGGCTTCGCTCCGTGTCTGGTCTTCCGGCCCCTGAGACGCGTGCGCTGCCTCTCCCTCTCGCTAGCTTCTTTCCTTTCGTCGCATTATTTTTAGTTAAATTTGGTTAAGTTATTCTATCGCTATAATTAGTTTGCTAATTAGTTTAATTAAATTGTGAATCAGGAGATATTGGAAGACCATTGTAAGATCGGGCAAATATACGGCATGGTTCTTGATCTTGAGCCCACAGGCGAAGGATCGGGTATCTCAAACGTATCAAGTGGTATCAGAGCAAATAACGGTTAAGTATCATCACCCTATTCCTCGTTTAGATGATATGTTTGATGAACTTCATGGTGCTTGTATCTTTTCTAAAATTGACCTTAGAAGTGGATATCATTAAAGTAGGATGAAACAGGGAGATGAATGGAAAACGGCTTTTAAAACTAAGTATGACTTATATGAATGGTTAGTAATGCCTTTTGGTTTAACAAATGCTCCTTGTACTTTTATGAGGCTTATGAACCATGTGCTTAGACGTTACTTAGGGAAATTTGTCGTTGTATATTTTGACGATATATTAATCTATAGTAAGAACCTGCATGATCACCTTAGTCATTTAAAATTGGTATTTGATTGTCTTAGGAAAGAGAAATTATATGCCAATTTAAAGAAATGTTCTTTTGCATCCGAGTCTACCATTTTCCTTGGTTTTATAGTGTCTGCATCTGGACTTAAAGTAGATGAGGAGAAGGTTCGCGCTATACAGGAGTGGTCCCAGCCGCAGACTCCTACACATGTCCGCTCATTCTTGGGACTTGTTGGCTTCTATCGATGCTTCGTTAAGGATTTCCACACCATTGTCGCCCCCCTGCATGAGCTGACTAAGAAGGATGTGATGTTTCGCTGGACTGACGCACATCAGAGGGCATTCGATGCTCTCAATGATCGCCTCACCCATGCTCCAGTGCTGCAACTACCCGACTTCCAACAACCCTTTGAACTCGAGTGTGATGCTTTTGGCACTGCATTGGCGGAGTTCTGCTTCAAAATAGGCGCCCCATTGCCTATTTCAGCGAGAAGTTGGGCCCCGCGGAGCTCAACTATTTTACCTACGACAAAGAGTTGTTCGCGTTGGTTCGCTGCTTACAGACATGGCAGCACTATCTCTGGCCTAAGGAGTTTGTGATTCATTCGAATCATGAAGCTCTGAAGTACCTCAAGGGACAAGCAGTGCTCACCAGGCGACTTGCTCGATGAGTGGAGTTCTTGGAGACCTTTTCCTATGTGGTTCACCACAAGAAGGGAAAGGATAACGTGGTAGCTGACGGCCTGACGCGCTATCACGCAGGTATGTCTTCCTAAACCATATGGATGCACATGTTTTGGGTTTTGCTTTGATAAATGAATTGTATGCTTTTGATGGTTTCTTTAAAACTATATATGCTCAATGTGTGTCCAAAGGTGAAGTAGATTCATATTTTATTGATAATGGTTATTTGTTTAAGATGGGCAAGCTTTGTATCCCATCTTCTTCTATTCGACGATTGTTAACTCAAGAAATTCATGAGTCTAAGGGACATGGAGGTTTTGACAAAACACTAGTTGGACTTAAGGAACATTACTTTTGGCCTAAAATGTCTAATTATGTGCTTAGATTTATCAAAAGTTGTGTCACATGTGCTAAGGCTAAATCGAAATCGAATGCTAATGGTTTATATCAACCTCTCCCTATTTCGAATGCACCCTAGGAGGACATATCTATGGATTGCATTGTTGGTCTGCCTAGAACTTCTAAGGGTCATGATTCTATATTTGTGGTGGTTGATAGATTTTCCAAAATTGCTTATTTTATACCATGTCACAAAATTGATGATGCTATTCATGTTGCTCATTTATTCTTTAAAGATGTTGTTCGTTTACATGGATTGCCATTGTCTATTGTGTCTGATCGTGATTCTAAATTTTTAAGCAGTTTTTGAAAAACTTAATGGTCTAAGTTGGGTACAAAACTATTGTTTCCTACTTCTTGTCACCCCCAAACTGATAGCCAAACTGAGGTTACAAATAGAACTCTTGGGGCTCTCCTTAGAGTCATGTTGCGAACTAACCTTCGGAGGTGGGAAGAATGCCTACCATTTGTGAAATTTGCATATAATAGGTCTAGGCACTTTGCAACGAAACAGACCCCCTTCGAAGTAGTGTATGGCCGAAATCCACTAACTCCAGTGGACATGATGCCTCGTCCACTCAAGGAAAAGGAGAGCATGGATGCAACTAAGCAAGTGGACTTCATCAATCGCTTGCATGAGCGTACCAAGGCGCAGTTGGAAAGGAAGACTGCGCAATACAAGGCAGCGAAGGACAAGCATCGCAAGGATATGCAGTTCAATGTTGGTGATCTGGTATGGCTGCATCTCAGAAAGGAAAGGTTTTCGCAACAACGGAAATCTAAGCTGGACCCCAAGGGAGATGGACCATTTCGAGTGGTTCAGAAGATGGGTCCTAATGCATACAAGTGGATCTCCCTGCCGACAAGTACAGACTGTACATTGTTCATTCTACCTTCAACGTCGCCGATCTATCCTTGTTCGTGCCTGACGATGACTCTGACGACGATTTGAGGACAAATCGAAATCAAGTGGAGGAGAATGATGCGGTGCAATTGTCGATGGCTCCTGGTGACATTGAGGACAACATGAAGGTTCCATTCGATGGTCCTATCACTCGTGCAAGGGCCAAGAGAATTCAAGATGCAACCAAAGCCCTTCTTGTCCGTTACCAAGGAACATTGGAGCAAGGGTTCAGGCCACCCTGGATCACTTTGCTCAGGACTACACCACCAACACAGGAAGTGAGCTTGCGTCCACAAACGGAGCTCATGAAGACTCGTCAACACCCGCCATGACACATCAAGACTCGGCACCAACATGGGCCACTCGAGACAAGCTCGATCATGTCGAGTGGTTCAGGGAGATGTCGAGTGGATTAGGGCCATGTCGAGTACACCTTGTGCTTGGGCCGATTTTATCTATTTCATTAATTAATCTATTATTTTATGTAAGTAGACTAATAATGTACAAGACTATATCTCCTCTAGATAAGTCTTGTCCACCAAGTTTTAGAATTACATCTTCTTAGGTTTACTTTTATATTTAGGTTATTTTGATTTATCTTTATCAACCTAAATTCTATCTTGCATGGTTATAATTGGGTGTTAGTTTTCTATTTAAACAATGTAGTTCTCTTTGAATTAAATCAGATTGAAAAGAATTGAGGAACCCCTTTATGGATTAAAGGGTTCTTCGATTTCAATCCCAAAAGCTCTATTGCTCTTGTGTTCTATCACCCTTCGGCACCCAACACCATCACCGTCACCTTGATCCTTGATCAAACACAAAAACCATACACAACCCTAACATCGAGATCGTCGCAAGAAGAGAGGCCCCGACCCTTGGTGACGCTCGCGGCCTTCGACGCTCGCAGTGGGTGCGTGGCGTCCCCGGCACCCTCGGCTCTCGTCTTTGCTCTCTCGCTCTCGCTCGCTGGTGCTCGGCATCGCTCGCTCCCAGTGAACAACACCGGACTCACGAGAGTCCTCGCGGCATTCCTCGGCACTTCGCTCCCAAGTCCCAAGGCTTCGCTCCGCGTCTGGTCTTCCGGCCCTTGAGACGCGCGCGCTGCCTCTCCCTCTCGCTAGCTTCTTTCCTTTCGTCACATTAGTTTTAGTTAAATTTGGTTAGTTATTCTGTCGCTATAATTAGTTTGCTAATTAGTTTAATTAAATTGTCAATCAGGAGATATTGGAAGAGCATTGCAAGATCGGGCAAATATACGGCATGGTTCTTGATTTTGAGCCCACAAGCGAAGGATCGGGTATCCCAAACGTATCAAAGAGACAGAGAGGGTAGAACGAGAATGGGAGATAGAAAGAGAGAGAGAATAGAGATTAGGGTAAAGTGGGAAAGCGTTGGATTATTCATTTCATGATTTGTGTAATACAACTCATCTAGTATTTATACATCCATGTGATACCAACACCCACTACAAGGGTACCCCTTAGACATAGGATCATTACATTATTTTATAAGGAAATTGTGAAAGGTTCAGTTATTCAAACTGAAGCTATATATTGCTATACAGACAGGTATGGAGCAAGCAATAAAGAAATGACTTTGAAGAGTAATAATTGAATGGGACAATCCACTGCTTATCAAATCCATCAACAACAACAAGAACATAAGATGGGAAATTATGCGTCACATTGAGAAGATCAAGCAACTGAAATCTGTCTTTAATCTAGTCGAATACAAACACTGCTATCGGGAAGCAAACCAAGTAGCAGACTTCATAGATCGGAAGAGTATCATTTGTAATATCTCTACTATTCCTTATAATAGAGAACTTTGTACCATTATCCTTATATAAAGATGATCAAGGAGCTAGATTACAGTTTGTATAATCGCTCTTAATTCTTGCCTATTTTGGTGAGCAAAATAGAGCAAGTTGTTATTACAAGAAAACAGAGAAATATAACTTTCTAACAACCACCCAAACTTATATCCTAATTATTACAAAATATGTCCTTTATTTTATAACTCCTACATCATCGGGCTCATCTCTTATAAATATTACTAAACTTGCATAGCTTCTTCTATTTAATCCATTGTGAAAACCAATTATATAATACTTTCAGTTCCCTCCATTCAACCTGCAATCCTGCATCGCTTTCACTGCTGCAGATAGGGGCGGAGGGAGGGGGGGCAAGCGGTGGCTCGAGCCCCCCTGGAAAAATTTAAAAAAAAAATTATGTATATATATGTGTGTATTTATAGTAAAAGAGGTATTAGCTAGACAAAAGTACATTCCAGCGTAGTTGGTAGGAGCTCTGCATGGGGAGACAGGAGATCCTAAGTTCAATTCTCTCCCCTAAAGCTTTTATTATTCAATTTTTTTAACCTCCAGAAAAACCCCAGTTTTTTTTGTTTTTCATTTCTTTCATTAAAAAAAAAAAATTGAGCCCCCCCTGGCCGGAGCCCTGGCTCCGCCCCTGGCTGCAGAGTTAAGTTTATCATCCGTAACAACATTGGAAAAATGATTACTTGTGACGGAACCCCGTGTGGGGACAATTCTACCTTGGTCGCGAAAGCAAGGGGCTTCCAACTTGGGGTTTCATAAGCTAATAAGCTCGGAGCTTCCAAAATCCAGATGTGCGCTTTACCATTGTCAATGTTGTCAAGGGGAGCTAGAGCCGCCCATGGGAGATTAGGTCATCATCTTGGACATACTCTTCTCGCTACAACAATTCAAGATAGTTTCCATCTCACATATTTTCCGTGAAAGATGCCCTTAAATGATGGTCTAACAGAGTTGGACTTAAACCAAAAATTTATCTCATTAAAAAAAAAAGTTTATAATAAATTACTAAATTTTATCTAAAAAATATTAAGTAAAAAAATTAATATTATATATAATATTTACCTATATTGAAATTTGAAAAGTAAAACCGAGTGGTTAAAATATAGTGAAAGTAGACAACTTGAAAGTACGCTTTCAACTATACACATGAGCTTTTCGTGGTCCAAAGTCTTTTTTTTTAAAAAAAAAAAAAACAAAAAACAGAGAGCTCCGTCCTTCCCCTCCTATAAATAGTCATATTTAGATCTCTCTCATCTCACCCACACAAAACCAGAAGAAGAAAAACACAGTTAGTATTAGTAGCCATGGCGATGAGCTTCGCATTAGCCCTTGCTTCTGCATTCTCAGCTTTCTTCCTCTTGAAGCTTCTTTCCTCCTTCTTCTTCAAGCCTCTCCTGGCTCTCCGCAAGCTCCACTCCCATGGCTTCACCGGCCCTTCTCCCTCTTTCCCCCTCGGAAACCTCAAAGCCATGAAGAGCTACAGCATCAGCAACGACGACACCTGCATCGTCAATCAGATCAGCCACGATATCCACCTGAATTCCCTCCCCTACTTCGCCCGCTGGCAACAGTCCCATGGTAAACAAAGGAATGGATTTATTATTATAAGTTGCAATTAGTAAGGTTAGTTTCTTACTACGACGTCGTTTTGATGGTTTTTTAGGGAAGGTATTCGTATACTGGATGGGGACGGAGCCCTTCTTGTACGTGGCGGATCCCGAGTTTCTCAAGGAGATGGCCGGAGGTGTGTCGGGGAAGAACTGGGGGAAGCCCGCGGTCTTTAGAAGTGATAGGGAAGCCATGTTTGGGCGGTTTGGTCTCAATATGATCGAGGGAAATGATTGGGTTCGCCATAGGCATATCATCACCCCTGCCTTTTCTTCTTCTACCTTGAAGGTACGTATCTGATTATTTTCTCATCAAGCCTTTCTAACTTAGCTGATAATTAAAGATGAAATATATGATAAATTTCGCTTCTAATATATGTAGGTGATGGCAAGTTCAATGGTGGAGTGCACCAACAACTTGATCAACCAATGGAAAACCCTAATTGCTAGCTCAAAGAAGACGGAGATTGACATAGAGGACGAGATCTCATCTCTAGCAGGCAAAATCATAGCCAAGACGAACTTTGGCCTAGATAACGAAGCAGGCGATACACTATACACTAAGCTAAGAGCCATGCAAGCGGCCTTGTTCAAGCACACGCGCTATGTAGGCGTACCATTTGGCCAACTCCTTTGCTTGAAGCAAATCCTAGAGGCCAAAAGGCTTGGCAGAGAGGTAGATCAACACCTCTTATCCATCATAAACGCGCGTAGGAAGGTCATTGGGGTTGAGCCCCAACGAGACCTTCTCGGCCTCTTGCTTGAAGACTCTGACATGAACCAAAACAAGTATGTCAAGAGCTTGACAACTAGAGAGCTCATCGACGAGTGCAAGACTTTCTTCTTTGGTGGAAACGAGACGGTAGCACTCTCCATGGCTTGGACCTTCATGCTCTTGGCATTGAACCCTAAATGGCAAGAAGAGCTAAGGGAAGAGATCAAGCAAGTGGTTGGAGATAAAGAGATTGACTTCACAATGGTTGCTGGTCTTAAGAAGGTAAGGTTATATCTTAAATCTTTTTTTTTTTCAATTAATTTCTTTGACATGGTTACAAATATATATCATGTGTTTTTTCATGGTTTTGCAATTAGTAATTGAATTGGGCTAAGATATATAAAGGTGATGTGTTTATCTTCCATGGATAGAAAAAACTTGCATATATATGCGTGTTGGAAAACAGTGCCTTGATTGGATATATCATATAAGATATATTCCTAAGAAACACTTTTTTAATTTCACCCATGTAATTTTATCCAAATTAAAATACTGTGCACACTTTAGACAAGAGTTTATGTTTAAGTAGTGTAATAAAATGTTATATATAACTTCATAAAATCCGCAGGTACGTGATCAATAATGGTACATAATTGGTTTATTTGAATTAAATAATCAATTAACATAAATCCATCAGTTAAAAAATATAATTTTAATTTTTTGACACATTAGGAGCAAAAATCAAAGTGATATGTTTTTTTTTCTTCATAATTTCAGTAAAAATTAATATTTTGTATAATTTTTTGATTCAGTAAAAATATGTTAAAAATTAAAATGGTATATTTTAATTAATATATATATATATATGTATATATGTACACTTGTATCAAATAATTAAATATTTTATTTTATTTTATTTTATTTTATTTTGGAAGGAGAGTCAAAATCTCTTGTACGTACACAGATTTATTAATAGTAACAGACTAAATTAATTAATATATATATATATAATTAGATCTTTAATAAATTGATATACTTTTTTTCTTAATTTCAATGTGAACAAACAAGTAAACGAGTATGGAAGATATTCGATGATGATCAAATATATCTAACTAATCTAGTATTATATTTTGGAATGAAAGTCAACGTTACACTTGCTAATAATGATAATTTGTGTTTTTTTGCTAGTTGAAATAAAAAATTAGTGTCCGAGACATAAATTATAGAGAATCCTTTGTTTGTATATATAAACTATAAAGTGAACTCGTAATTAATTATAATAATTGGTAAGCACTAAGGGAATATAAAATGATGTCCGTGTCTCACAATAACTGACATATTAAGACACTTAAGTCAACTTTGACAATATATAACTCAAACTTCATTTTATACATAAACTATTGGGGAAAATTGAAAAATAAAGTATGTGGACACATAATTAATATAGTCAAAGTCTTCAAATACGTTTTGGAAGAATTTCAAATTTTGCAACAAACCATTTGATCATATCAATAGGGGTCTTTAAATGAAGAAAAATATCCACTTAATTTGATAGATTAAGTATATTAAATATATGTTAAATTATAGTGTTTATAAGTTATTAAAATGTTTGGTAATCCAACGGTTAAAGTAGTTTATACAAACTAGCTGATAAGATATAAATAAATGAACAAATTTGTGAAAAGCTTTATGCGAGTAGTTAAAATCTAATTTTAAAAGTTAATTAAACTAAAATGAATAAATTTTATATTTAACTTATTTAAATTCATAGAATATTAAAATTGTTTGGGTCTAATTAAGAGAATTATTTATAAGCAGTTTGATTTTCGGTCCTATATTTCAATAGTTTTTTCAGTGCCACTTAGGTAGGTATATTTTCACATCATTGGGTTAAAAAAAAAAAAAAAAAAAAAAAAAAAACCTTTTACCAATTCAACTCATAGTGAGTGACTTTTTGGGTCATGGTGATGGCCTGATGGTCACTTTTAGTGTCACCATGCTTCAGAATAAACCAAATATGATATGCTTTATATTTAGAATTCTGAAAACTGTGATCATTTATTGTTTCTTTATAATACAAAGTTTAGTTTATATATCGATTTTCGATCTCTTAATACATAAAATAGGTTTATCGAATCTTTTTTGTTCTGAAAAAATATGTACAAATCCTTTTAAAACTTCTCAAAGTCCAACTTTACACCCTACTGTGAAGTAGGGCTGGAATAAAAAGGTCTCACAATGGGCTACTTTTGGGCCCAGAATTTTATATAATGGGCCTAGGCCCAAACGGTAGCTTTGACACACACAAACAAGTATGGTAGAGAGGAGAGGCTAACACATTTGAAAATGAAATGGCAGATGGGATGGGTGATGAGTGAAGTGCTACGCCTCTACCCTTCGTCGCCAAACGCGCAAAGGCAAGCGATGAGCGACATCCGAGTGGGCGACACCACCATCCCGAAGGGCACCAACATATGGATCGACATCGTGAGCATGCACCACGACAAGGCCCTATGGGGAGACGATGTGCACGAGTTCAAGCCCGAGAGGTTCCAAGAGGACCCTTTGCACGGTGGGTGCAAGCACAAGATGGGGTACTTGCCATTCGGTTTTGGAGGCAGGATGTGCATTGGGAGGAACTACGCGATCCTGGAGTATAAGATCGTCTTGTCTATGATACTTTCTCGGTTTTCCTTCTCCGTTTCCCCTGCTTATCGACACCGCCCTAAGTACTTCTTCTCCTTTCGTCCTAGCTACGGGATACCCCTTATTGTTCAAGAAATAGCTTCTAGCTAGGGAAGCTAATGTGTTCAGCTTCGTCTATATATGTCCATAGTCGATATGTTCACGTACCATATATGCTTCTCATACATAGATTACATATGTAGAGTGACCGAGTCATCTATCATCATATATAGTTACATGTAATAAAATTTGCAGTTGCTTTATATTCACCATATATATCATGTTTGAAACCTTGATGCAAGGTTCATCTTTTGGCTGTATACATCCTTTGCTATTTAGTTGATTTCCACTCACTTTACATTGAGGCTATTGAGCATACAAACTTGAAAAAAATGAGCCCCAATTCAAAATTTTGCGAGTTCTTAAGACTGGAAATTTATATAATTAACCAAACTCTCTCAATATACATCAAAATTACTTGTCATCTCCCTATTCGATCTTGGTCGATTTACCTCGGTTAGGGAGATGACTAAAGGGCTATATAATTTTATTTTATTTTGAGTAAAGGGCTATACAAATTCGATACTGTGGGTGAAATCGTTTTATCGAGTTTGAATAACAAATACGAACGATTGAACACAACAGAAGCAAAACAGAAATCAAACCCAAAGCGACTAACACAAGGGACACAGGAGATTGTTTACGCAGTTCGGGTATTGCACCTACATCCGCGGAGCCTCATGAGCCGAGACCCTAAATCCACTATGTAAGATCAATCTGGGTACAGAAGGGCAATCTAAGACAATAAACCTAAGGAGTACAGAATTTAAGGCAACTAACAATAAAGATCAAAGGAAATAGAGAAACTCCCTTCTAATCTCCATGGATGTTGTCGATCTGATCGATCAAGGGTTGAGTCTTGAGACACCGGCTTCATTCAAGCAGTGGAGCTCCTTAGAAGACCTTGAGTAGCAAGGATCTTCAAGCCACCAACCTCGGCCACCAGAGAGAGGAACCTTCTAGAGAGCGCCATTTAGGGTTTTTGTGGGAACTTACCATTCAAAGAGAGAGCACACCTTGAACAGTAGAGCTATTAGGCTTATAAAGAGTTGAAGAGGAGCATCTGCCAAACCTAGACCCAGGAAAGAGACGTTGGGGCTTCACTAAGGATGGGTCGGCTACAACCTTGGGTCGCTGGCCCATTAGGTTTGGACATTAAGCCCAAACCATATAGACCAAGCTAACCCCGGAATAAGCCATGACCCAGTCTCGTGAGCCCTTAGCCTCAAGCTGGTCCAGAAAGCTGCCTTACAATATTCAAATACAACACACTTAGGGGAATATTATCTAACAGTGGGATTACATGATTTCTATGTGATTTTAATTTAGTCAAGGATTCACATAACTCATCGGATGGGACAAGTTTAACTCCATAACATCTTTGAAGAAATGCACTAATTAACTGTATGTTTTACTCTAATTGAGAGGCAAATTTACCAAAATAACAAAATAATTGAAACTATATGTTGTAACGAGAATGGTAATAGAGATTTACGTAGTTTGGCAACAATGTGTTAACCTACGTCTACGGATAATCAGTTTTGTATTGAGGAAGCGAAAACATATTAGAGTTATCAGGAGTCGGCGTTTCATGAGTATATGTAGAGATTCATAAAACCCTAAACAAGCAATGGACTGAAAGCCCAAAACAGATAGGCGATAAGCCTGTTACCATAAACATTGCATACCGTAAAGGCGGGGTGGCGCTGCCCTCCTAACCCGTCAGGGAGTGCGTCGCCCCCTAAACCCCTAACTCGCTAATCGGTCAGCGAGACCACCGCCGGGGGACCCTGCTCCCAAATCCCCTGATGCGTCGTCGGTTAACAATGATTCAAGGCATATTAACACTGTACAATACCCTATCCTAGTCAATTTTTGTGTTTGGTTAGTTTTAATTGTTTCTGCAAAACCACACAAAGTGTAATCAAATGGGAAAAACTAGATGCCCCAATCAGAATGGCTCACTGGTGGGAAGCAGGAGGGAAGTCAAAAGGTCTCGGGTTCGATCCCTACCTCCGCGTATATGCCGAATAGGTCACGTGACTGGGATTTGCCACCAAAGGCACGGGTTCCTAGTCATAAAAAAAAAGAAGGAAAAACTAGACAAGATTCATTCACTTTTTTTACCTATGTAGATATAAATTGCATTTCTATACATGTATTTCTTGGGATTTAGCATAATCTATGCCTAGTAAGATACTCAGGATATTTATAGATGAATGTTATTATTATTATCAAACCAATTATTAATTTTACACCCATTCACTTATGTCTGCCTAATTCATGGATTTTTATATATGGTGTTTTGGTATATATGAAGGGGGAAAAAATATGGAAATCGTTCATATCCACTAATCCACATAGATGGAGAGACATGTGGGGTGTTGGTTTGGGCACTATCATGTAGGCCCTTAGAAAGGGCTAGCATGCCAACCCTTTCTTTCTTCATAAATTAGCCTTCCATTTCTCCAATACTAAACCCATACCCCATATTTCACACACTTTATCTATTGTTTCGGTTACATGACCTTACCATTTTTTACATCCAACATTATATATTAGGAACCGGTTTGTTTTTTGGACGGTAAATTTTTTTTATTTTTCGTCAAATGCACGGTCCTAACACCCATTTTTAGAGTCGATAAATGTTTTTATATAAAGACGGTTCGTTGATACTGAATTTTCGAGGCAATAAAATGCCTTATAACTCGAGAAGACGGTGTCGACATGCTATTTTATCATTTCCTCTTCTTCTTCCATGCCCAACCTTCTTCAGCAGTCTTGTTTTTGCGTTGATTTTTGAGCGAGGTACTATTTAGTCGTGTAAAAACACCTTATCATATGTGAAGAAAAAAAAAACACAAATGGAAGCTAAATTCAAGGGAAGTCTCGGTTGGTACACATATATAGTTGATGTCTTGATGATATACTCGACCAACACCATGTTTGAGTTATGGGGATATGAACTTCAACCAATGGGTGATTAGGAGGGGAATCCAAAGTCTTGCAAAATTGCTCATTCACACAAATATGGGATTCGATTAGAAGAGAGAGATTATTTTGTTGACGCTCGATCATTAGACAAACATAAACACCTTAATTAATGCCGCTATTGTTGAGTTTTGTACAGGGGATAAATTGCAACACATGTACTGAATCTATGCCTACATTACCCCCATATCAAAAGTTTATTGGATCTATATTAGGGTGTAATGATATGTGATACTTCCATGTGTCTTTTATGCTTGTTTGTTACATGTAATAATATATTGTGTGTATGTTTGTAACAAGTATGTGCATATGATGATCATACATATAACATATAATTGGTATATGCTATGTATGGATGCATATATTGACCTAAGTTTTGACTGAGTTGTATTGAGCTATGTTAGCTTGATCCTCTAACAAAACTATAAGGTCATATATGGAGTGATAATACATAGCTTATATATCATATTATATGTATAATATGTATTAAGTATGATGTGAGCTTTTAATCCTCGATTGGGCTTTAGCCCATACAGAGATAGGCCCATATGGTTGTCGGAGAGAGCTGGTGGTACCCCAAAGCTTGAGCCCGGATCCTCCATTGTCTCAGTTAAGTGGAACGCATCGTTTTGCTTGGCACGGTGATCTCCGGGATTGACGACCTAGCTATAAAAGGAAGAGAGGAGCTTGCCCCGTCTCTCACTTGTTCAGCTCTTGCCTCTTCAATCTTCCAAATGCTCTCTCTGCTAGGGTTTCTAGGGTTTGGTGTTCCATCTCCTTGCCTGCAGTTTTCCGAGCGAGGAAGAGAAGTTGGTGGCCGACAGTGTCCCTGGAGGCGTTCTTGAGATCCGGCGCTTGAAGCTTTGGGTGACCGCTCTCCTTCCAGGTGATCTAGGGTTGGAGATCGAAGTCTTCTTCGATTCTCCAGTTCCCACAAAGGGGGGTTATCTTCTCTCTTACTTTCTCATCACATGCATGCTTAGATCTAGGGTTATCTAGTATCGTTTTACTTGATCTGTCCCTGTACGAACTCTTTCTAGTGGATTTGGTCAACTCATGAGGCCCGTGGATGTAGGTATAGCCGAACCACGTAAAATCGCTTGTGTTCGTTCTCTTGCATGCATGTTCGATCGTGTTTGTTGATCTCTTGTTTCGATCTGTTTCGCTTCCGCATAAAAACCGAATTCGTATCTCGATTCTTTGGTTTTACATAGGGCTAGGGGTGGTAGTCCCCCCCAAATCGAAAATAAAATGTAATATACGTGTTCCTCTAATCGATAGTTTCAATTTGATATATTATAAGCTCAAATCCAACACTTGAGCAAAAAGTTATGAACGTTTCAAAACTAAACAAATATAAATTATTTCCGACATCCTTTTCCAAATTGAATTACTTCTATCATAATTATCGCTTGTTATACCCTAATACTATAATTAAACTCGATAACCATGAATTAAAGTATACATAATTAATGTTTTTATTCTAGTTATACATGATGTTGATGATTTTTTAAAAAAAAAAAAAGTAAATTTCAATTTTACATACAATTTTTCGATAGTAATTTTCTCCCCTTCAAATAAAAGTTTCAGAATCCACCACTGCTCAACATGTTGGTATCTTTGAAATTACAGTGTCAATCTCCATGCCATGATCCTAATAATGTAATCGACGGGAAGGATCGCAATCTAAGTAGTCTTTTCAAATCAACTTTAAAAGAATTCAAGCTATGTTTCACCTCGATATTTACGACTTTTTTAATTGTGCAACCAAACGTGCACATAAACCGAGGTAAAAAAATGCATTATAATTAATGTATTTTGGAATCCAAATACACCCGTTATGGTGACTAGCTACGAAGCTCAAACACAACACCTCAAATGGACTATTCGTTTTTTTTAATGAAAAATTCAAGATCATATACTATAACTATTTTTTTTATACCTATATATGGTAAATCGAGAACACAAAAAAATGCAATTAACTCTTCGGAGTTTTTAATTTTAATATTTTATAGTTTTAAATGAATTAAATATAAGATTTTAATTTAATTCGCTTTTGAAATTGAATTTTCAGCAGCAACTCACCCCAAACTTTTCATAATTTTATTCATTTTCTTCTATCTGATCAGTTAGTTTGCATCAACTACTCTATTAGCTGGGTTACTAAACACCTTACTAGCTTCTGAAAACTCTAATTTAACATATATTTAACACACTTAATCCATCAGTTTCAGCTATCCTATCAAGGGTGTGTTTGGCAACACAAGTAGCGTTTTGCAGCTTTTTGTTTTAATATTATATAGTTTTAAATTAAATAAAGCTAACATTATTAGTTAATTAGCGTTTTGGAATTGAATTTCCACCAGCTACCCACCCCAGCTTTTCAGAGTTTTTCCTTTTATATACACATTTTATATACACATTCAGTTAATGTTACCAAACAAATTACTAGCTTAATTTAATATATTTTACACAATAAATCATTCAGCTTCAGCTACCCATTCAACTACTCATACAGCTTCAGCTACCTATTCAGGTACGGTTACCAAACACATCCTAACTTTAACTACCTCATCAGCTCTGATTTACCAAACTGACCCTTAGACGAACCAATTACGAAGACAAACGAAAACAAACCAACAATAAAGCATCCCCTTAAAAGTTTAGTAACGCCTGCACGAATTTTCAATGGAAAAAGTTTTGTAATTTTTATAAAGAATAAATAATAGAAGGAAACAAAGTTTTAGCTATTTAGAATAAAAAGGAAAACTTTATAGTTTATTCTATATTCACGCATCATATGCGTTATTTATTATCATTATTTAATTCCGAGTTTGTCCCCACTCACAACTTACAACTAAATATTACAAAGCACGAAAGAGAGAAAGGATGAGCTAACTGAATGGACAGAGAGAAGTCGCATTTTTTCTTTCTTTTCGCTGTGTTTTCTTTTTTGGATTTAAATCTTCCTTTTCGATCTGAAATTTGGATAATTTCGAATTCATGATTTTATTTTTAATTTCCTTCGGTGCTTGAATTGACGATTCGAGTGCGTTTGGATCGTGGATTTCGGATTCCATCGTTTTCGGGGACTGTAAAAATCTAGCGGCGTGTTCTTCGTCGACAGTTTCCGCTTCCAGAATCTCCAATCTCGAAAAGGAGAGGATAATTTGTGCCAAGGATGAGCGACAGCGTACAGACAGTAAACGCAGCTGCGGCTGCGATCGTCGTCGCCGAGAGCAGAATTCAGCCTTCTTCTTCGGTTCAGGTCAGATTAATAAGTTTTAACTCCGATTTGATTCTTCTTTGATTTTTAATTTTAGACTTCGTTTCGTTTAATCGAATCTGAAAGTATGCGGAATTGGTACTTGTTTTTTATGTTTTAGCTGTTTCCGATTTCTTCAAAATTTGAGGATTAGGAGACTTTAATTTCCGAATTCAGTTGTGCTCCAATAATGCCTGCATGATTTCAGATCTCTTTTCGTAGAATTCTCTTTGGGACAATAATTTGAAGTTGAAGTCGTTGTCAATTGATACTTTTACCTTGATATTACAGATAGATCTGAAATGGAAGTCTCCTACTTTCTTCTTTCCTTTATTTGCTTTTAAATTATGATCCTTGACTACAGTGATTATGCAAATTCAGCTTTAATGTATTTTAACGGCTTCAACTTATGGATCTTTTCACTTTGGTTGATTATGTTGCTTTTCGGCTTGTAACTTCACAAATGATGAAAGAGTTTAGTGGTTGGAAGTTTCCTGATGATGATTTCCCCTTAAAACATGAAAGATGATTTCCCTAGGAAAAATAAAAATAAAAATCATTGCTTTTTCTTTTTACTTTTTTAAAAAATAAAACAAAATAAAAATGTTTACCTCTGAATACAGTAACATAACATGCCGGCTAGGAATATGGGTTAGGCCTTAGGGGTTGCTGCAACTTTGATAGAGATGGGAAGGACAGGCAGAATCTGATATCAAGATTCAAGAACAAGAACAATTGAGAGATCAATGGGTTGAGGATTGGAAAGAACTGTTCCTCTGTGATTGCTTGTGCCGTTAGAGTAAGAGGAACTAGTGACCCCATGACATGGTCACCCCTACATAGGTACCTCTAAAATCTATAAATTACTTTAACCAGATTAGGCCAGCTAGAAATGGACCCACATGTGGTCTTGATTTCTGAGAAATTAGAACCATAACACATCTAGGTGGACGGTAGAAAGTAAAAACTTTGTTGACACTTGACAGTGTGAAGTCTTCTGCTTTAATGTAAATTTAGTATTTGTTAATTTATGGCTCACATCTCGCAGAAATTGAACTAACAGTACTATATGTTGTCTGTCATAATACAGACTGTTGACTTTTGTTAGATATGGTTGCATTTACCTCCATAAACTTCCCAGTTTCAAGTATGATGCAGTGCTGCACTGCACAGTTGTACTACTAGCTTTCACAGAGGAAATGAGAGTCAAGTAAAGCCCTCATTTCTTCTCCTTTGCAAATGTTACCTTAACTCCTTAATCCATGTTGTGACTGATGTGAGAGAAATATAGATACCTCAAACGGGTCTAGAAAATCAAGTGTAACACCTGCTCAACATTTCTAATCTGTCCATCACTTCTGGAGTGTGTATGATGTTACCCCTTCTTTCCACTATCTCACGCACAAAGGACACAACGGAGCAATTAGTGGGTACTGGGTACCAACAGGCGACGTATGGTGCTCAACATTTACTTTTACTAGCGATTGTGTATCTTTTACCTGCAGTTGAATAACAAGACCTTTTGCTTCTAGCTATGTTCTCTTAAATAATTTCAAGGATTAGGACCTTGATACTGATCAGTTGGGATTGGGAACATGGGTTTTCTGGTGTTTTACAGCCTGGCCAACAGTAAAACCCGGTGCGCCTTAAAAGGAACGCTTGAATTGGTTTGTTGTGTGAACATGAACTAGTGATGATATGGATTATGGACCATAATCATGGGGAAGGCTACACCTCATAATATTCAATGACGGTAGTGACCCTACCAATGACACAACTAAAGAGTACATATTTGCGTGATTTATTTGCACTGATGTTGGAACTCTTCATTTCTTCAGCTGTGTTTCACAATCAATGCTTCACAAGCTACTATGTAGATTTTTATATAGAATATTATCCATATGCCTTGTCTCACTTCCAGTAATTCTTTTCAAGTACTGTTGTACATTATGTCAAGCAGGAATATCTTCACAGAAACCTCTCGGTCACTTTAATGTTATTAGATTCAACTTCAGCACTTAAGTTAGATGTTGGCATCATATTTGACATTGAAATTTTAATTGATATTGGTTGCAGAAAAGGAGGTGGGGAAGTTGCTGGAGTATGCCCTCGTGCTTTGGCTATCAGAAAACCAGCAAACAGGTCGATCATGCTGTCCTTCCTCCTGAATCAATAGTCCATGGAAACACAATTCCTTCTGCTGAAAATCCAAACCATCCGACTCCCACAGCTATGCCATTTGTGGCTCCACCGTCATCTCCTGCATCGTTTCTCCAGTCTGATCCTTCCACTGCTATACACTCACCAGGCGGACCAGTAAGCATGGCTTCATTTTCTGTCAATACTTATTCCCCTCCTGGACCTGCAAACATCTTTGCCACTGGTCCATATGCGTACGAGACTCAGTTGGTCTCACCACCGGTATTTTCGGCCTTCACTACTGAGCCTTCGACTGCTGCTGTAACCCCACCTCCAGAGCCTGTGCAATCAACTACTCCCTCATCACCTGAAGTGCCATTTGCTCAACTATTGACGTCATCTCTTAACCGTGCACGAAGGAACAGTGGGCCTAATCAAAAGAATGGATTATCTTACTATGAATTACATCAACTCTACTCTGGAAGCCCTGCTAGTCATCTCATATCTCCTGGCTCAGTTAATTCAACCTCTGGCACCTCTTCTCCTTACCCGGTCAGACCCCGGCTTCTTGAGTTCCGTATAGCAGATGCATCTAAGTTGTTTGACTCTAAGATGTTCACAGCTCATAAATGGGGCTCAAGGATAGGTTCTGGATCTTTGACACCAGATGGTTTGGGGGAAGTCGGGCCTGCCTCTCGTGATAGTCTCCTGCTCGAGAACCAAATCTCTGAGGTAGTATCACTTGCCAACTCAGAACATGGCTCAGAAAATGGGGAGGGTCTAGTTGATCACAGAGTCTCTTTCGAGTTAACTGGTGAAGATGCCCCAACCTGCCTTGAGATAAAGAAAAGTTTGTCTGGCTCCCCAGAGGAAAAATGTTCTCGTTCCATGTCCCGGGATAGAAGGGTCTCTGAGAAATCCGATGGTGGACATTACTGCGAGTTGTGCGTGGAAGAGACCAAAACTGAAACGCCCGAAGGATATCCTCAAGAAGCAATCTACTGCAAGCACAAGCATTCTTCTGTTTCGCTTGGGTCCATCAAAGAGTTCAATTTTGACGGCATCCATAAAGGAAGTCCAAACCGATCAACCGTGAGCTCGAAGTGGTGGACGGATGAAAATGTTGAGATGGATGCCGGACCTTCAAACAGCTGGACCTTCTTTCCTCTGCTCCAGCCAGGAGTCAGCTGACGAGCATAGAACACGACCTGCAGTTTTCACAGAGTTCTTCGACAATCCAAAGAAGCCTGCTTGGTTCTCAACTGATCCTCCATAAGGTTAGGAAATTTCTGCCACCTTCAGCTTTAAATCGCAACAAACGAATTAGAGGGCGGGTATAGAAACATATTTATATACTACATGCAATAAATTTCAATAACTTGATCGAGGCATCAAGTTGGAGTGATGATCCTGGATTACACAACATAGTTACACAACTTATTAAACCGTTGGCTGGGATCGTTTACCCCCTCTTGTTGGCCTTGTTTCCATCCCTTGTATTCTACAGCGACTACCCGTAGCCTTAGAAAGTTGAATGTTACTCGCATTCTCGTCTTGTGTTCGTCTATATTTTTTCATCTAACGATTGATTCCCCGTAGTCTATCTGAAATGAAGCTCACCCAACTTGTGTGAGTGGGTAAGTTTCAATGAATGTATGATGCAGAACCAAGAGGGGGTAAACTAACAATGTTGATCTCCTGCTTCAAACTCACTTGATTCTTTGATTTCCTGTGGTGAAACTTCAGAAAAGTTTCAATGAACTGAAATACTTTCATATGTTACCACATACAAATTACAATTGTGAAATCTTAATGCTATCAAAGCATATATATATATATATATACATATTGTGACCTCTATGATACCATTATAAGGGCGAGACCGACAGCAGTGACAACAATGGTGGAAGGAACACCGAAGATCAAATGCTCCCAGAAGCCGAGGGTGAACTTCAAGGGGGTGGGCGAAAGACGCGCCTGCTCGCACACTATCAAGTTGGCAGCCGATCCAAGCAGCGTAAGGTTGCCTGCCACCGTGCTCACCCACGCCAGTACCAGCCATGCTTTCTTTTCATATTCCGGCGACACTTCTGCTGCTGATGCCGCTATCCGACTCCCCAGCAACAGCACTGTCAAGCCCACAATGGATCGGATTGATCAGATTCACGTTAGATGAGTGATGGCAGTAAGTTTGGTCGAGCTAATTCTACGTCGTTTTAGAGTTTTTTCTAGTTGGGGTGAGTAATGAGTTAGGTCCTCACTTAGCTTTTGCCCATTCATACCCATATATTTTGAAAATGGAAACAGTTAGACCTAGGAATTTTAGAAAAACACATTGAATTTTAATTATTGTCCAATCACATCAATGGTTTAAATTACTGAAAATGACACTATAACACTACGATCATTGTCCGATGATTGAGTAGGGCGAAAATGAGGCTGGTTATGGGTGAAAATTGACAGTTATCCTAACTAGATCTCGAAGTGACCCATGAAAGTATGAAAAATGAAGTAAACAAGCTAGTGACAGAAGTTAAGAATGGAGCATACCAGTAGGGACATTAGAAATAAGGTTGCAGAGGATGATGACCACCACTGAAAGCACCACTAACCCGCTCACGGTGTTTATGTGAGCGTAAGGCTCCATCACCTCCCACAATGCCCCCGGTATCCCCGTCACCTCGAACCCCTCTACCGCCATGAACATCCCGCAGAAGAACACCAAAATCGAATACGACACCTGCAATAATATTCAGCTTATTTAGTAAATGAATGAGTTCGAACTGAGTTTTTTTTTTCCAAGCATAGAGCAATTCTAATTTTGTAAATTCTCCGGAATTAAAGTTATTCGAACTTGAGTCGACACTTATACTTTTGGCTCATTTCGTAAATGAACGAGTTCGAACTAGTTGTCTCATAAAACAGTGATGATGCGTATACCTGCTCCAGACACGGCTGAGCATCCCTGAAATCGAGAGCAACGAGAGCAAGCGCGGCACAAATGGCGCTCCAGGACATGTTGAGACCTGCCAGCATGGCAGCCAGCATGCCAGCTGTCACGAGATAGACACAGGTCCTCCACAAAACTCCCTTCCAATTAGCAACATCATCGGCTTCCATGGTTTCTTGATCGGCAATCAATTCATTCCTGGAAGAGTCCAGAAGGAGTGGAATTGACACACTCTGGTGATCATTACCATTGACAATATTGACATCAATGTCGGATTCCATTTCCAAACGAGTCTGGTTCCCGCCGCCTTCACTGCGCCAAGAAAAGCAGAGGAGGACGGCGACATTGACGATGACGCCGGCGACGGCAGCGGGGAGGAGGACGCGGACGAAATCAAGAAACGAAATCTTGCCGCGGAGGGCGATGACGAGGTTCTGGGGGTTGCCGATGGGGGTGGCGGAGGAGCCGACGTTGGCGCCGGAGGCGAGGGCGAGGAGGAAGGGGAGAGGGGAGACGCCGGAGAGGGAGGCGGAGCGGAGGAGGTGGCGGGTGAGAGCGACGCAGGAGGTGTCGTTGGTGAGGAGGGAGGCGGAGGCGGCGGAGACGAGGGAGACGCGGGCAGCGAAGTCGCGGGGGCCGAGGGAGCGCCACGAGAGGAGGCGGCCGAGGACGGAGAAGAGGCCAGCGCGGCCGAGGAAGACGACGAGGGCCATTGTGGCGAAGAGGAGGCCGAGGATGGGGAGGTCGATGGAGGAGTAGGCGGCGTCCGGAGAGAGGACGCCGGTGGCGACCATGAGGGCGGCGGAGAGGAGGGAGCCGGCGGTGCGGCCGATGGGGAGGAGGGGGAGGGAGGGGAAGACAGCGAGGAGCCAGAAGACGGCGAAGGCGAGGGAGCCTGAAACGACGACGTATAGGGTCGCCATTTGGGGGGATTAAGGTCGAGTGGTGGAGAGAGGGAGAATATTATTTGAATTGGGACCAAATTGTCAGTTTTGAAAATGCACACATTAAAAGGCAGCAAATTAAGATCTTCAACTTGTACAACTTAATGGTTTGGCATCAATTTTGTTCATATAAAAAAAAATCTAAAAATTATATTTTATTATAAATACTTAATTTTAAATACTTATCAATTTGTATGAGAAAGAGTTATAATAAAAATATGTAATTGCAGCGCGCCAAAAATTGTCAGTTAGCTTTGTTTAGTAAATTGCCGCCAAAAATCAATATTTCTGTCATTGACTAATGACTACCATCACCCTGAAAATATGTACTGTTAATTAGTTTTGCTTTCCATTATGCCACAAAACCTAACTCGATATGTATCAAAAAGAAATATTATTTGATTTTTTAATACATTTTTTTATTCGGTAAAATAACAAATGACATTTATTGTTAACTCGATAGTGTTATCTTGTGTTACGTTGTGGGATAAATTTGTGGTAGAGATGCATCGCTGATAACGTTAGAGTAGCTAGAAATGATGGGCTGAGAGCCTGAGATGAGACTTTCAAATTGGCTTACAGTAAAATGTTGTTTTTTTTTTAATTCATTTTTTCTTATAAAATTTCATACTTACTGTTAATAAATATTAAATTATTCTTAAAAAATTAATCAAAAAAATGTAATAGTTTACTATATTTTTAACTAAAGCAGTCATATTATTAAAATAAATTACGTTATTGTCTATGCCTACTATATGCAGTTGGTTGTCCCATTAAAATATCAAATTGGTATTTGAAACAAACACTTTTAGATATATGAGCATTAAAAAATTATGGTATTATATTGGTATTAAAAAAACATCAACAGATATATTGATCTTTTTTTCACCGAAAGTTTGAAGAATCGCATTTATATCTATCTATATTATAACTTGGATTTTGTTCATATATTTTTGGTATTATTTCAGTTTTTTTCATTAATTTACTAAGTACTAATATAACATTTTACTATTTATACATGAATTATAAGACACATACTTTATCTCATCTACAACATAACTTCATGGTGTTCTTTTTTTTTATATGACAATTAATTCATTTAATCAATTTATTTATGAGTTTTCATTTCCCAATGCTAGGTTGGCATGGTACGGTAACCACCAAAAAATGGTGATTACCACATACCAACCACAAATTGGTGGTACGCAAATTTTCATACCACGTACCAACCAAAAGTCGTGGTTACCGCATATGTGGTAACCACGACTTTTGGTTACCATCGGTACATTACCATGGTTACCAAGCAGTAATTCTATTTGTATTTTTTTGAAACCCCTTGGCTACCTTCCGGTAGTCATCAAAGTTATCGAACGAAAAAATATGGTTACCAAAAATAAAATTGTTGTGACATATTAAAAGATCAAATAAATCAAGTTCACAACCTAAAGTAGAAACCAATTCAAACCAAAAAAGTTCAAAGTCTTGAAACAAACCAAGTTCAAAGATTTAAAAACATCTCAAATATAAGTATATAAAATATAAATATAATTTTAAAAAAATAGTGTTGATTTTTGTTCAAAATAATTAAATAATACACGAAAACTTACGACCAATCTAATCCCCATGGGTAGCACGGCCACCCACTAGTAATACATTAATTAGACATTAATTTAGACAGGAACATAATTAAAAATTACGTATTGATTAAGATGAGGTGGAGTAAATTAATACAGTCATGTCAAACATTAATCCTGATGTAAACCAAAGATATATTCATGCTTATTGTCTTATTGACTTATTGTGGAGTAGATCGTTATTCGTTACCACAAATTTTCTCCAACTTTGTCCGTCAAGACGCTTTTGGACGATAAATCAACCGTAGTTGATCATTCTCAAATCTTTACCCAAACCTTCAATCAATGAATCATTAAACAGGCAAAACAATGAACACAAGGCAAGACCTTCAATCCTTATCGTCTTGATCATCTTCTGTAGTGCTCTAGAGTTGTATCTCATTCATAATGTGCATATAACCAAATGAGCTGAGTATTGCTTGTTCATATTTGACTCGTTTAGAAACGAGTTAAGCGTAAATTTGGACTTGGGCTTAAAAATGTACACATGCTCGGCTCGTTTAGAAAATGAACGAGCTCGAGCCGAGTTTTTTCCGAGTATCAAACAACCCTACTTGCTTAGTACACAGTAACTTGAATAAAATTTTAGAAATTTCACAAAATTCAAGCTATTCGGGTTTTAAACCAAGCTTAAAAACGTGCTCATATTCGACTTGTTTAGAAAATAAACAAGCTCGAGCCGAACTTTTATCGAGTAGAGCTCAAACTACTTTGTTGGTTCATATAAACCCTTTTAATATGTTTGTTGCTATTGTACCAATTACAACTAGATTTTAGAGGGCACCACTCTAAACAATTAGTAATAAAATAACATCATTTTTATACTTTAATTATCTATCAGATCCTTGATTTTTTTTTCAAGAACTAAACATGAGATTTTAAAAAGATTTTAACCAACCTGTCTTTTTCTGTTTTTCATCTGTGCCTTGACAATAAGCTCCTGTGAAACCAATCTAAAACATGTATCCCGACCTTCACTGACTCGAAATTTGAAATAAACACAAACTTCATTCAACATAAATCCATTCCATCCTGAGAGGTAGGCAGTTCTAATATTGATAAATGTACAATTGACAAACATATTTGAACTCGAGTTCGACTAATAGTTATCACAATAAGAACTTTCACTAGATACCATTTGTTTCATTGTGCTACTAAAGTAAGAACCAGTAAAGGGTTTATCATAGCTGCAAAGGGAAAGAAATAATGGCATAGGCAAAGTATTCAATGAAAACCAAGGTTTAAACAAAGAAAGATATGTTACTTCTATATACCCAGATTCCTGACTGCAAAAGTTAAGTAATCCATACAATGTTTGTGCTTTTTTTGTAAGAGTGATTGAAGTTGAGACCCAAATACGAGAGAAGAATCTGTTGTCAATTCACCTCGCGAAGCTTGGCTTCGTGATTATACAAAGTTGGGGCTTTTAATATTGAAGAATGCAAGAAAATTTCCTCCAGCCCCAAAGTTTTCTGTTTTACCCTAATTTTTACTTCCCTGTATTCTTATCTGTAGTTCCATTCCAATTCAAAATTACACAAAAAAAATATAAGGAACAAAGGGAAAATTCTTACATAATCAAGAATAACTGATGACCAAAATTGTGACAAAAAGACCACTTCCTAAAAACTGCAGCCCCTGCTATGAAAAATATGGCAGTAGATAGTTTAAAAAAACTGCATATTTAGAAAACCAAAAAATAAAGCGAAAAAAATCCTCACCCCTGCTACCTAGTTGATTGGCTCAAGTGACACTTCTCTGCTTCGGGATGTACCTTACTTTACTCGCGCCCTCAAAATGAGTTCTGTACTTGTTGGATTTGATCTCAGATGCACCACCTGCACAGGGCACTTGAACTTGATTCTCCTTGGCGACGGTAAAACTGCACTCATTTTGGACCTCTGTGAATCTTGTGGTCTCTGCTTCTGGAATCACAACCAACTCCACATGATCCGATGCAATGGCTTCCTTCCATCCTATCATAAAACTCGAGAGGTTTAGGGTCTGTTTGCCAAGAGATTATGATAATTGCTGGAAAGGTAGATGATAAGACGTGATAACTGATAATGTGATCATGTACTGACCATAAGCCTTAAAGGTAAATTATATCATGCCAAACACACCCTATTAGAATTACTTCGTGTGACTTATAATGCAAGGTAAAATCATGATGGGAGACAATCGAGAAATTACTTTGTGCAAGAAAAGCTTCTGCTGCACAGCTTGAGAACCTCAAGGCGCCCAAATGCTCATCTTCTGTAGCCGGAGCAGGGTCACTTAGGACACCATTGGTAGAATCACGGGAACATGCTTGGGGTGGTTCATCATTAACCTTACAGATGGCCCCGTTCATTTCAGGATCCTCACAAGCATTCTTAATGGGTACCCTTCCTCCACTGTCGTGCCTGATTACCGGTCTCCAGTGCTTAACAACTGAATGATTGTCAGGCTTAGCGGGCTTATCCTGAATGTTGCACTGTGGGATGGGAGGCTCAATATCAGAGCTATGAAGGGCCCCATTCTGTTCTTCCTGTGGCTGGCTGTTACAATTTCCAATGGCAACAGATATTGAACCAATCAAAACTTCCAAGTTCATGTTTTGATCGCATAGTCTGGTTTCCTCAACCTGCAATCGAGTTCTACAGCTCTCTTCATCGTTCTCTGACTTTGGCTTCGGTGTCCAGACTTTATTGGCATTGTTCAAGGATGTATTCCTGGAATCGCGATAGAAGGCACGCTTTTGCAAGGTTCCAAGCTTTGCTCCGTGGTGGCTCTGACCAACATGAAAGCCATTCGATCCTCTCTGCAGTTTCTGGGCATGCCATCTCGAGTTATTTGTGTGTACACGGTCATTTCTGCGCAGCGTTTTCTGTTCAATAACTTCTCCATTACCCTCAGAACATCCCATGTCCAAATTGGATAACGATTCAATGTTCTCATTATCTTCTGCAATGAACCTTTGATTAGGTTCAAGAGATAACAGGACTGAATCTTGCAAGAAGTCTGGAATTTGTGAAGCAGAATAGAAGGGGTCCAAGGGGTTGGACGCTGATGGTGATGGGATACCTCCATCACTTGTATCAGCAGAATCTTTGTGTAAATCTGCTTCGTCATTTGCTTGTATCTTGGCTTTTTGTTCTCTCTGTCTAAGCTTCTTCAACCTTTTCCTCTCAAGAAGCTCAGCTTGCCTACACATGGAAAAAAAAAATACATTACAACTAATTTCAATAAAATGACCCAAAATCTAATCATAATTACTTTTGCAGTGATGCCAATACTTTGTATTTATAATGACCAACTACACTCTACACTACTTTCTAGAAGAAATCGTAAACTTTGAACTACAGAGCATTAAAAGTCTTGCCTGATTAATCATTGTTTTTAAACAAAATCAGTAATATGGGTGCGGGATTTATCATGATCCAGGTTCAATTAAAGTAATTTGTGCCAGGTTTGTGTGGGCAAGTACATCTACAAGTAGAATGTTGCCCCTAAACATAGGCTAATTAAAATAAATATATGTGCTCCAAATCCTCCAATCATTCCTATATGCCATAAAAGATAAGCATGAAGACAAAATCTACTTAAGTTACATATATTTCAGGACTTGAAGTTAAAAAAAACAGGCATTGGTTTGCTCTTGCACCACAGAACTTTTTAACACCTAGAGTAAATATTCGACCAGATGACCAGAAAACATAGCAAATTCACTTTTGGAAAGACATTTCAATCACCTATAGTAGTGCACATTTACTTGCAATAGATCATCCTTAAAATTAATTATGAACTATACCATGAATTGTTATTCCTTATTTTCTCCTAAATTAGAGAAGCCTCAGTAACCCAAGCTCAGGTACCTCTATCCTTCCTTTAACAGCAGAGTGACAAGTTAAATTAGTCCACCTAATTCAAAAACATTAATAGATGAATGAGTAAATGAAGGTAAATAAGGTGCACTCCACAACTATTGCAATTGATTAATTATAAGTCATAATCACTGACAACGAACCTAATTTTTGTCACCTTTAATGCCCAACCCCCCAACCAACATAACCAGGAAAAAAAACATCACCAAGAACCTTGAAACAGCATGAAATTGATGGTATCATAACCTAAAAACAGGCAACATATGTGTACCTCTTCTGTGCAGCTTCTTCTTCCTCCACAAGCAACTTCTGGTACCTCAAAGACTCTGCATCCTTGTCAGCAAGCCATGCTTTAACCTGCATTGGAAAAATGACATGTGTTCACCAATCACAACATAGCAATGCAGGGAAAAAAGAGATTACTTGACGGAAATGCAATATTAAAATCTATGCAAAGTCAAATACCAGTTTTTGTTCCATCAAAAAGCTTGTACAAGCAACCACGTTCCTCATCTCAAGCCCGATTTTTCCGGCTTCCCCATCAAAAACAAATTTCTGCAAACTTTCAGCTTTGCCAGCACATAGGAAAGTTTTCTCACTTGCATCATCAAGTATAGTGAATAATTCCTGAGACGTCACAGGAAACCTAGAAGGTCTTGCTTGAATTATATCCTGCCAAAGTACAAATCCAGTGAATTTAGCTGATTGCTTAAAGCCAAATGACATGTTCATTCATTTTTTTAAGATGGAGAAGAAAAGAGAGTAACAACGACTATGCATTCACATAAGGAAGAAATTAGCCTCCTCATACCAATAGTGCAGCACCGGCCTTCATATAAGCTGGAGGAAGAGATGAGAATCCAGGTTTTCGGATAAACAATGTCAACGCTTTTATAATAGAAGGACCAGGAACTTCCTGCAATATAAGAAATACATATGGGTATTGGGTACAAATCAATCGACAATAGAATTTGCCATATAAAAAGAAAAGGGAAAGAAGCTGCAAAATAACTAAGGCAGGCCCACTCATGATAGCAACATTAGATAAACTGCCTTGAAGTTAAAAATAATTTTATGACTGAATGACTCACTGGGAGGGTCGAAGTAAAAGAACAATGAAGATTGTTACATTACATACCATAGATTCTTGATTCCATCAGTAAGAATACCATAAATTTTACATGGTCACTTTCCCAATAATTGACTGAAATAGTCATTCAAGCCATTCAAATTGTAAAACAATTTTAATTATTTTAAAGTAACGACGAAATTACCTCTAATGTAACATCTTTAAGGGACACAATATCCATTGCCTCTTCAGAGGAGAGCTGCATAAAGAATGCACAATTAAGTACATTGTTGAGAGACTCGTAAACAACAATCCAAATGAATAAAATGTGGCAGCACCTTGTCCCAAAATGCTCTTAAAAATTCCCTATTCCTAACAGTTGAATCCTGCAACATCAAGATTGGTGTGGGAGTGTGATTAGGGAAAATCGATACAAACTTTCAAAATTAATAAGGAAAAAATGGAATTTTGTAAGATAGGAATATAACCCTATCAAGGTTGAGAGAGCGGCGATGCAAGCGAATATGACGTCTATAGTTGATAGTTGAGCAGAATTCACGAGAACACTTCTCACACTTTTGCAACTGCATCTTCACTGGAGAAAAAAGTGGCCATCCAGGGAGATCTGCAACAAGAGAAATATAGGATACTTATAAAACTTGGCATCAAAACTAAACAAGCATTTTTCAGGCTCATAATGAACCTAGGAGTGGCCTGAGTACAGGCTAAAACAGCTTCAGGAATTTTGAGAGACAGTGAGGAGATTACAAAATAGTCTGAGGCATTCTTTGTTCTCTTGAGAGGGAGTTCAATTCTAATGTGAGTAGATGGACTCCTTATATCCATTACTCTTAGATGCAAAAAGGAAACAAACAATTGACATCCTATACAGAATGCTCCTCTTATACGGTGTTAATTTGTGGAACAACAGAACATTTGCTAGTACCTTGCTGATCCAATGCATGCAGCAGCTGGATCCACTGAATCGGGCTGTCACCCGTCCTTGAGAAAGAAAGCAAAGGCTCTTTGCCAATTGCTTGTCTGATGAAAGTGTCAAGAGAATCATTTGCTTCCTCTGGTCTCATTACAACAGCAGAACTAGATAAATTTTCTTCCTCTACCTGTTGAATAGAACTATCAGCAATTAAAAGGCAAGAGAAAAGATCTCATCTAGAGGTACAAAAACATGATAAATTCAGTGCAATCAGGAACAAACAATGTTATTGGAATTATGGAAGTAAGTCCCTCATCCAAGGTCAGAAAAAACTAATAATTAGGCAGGAACAATAAATGACCCAATTTTAGAATAAATTTAGAGACTCAAAAGGCAAACAACATCTTTTATTTAAAAGGGAATCTCATCCAATGATCTGCCAAAGCAAAAGAAGCAATGTATACTTTAGTTTAGATTAAGGAGAGTTTACTGCCACATTATCACAATAACCGTCTTTCAAATAAACATTAGAGAAAGGTAACTGTAGAACTCATTAAGTAGCCTAAGGATAGACAATCCAAACTTTAACTCGTCAAGTGGAGGTGTGATAATCAAATATAAAAGTAGGCTAGGTAAAAAAAAACAGCAAGCATTATCAATACATTTTGTGGTAAATAAATAAACTTAAATTCAATGTTAAAAAGGGTTATAGCAGATTTTCTGATAATATAATGACCAATGAATATAAGTTGCCAACATTATGCAGAATATGATACGTACTCCCTCCGTATCGCAAAACTTGTAGTTTTAGAGTAGTAAACTTGTATCAAAAAACTTGTTGTTTTAGCTATAGTTATTATCTTTATAGGTAATGATTGCTCTTTTTATAGGTAATAATTAGTGTTTTAGGTACTTTATCCTATAAAAGTAAAGGAAATATAGGTATTATTAATAAGTGTGTATAAAGCTAAAACTACAAGTTTTGCGATACGGAGGGAGTATTTGCTAACAAAAATTGTGCATCATGGCGTCCATGAGATAATCACCACCGCTGAAATTTGATCAAACTTCAAAACAATTCAAACAAGAAGCCAAGAGTCAGGGGGGGACAATGTTGGGGAAATGTAAGAAAGAGTAAAGGGGATAATGGGTCTTAAACCCTTTCATTAGGAAAAAGTGCAAAAGAACTTGCTATCTATGTTTTAAAATGAAATAGATAAAGGGATAAAGGGGGACGGTAACACTAAACAAACAATATGAACAATTAAATGGATAAGATGCATTACTTCTCCCATGTTTCCCTTATTTGGTTATTTTTTTCATGAGCAAAATAACCCATAAATGCATAAAGAAATTGCGTGTCGATGATTCAAAGGTAATCAGAGCAATTTGATGAAATTATATAGGAAGGTACAAGGCAATTCAAAAAATAATTATGAAACCTACCTCTTGTTTGATCACTGGCATTTTCACCTTCTTGACAATAGATGATCTGACTGTAAGACTTGTGCTGCTTGACAGACCTATTTTACTCAAAGACAACCTTTTATTAAGATCAAATGTGAAATGACTACTCGAATCACTATGATCATAATTAAAATTTAACTGCATAACATTCAATAATCAACATAAAAAAAAAGCATGCATTTACAATGCCACACAAGTTGAAGATAACTACATCTGTAACTATCCAAAGGTACTGTCTTCACATACAGAAATAGCATATGAGTTTCAATGTTGATCAATGATCTCTAGCTTCTAATTCATACAAATAGGATCCGTTCCGGCACAAAACATGAATGAAATTCGCAATTATATATCATAATCTAGATCTACGTAGAATTGACAAAATAAAAGTTTCGCTAGCGGAAAAAAAAATGGTTTGCGTTTCCAAGTATTACAATTGCAAATTCAACCGGGATCGACAAAGGAAATGAACTTAACATCTGCCGCATATACCGCATCAAAGAAACTTGCAGCTCGGGAAGTTAATGGAGTTTTAATCATCATCAAAACATACTCGAGCAATAAAATCACCATTAACAGTGATCCTCACAGACAATAGAGATTTACAGCGAAAATCCATACGCTAATCAAATCAAGTAACCACTTTGTTGAAAGCGGACTAACCTCAAGAACCGGGGAAGATGGAGATTACACGAGATTGGATTCAGAAAGTAGGGTTGATGATATAGAACGAAACAAGGAATTGGCGCGGGTGGGAGCTTTTGTAAGGCAAGCGGTGGGCGGCGATTGCTAGTGGGAGACGGTCACGGCGGCAGAGGTGGTGGCTACGGATTACGGAATACGGATCGAGTTGAAATGGGGAGAGAGAGCGGTGATTGAACTTTGAAGGGGGGCTGGGTGCTTCGGTTTTTTTTTAGGGGAAATATTAAGGGTAAATTACACAATTGTATCTATAAATTGGGAAATTTGCATAAAATTTGTACATAAAAAAAATAAATTGTTTCAATATGTGGCAGCAAAAAAAAAGAGTGAAGGGTAGATTGACGATCACATGTTGGAGAAAAATACAAACTTAAAAATAAGGAGAAGACATGAAAATTATAAGACCAAACTTTCACTAAAATAGGATCAAAAGGAAGAAAGTTGTTAAACGGAAAAAACTCAAAGGATGATACATGAAACTCAATTTCGATGGAGCAAAGGTTGACTCTGGACTTGCTGCTTCTGATTTTGTTATTCGCGATGGCTAGGGTGCAGTCTCTCTTGTGGAGCGCAAGACCACGTGAAGGTCTCTACTTTACAAGCAGGGTGTCTTGGTCTTCAAGCTGGCTTGCAGGAAGTTACGAAGAGGGGTTTCTCTTGTTTTGAAGTGGAGTGAGACTATCTGACAGTGACCAACACCATGAAAGGTATTTAGAAGAGCCCGTGGGAGATCGAGATGACGATTTCGGATGCCCTCTGATTTTGTAGGGCCTTCGAGAGAGTCATCTTCTCTTAAACCTTCAAAGAGGAGAATCGGGTGGCCGACAGGTTGGCACCCCGGCTCTTACTTCGACTGTCGTTGAGGAGCGCTCTCCAACTGAGATCGACGTTTTCGTTCGTCATGGCGTCTTTGGGTGGTGGGTCAACTGCGGATGACCACCCCAAATCTTTGTCTTGGGTCTTTAAAAAAATAAAAAAACTTGTAGAGTAGATAGGCATTAGAGCAACTGCAATGGCAGTTTTTTAGAGGGTTTTTTGAGTGTTTTATTAATTTAATAATAGTATTGATAGAAAAACATGAGAAAGTGATGGAGACTAGTTCTAGGGAGAAAATTGAACAAGAGATGTAAAAACCCACACTATTGCAGTTTTTCTACCAATTTGTGGGTCCAAATTAAAGCTTCTGTTGATGAATGATATTTTATCGATCATTATTATATTATTAAACAATGTAAAAATAATAATATTATAACTATTTTAATATAAAAAATAATAATATTATTAAACAAGAAATGTAAAAAATTATTAAACAAATTCTTAATTATTTATCATTATTATATTATTTTCTACGAATGATATTTTATGTATAAATAATGTAAAAATAATAATATTATAACTATTTTAATATTTAATAGATGGTGAAAGTGAAGTTAAGAAATTGAGATGGATTGTAGTAATGTGAGTAAAAAAGTAAGTTGGATTTTTTAAAGAAAGAGAAAGTGATAAAGTAGAGTTAAGAAACTCTATAGGGTTTTACTAATGCGGATGGTCTTAGGAAGTTAATCTGGACTATTGGAGTATTTGTGTTATTGTTAATTAATGGAAACCCTAGACTAATGTAACTTTAATCTCAATCTCACTGTAAATTACCAAAAGTGAGCATATTACATGCCTTTCTGCTTTTATTCATTATGACATTACATGCACTATGCTTCTTCTATACGAGAACAATATGTATCCATTGTACTATAACATAACAACCCTAACCTTTTTCATATTTAATTAATGATGAAATATTTTATTATTATTAACTAATGATGAACTATATAGGGGTACCTTAGGGTTACATAATAATTAATCCAACTAAAAATTCAAAATCAAACTACAATTGTGCGCTTGATCTATAATACTCTACAAAGTGGCTTAGAATTTTTTTTTATTAGGTAAAAATTCGAAGGTCAGACATGTCTGACTCATCGAGAGGCCGACAAAGTCGGCAGACGGCGAACCGTCTAACATACAACCTGAAAATACATAAAACCAAATACAGAAAACCAGACAACAAGCGAAATGAACAAGCAGCAGAAAACTACAACAAGACGACCCTAGAAGACCAACTCCAAAAAAGCTGAGGAAGCCGCCGAAGAACGAAGCCAAGCACCACCGGAAAGTGGCACCGCGGGCCAGCGGTACAGCAGGACTCTATCTCATGTGGGTAGTGCAGACGAACTCCGAGGAAACTCAATCCGGTTATGGAGTCGCCCCTGAGCGCACGACCACGACCCCAGCCAGTCCCAACTCCAGACTCCACGCCCCCCAACCAAGCAGAAGACCTCCTAGAAACGTTGGAAGTAGAGCCGAAAGCTGCTGAAACAAAACGTCGGTAAGATTTAATTTAACTCATTGCTAAATTGGAGGTTATGGTGTACGCAAATTCTAGAGAGAAGGGAGACCCCTTCTCTCTAGAAACTGATTTCCTCCTTTTCCCTATGACTTTTCATTTACAAAGCGGCTTAGATTAGTTGGTCTCGAGTGAAATTTTAAATTATGATATTTAATAGGGCTAAATAAGCCCATATAGAACATGGGACACAATCGTCTTTTACCAAGTAACAATTAATTAAATCTTAATCTCATTATATATAAAGGGATGATGAGCTAGGGTTTGGAGGAGGGCTTTTTTGGCCGCCGACAAACTCTGACTTGAGCGTCGGATAGTCCTCCAGGGGAGATTAGCCTCGCCCGACCTCGTTTGTCAATGATTTGCAGGTTCAACCACGTCTTTCGACAGGGTCTAGTTCAACTTCAACCACGTCTTTCGAGAGATCAACAATATGATTGCCGACAAGATTGCTGATCTTCTCTACTCGGTTCTCTCTCATAATCTTCTCGCTGACCTTAATCTGCGTGTACTCATCCGAAAGAATATCATTGGGTAGTGGTTCATCAACCCCAAATTCTTACATTTTAAAAAAAAAAGTTAAAAGGATAAGAATAAAACTCTTCAAATAATTTATTTTTCTCATACTTAATTTTTCTACAATAGTTATTCAATAGTAGTATTATCTCAAATACTTAGGGTTTGATAAGTACAATTATCAGCATCAAAATTGTCCAATCTTTCCCTAAAATATATACACGCGCGCACACGTGAATCTCTAAAAAAATAATATTATAAATGGGTGTTGTTAGATACACCGCAAATCAATGTCTCGTACAACCATGTTCATTCCAACGTGCACCACATTCAATTAGATGTGACAGAAGTTTTTAATTAATCATGCTTTAAATCATCTTTAAAAGGGATAATTAGTGCACGTCGAAATTGACATGGTCGACGTCCAAAGTAACGTTGTGATTTGCAGTGTATTTAGGTTTCACGATTATAAACTATATATGATAAACAAATAAATAAAATGAAGTTATTAGATTGAAATTAACTTAAATTATAATAAAGTAGACTAAGTAGTCAAATACATGCAAATTTTCATCGAGTTTCAACCTTATAAAACTTTAAATATTCAATTGTGATGGATTAACTAGGGTGGCATGTACGGTTACCACCATGAAATGATGGTTACAACGTACCAACTACCAAATGGTGGTACCATAAATGTTGGTAACTATATTTGTGGTTGTCATCGGTACGTTATCATGGTTACCAAGTCACATGTCAATTGTACTTTTTTTTTAAAACTCCATGATTATCGGACGGTGACCATCAAGGTTATCGAAGCAAAAAAATGTGGCTACCAAGTTGAGTTGTGGTTACCACCTATTATGAAGTTCAAACATTCAACCAAAACAAACCAAATGCTCATAATGTTATTACAAGTTACAAGTTTCATCTCTTGCAATCCGAAATAGAAGCCGAGTCACTACAATAAAAAGTTGAGTAACAATCAATAATAGAAGTCGAGTCAATGCTCACAAGCCCTCGAGGTAGTTGTTTGGTATAATAAATAAAATCATCAATAATATACATTACATATATATATATATATATATATATATATATATATATATATATATATATATATATATATATATATATATATATATATATATATATATATATATATGAGGATGGTTCAGGGGTACTCAAGGCTTATTGTGTATCATGTGAACACATCTGGGCCGTTGATTAGATGAAATAGATGGATGAGATTAAAAGACAATTTTAGCTTTTTTTTTATTAAAAATCAGTGGGACCCACGTTTTTTTCTAGCCCACTTGCTGAATTGGGAGCGTGTGTGATGCACTCTCTTGAAATTATTCGATGTTATATCTAGATTATTCGATCGTATCGACGGATTATGTGATCGTATCGACGGATTATGCGATCGTATCCACTTGCCACATGATGGGTGGTTATTTTTTTCTTCGAATTATTCGATAATATCACTGGATTATTCGATCGTATTAATGGATTATGCAATAGTATCGATGGATTATTCTGATCGGCTAGCAACCTGAAAACGCCATAAACTATTTAACAAAAATTATTCGATGGTATCGTTTGATTATTCGATGTTATCGCTTGATTATTCGATTATATTGCTTGATTATTCAATGGTTCCGTTACTTTATGTCATTGTAAGAAATAACTAAAAATTATTCAATTATATCACTGGATTATTCGATTATATCACATGATTATTCGATGGTATCGATACATTCGATATGTCCTAAACAAACTGGAATGCAAAAACAAGATATCAACAAAATTGATACATCCCTGGTGCAACAATCCAATTTAATTAAGCACAAAAAACCTAGTTTGTTTAGGACATGACTGAGGAATAATCAAACAGAGCAAAACCTAACCTGTAAAATCAAGAACAGAGCAAGCAGAACTTGACCGAGAAATCACAACTAAAAATCTAAATCCAACAAACAAAATCTGTAAAATCAAGAACAAAACCTAATTCGAGATCTTCCACAAACCCTAACCACCGGATACCAATTAAAGATCCGCCATAGCCAGAGATACCTGGGTTTTTTGAAATCAATTTCAATTGATTTCGCAATTTCAATCATTGGCAGAGAAACCACCGAGGAGCAGCGGCAGGAAGGCCGGCCTTTCCATCGCCCCCGCCACCCGCACCACCGCCGTCGTCCCCTGAAACTGTCCCTGCCGTCATGACGCCCAAATCTCTGTTTTCACTAAATGTTGACAATGATATGCATCCATGGTGATACTATTACTATTACTATTATCATCATCCTCCCAGATCAAAGCGAAACCAAATGTGCCGCAGTCGGTTGCACCTATTGGACTGCCCATTTGTTAGATCTATTATGGGAATGTGAGTGGTATCCCTTTCCCATTTGGGATAGGTGCCCACTGCTAATTTCTCGACTCCTAATATGAGATCGAATGCAGACCATATTCACATCCTAATAGCTTCACCAGACCCTTCTTAACCATACTCAATCTGGAGGTGTTGGAGATAGTCCTAGATGTTATATGTGTTGAAATGTAATTCACATTTAAGGTTTTAGTCTTTGTTTAAATGTTAGTTAAGTTTTCTGTTGGTTAACTCGACTTCGAGTAGAGTCTCTGAACTGTAGTAGAAGTCGAGTACAGATTAGGCAGTTTAAATCAGTTTATTTGTAAGGTTGGTTGAACATGTTAGTGGGGTAGTGGTGTGTTGATGTAAAGGCAGTTATCAAGCCTTGTAAGTATGTTTATGATGTTGGTTTTCAGTAATGAATTAGGTGTGCAAGTTGTGGAAGTTTTCTTGAGTTCAACTTGCTCTCTCTCGGTCTCTCTGTGTTCTGTGTGTGTGATTCAGTTTGGTGTCTCTAAGTGTTCACCAACAGAGGTTGATCCTCAATTGTTGCTCCAACAATATGTCGGTAAAAAACTTTCGATTTCATATCCAAAATTTGACGGTAAGCATATATACCTCCATTGAAGGCTGGTGTGCATCGTAGATACACAACGTATAAGGCTAAGCAAATGGATGGCCAAGTGCCATGGGGTTGAGTGTTGCCAAGTGCAACTGCCTTCCACAAATCCAACATGGTGGGGTCTTGCTTATTCTCCTCTATAGTTTTCTCACATAGATTTCTCTAGCCAATCTTCAGGGAAATGTCCAAATTGTCTTGCAACGACATTAATGAACAACCACTCTTTAAATGAATATATGGGAAACTCATTAACTTCAAATCCATCATCAGTCTCGATGGTATTATTGTGGAGCTGGGTTAGCAGTAGTTGGCCTCAATACAATCATGATCAAACCTAGTGTATCTGTCACGAAGGAACTAATATTAGGACTACTTCCCAATGCAATCACAACAAATCGATATGGGAACCCTTATGTGTCTGATGAATGTCAGGGTAATTGTTCTCATCTTTTCTTTTCCGTTGCTAGCTAAATTGAAATTTATTGTATATAAACAAAATATTCTACTACATTTTATAAAATTAAGTAAATATATAAGCTTCATGCATTAAAATTTGTCAAGGATACCTTGATTTTGTTTTCTGTAGTTCCTGATGGATGAAGACACAGACACTTTCACACTGTGAGACATGTGTTCGACTTGGTAATTCATATTTATGTCCAAGATTGGTAGATACAATGTATTTCATCCTTCAACCCTTAATATGTAAGTCTTGGTCCCAAGAAGTTTTGAAATTAACACCGTTCAAAATTAAAGCCAATATTGTTATTCATATTACATTTTATCTCTTTGCTTCAATTTAAATCTTTTAGTACAAGTACACACTTTATCCAAAGTGAGTTTAAAAAGGATTGAAATATACAATTACCCATCTTTCATATACATAGAGGACTTCAAATTCATTGCAAACTCAATAGAATTTTTGAATTTATTCATTTGTGTAGGTAGTTTCCATCATTATTTTCATCGGGACGTTGCTTTTCGTGTTTGGTTGCTTTTGGCTACACCGTTTCATCAAGAGAAAAGTAAGACTATTAAAAGAATAAAAGTTTTCAAGTTGAGGTTACAAAAGCACCAGTCCGCTAATGAAGGTGTTGTCGGAAAACAAAATTATTCACCCATAAGCATTTGGACAAAGTCATAAACCATTTCAATGAAAATCGGGTACTTGGTAAAGGTGGTCAAGGGATTGTTTAAAGAGGCATGCTAGATGATGGAAGGACCATTGCAATCAAGAAGCTAAAAATGATGCATGAAAGTGAGATGGAGCGGTTCATAAACGAAGTAGTTATTTTTGTCCCAAATTAACCATAGAAACGTGGTTAAGCAGTTGGGTTGTTGCTTTGAGAAAGAAGTCTCCCTTCTCATGTATGAGTTCGTGTCTGACTTTGAATCTTCGAAGGCCACTAGCATTGATCAGACACACTTGACTACCCATGCTTGTGGTATATGGGGATATCTGGATCCAGAATACTTCCAATCGAATCAGTTTACAGATAAAAGTGATGTGCACATGCAATTTTGGGGTTTTCCTCGTAGAACTTTTGACGGGTAAGAAGCTAATCTACATTAATATTGAATTTATGGAGTAAAAGAGTTTAGTTATAGAGGTCATACTTAAAGTACAAAACTCTCAAGTGTTTGACATCTTGGATCCTCAAGTTGTAAACAAGACTGAGGAGGAGCTGGTAGGTGTTGCTAACCTAGCAAAACGTTGCTTAAACGACAGCGGAAGAATGAGACATACAAGGAGAGAATCACATTGACAATGGACATGATCATCAAGTCTCCAACTGAAATGTCTACGCATGACCAACCAAGTTTTCCGGATGAAGAATTCGACGAGAATGTCATGGCTGAGATGAGTGATGTTGGTTTCATGTCAAGCCCACTTCCCGATAGTGTTTCCAATTCTCTATACATTGATGTGCAACCTCTACTGCATGACACCATATGAATTTGTTGTACAAACATCATTGGTATTGTAATGTTGGATTACACATATACACATATATATACACATATATACATATATATACACATACATATATTGTTTTTGACGTTTTAACCTTGTAATATAGTAGGTATACTAGTATAATCTATCTATCTATCTATATATATAGGGTGTGGTTGAAGTGTGCACACCCCTTAGAGTGTACCTTGTGCACAAATCTGGATCGTTGATTGAAAAGAATGGAAGACCATGATTAAAAGTGATTTTAACGAATTTTTTTATTTTGATGTAATTTGATGTGAGTCCCGTGTAGAAAAAATCAGTCCGCTTTCCCTTTCCATGCGCGTATATCCCCACCCTCATTCTTTCTTTATCCCTCCATGCGTGTAAGTGTGTAACCCGAAGGATGTTTTGCATACCACCCTGGTAGTCTACCTCCTGCCTAATCGTCTACTGTAAAAGCTACTCTGTATTTAATGGTGTAGCAGTAGAGAAAGAGGGGGGAAAAAAGTGCTCCGTATTGGACATTAAGAGTACTTTCTTAACATTGTCGTAAAGTAATTTACCTTGAAAATAGAAGATGTCAGAGTATTAATGGTTTTGAATTTCTTATTGTACTGTATTTCGGTAGTACAGTAATTTTTTTCTACAAAAATCCGTCCCCAATTGATCGAATTTGTATTAGATTTAATGTGACATAAAAAAATATTTTAAACTTTGTATTAGATTTAATGTGACATAATTGTGATATATACATTTATATTCACTCAAATTATACAAAGAAGGTTATTCCAAATAAATAAATTTAATGGAAATTTATATAAGTGATATATAAATTACTGTATATTTTTGTCTTTTTAACTATAGTGTCATCTGAAATTTTTTTCTAAAGAAAAATCCGTTATACATAGAGCTTTTATACTAGATTCGATCATACAAGTTTATATGTATGGATATGTGGTCACTTAGTAAGAAAGAAATATAGGAAATTATATCTTTGCTTTTTCTCAAGGGTGGGCATGGGACGGGACGAGACGGGATTGGGACAATTCCGCTAGAGATGTTATGTGAACACGAGTAGTTCGAATTCGACTCGTACTCGCTCGAACAAGCTCGGCTTGAGCTCGTTCATTTTCTAAACAAGTCGAGTATGAGCACATTTTTAAGCTCAGTCCAAAGCTCGACTCGTTAGAATTAAACTCAAATAGCTCGAATTTCATGGAATTTCTAGAACTTCTTAAAGCTAAAAAAAAAAAAGCTCGGCTCGAGCTCGTTCATTTCCTAAACGAGACGAGTATGAGCACATTTTTAAGCTCGAGTCAAAATTTAGGCTCGGCTCGAGCTTGTTCATATCCTAAATGAACTGAATATGAACAAGCAATACTCGGCTCGTTCGGCTCAAATAACAGCTCTACTGCGTAGGAATGGTAATGGGCGGGAACCCCATATCCTAAATGAACTGAATATGAACAAGCAATACTCGGCTCGTTCGGCTCGAATAACAGCTCTACCGCGTAGGAATGGTAATGGGCGGGAACCCAGATCCCCGTGGGAAATCCCCGATACGGGGACGGGATGGGGAAAATAAACGAGGATGTCGATAGGGATGATAGTTCTCGCCTCGCCCCGCCACCCGAGGGGGAAACCTGCGGGGCGTCCCAATGGGGACCCTGTTAAACACCTTTAGAAGGTTTTTACAAGTATTATTTTAACATTTTTAATTATTATTTGTTAATATTTAACCTATCTATATTATATTTTTTATTTATAAAGTTTGATATATTTTGTGGTAGGCATAAACTTATATATTAAACTAAGGTGAAGCTTATATCATGGAATTTGATGGGGAAATCCATAAGGAAAATCCACGGGGAAACTAAATGGGGGATATAAACGGGGATGGGACCCAGCAGGGATGGGGACTGGGACAATTTTCAATCCTCGAACGGGGACTGGGACGGGGGAGTTTCGATAAACAAGGATGGGGACAGGGAGAGTACTCCCCACCCCGAAACCGCCCCGTTGCCATCCGGCCCATCCCTAATCCCGCGTATATTACATGGTCATACTAATTAAATAACTTTATCAATATGAACATATTTTTAGAACATAAAAGGTTTTGATCAAATTGAAAGAATACTTAGCCGTGTAAAGGTTATCAACTCATAGCTAGAATTCAATTTTTGTTAATATATTTTCCTCAATTTTTTTTAGATATGGATATAATTTTGGAAGAGTTTAAGCATAATTTTTATGGAAGATCTATTGTTTTTGCTCTTCTAGAATGGTGCTTTGGTGTAATTATAAATTTCTATTTAATTATGTAATTATATTTTTTTTATGTTTGGTAATCATATCTATCTATCAACCTATTATGTATTATATAATAAATGATAAGTCGTATGTAACATATGACATCTTCTCCTTATCTTAATAGTAATAACCAATCAAAAAAATTTATCTTTACCTTAATCAATTTTCAGATAATAGTTTTCATAAGTTTTTAGACATTGATATATTTTGGAAAGATTTTGCCCAATTTTGTAAGATTTTGATAATAATTATATAAAAGTTTGATAATACTTTCAATATATTAATGAGAATCAATGGTGATTTTATTTTAATCGTGTAACAATTCAAAAGGGTTGAAATAAATTAATTAGTTATCTGAACGGGTATTTATATTAAATTTATTTAAATTGTTAAAAACCGCACACGGTGCGAGTATTGAACTAGTCTTACTTATATAAAATTCATATTCAAAGTAACTTAATTATATGGTCAGATAAAGATAAATCCATGTTTAAGATATTTATCAATATAACATAATGTGAACACACAGTATATTAAAAATAAAATAAAATAGGTAGTATTACTCTACACTTTACTAGTAGTAATAAAAATATATAAAAAAAAGTAGAAATAATGTAATTATGGAAGTTGGGGTCATTGGAACTCACACATTAGTGGAGTAATTAAAAGGATTATTAATTATGGAAGTTTGTTTAAATGAGTTAAGGAGTGAGTATTATTTTATAGCCCATTTAATTGCCAACTAAAATGCCACATCATGGTGGTAGACTACCAGCATCACCATGGTATACTAAACATTCTCCGTGTAACCCCCGTGTTTTTAGCTACTTTTTTTTATTTATTTATGGTTTTATTAAAAATAAATTATTATGGGTATGATTCATCTAATTTTGTTTATTTTAAAATTTTGGAAATTCCACCGAATAATATTTGAAATACTACCGAATAATGTATGTTATCTTTTTCCATCCGAATAATGTTACGGTATCTTTTTCCATCCAATTCATATCAAAATTTACCGATTCCACTTAATAATTTGTCACATGCTACCGAATAATATTTTTTTTTGTTCATCAATTTCAGATAAATAAACGGAAAATCCCTAAACAATATTTCATATTTCACCGAATAATAATTCAATTTTCACCGAATAATGTTTAGTTGTGTAATTATACTCGTGCAATGAATGTTTTTTATGTTGTTCTTCATTCCGAAGACTCCATATACTGACGAATAATAAATCATATTTCACTGAATAATTGATCAACTTATTACCACTAGTAACGAAAAATCGACACATACCTCTGAATAATTAACAAATAATAAATCAAACTATGCAGGTCGAAAATCTTACACTAAATTCGACATATATGTTTGAATAATTCTATATTTTCCCCCGAATAATATGAGAATTACAAAATTTCAGCCCTAACCCGATTTATCCTCTACCCTAATTACACAAAACACCACCCACCCCTACCCACCCCACCCCACCCCACACCGCTCTTCATAAAGTTGTAAGATGCAATCGCCGCCGTCACCCTATCCCGATTTCGGCCTTCTGTTTCTCCCTTTCTCAACGTACCTATAAATTGTCGCCATCGGAGTTTCTCTCAACCTCTCAAACAGAGTTTCAGGGATCGCCACCACCGCACGACCATCATCCGATCACCACCGCCGCTACCGTCCGAATCGCCACCACCGCGCTGCCACCGTTCGAATCGAGATTGAGGCTAATAGTTCGAATCGAGATTCATTCACTCCTAGGAGATTGAATGAATAAAATATAAAACATAGATTGAATGAATAAAATGTAAAACATTGGAATCCATGGCAGATGGGGGAAATTACCATTTAATGTAGAAACATTGGAATCCATGGCAGACTCCTCCTCCTCGAACCCTGACCACCGACTCCACACATCGAGCGCAGTGAGCAATTCTCTCCGATGAGAGAAAGACATCACTAACCTTTGGGGACTTGAAGATTTAGATACAAAGGAGAGGGGGAGGAAGGTTCAAGAGAGAGTCAGCCACCCACAACCACAATCTCCTGCCTCCCACGCCACCGCCGTCGTTCGCCAGCCTTCGACGTTCACCGGCGTGCCCAATCGCTGCTTCACTTTCCATGGAAGAGGGCCTAAAACTGATTAAAAAACGTGGCATAGGTTTCACTGTATGTACATGCGCTTGACATGGCATTTGGGCATTTTTTCCCAATTTTGTTTAAGAGGAAATGGTACCAAATAGGCCAAAAAATGGGCCTATTTGCACAAATAGCCAACAGGGCAAAAAATTGGCCCAAAATAGCCTGGCCATCCCAAGCAAATATAACTTCTGGTATTTTGGCACTTTGGAGAACCGGGTGTAGCAGGTGTGAGAGAGACGCTGCTTCTCTTTCCCCTCATGCACGGAACACCAGCTGCAATGGTGATTTTGGTGGTTTGTGATGTATGAGATGAGGGTTGTTAACAAAGATCAGGGCAGCCCCCATAAGCAGGTAATTAAACTCCACTTTTGATTCAATTCCTTCGTTGTTAAAAGAAAATGTGGGGTCTGTACATATTATGAGGTTATCCGACATGTTTTCCGTCTTGATTGTAATAATGAGGTTGTCCTTTGAGGGTAAGTGATTGATTGTTGCCATACATAGACATTCTGGTATGGGTTCTATCTACAAATACACCATCTTCATGATAGTGATAATTCTCTCAGATTCTTAATTTGCTGCCAAAAATTTTCTTCCACGTTCAAGTAAGACTCTTCCTTTATTTTTGCATCTCCTACCGTTTTTTATTCATATAATATATTGGAATTTTATGTGTAACTTGTGTTTCATCTCCTGATGTATGTCTTGTGAAGTTGAAATAGTTAACATAAGTGTCCTTTGTTTGTTTGTCCGTTTTGACCTTTATGTATTTTTTTCCATGCAATTAGACAGTTCATAATAACTCTTGCGAGAACCTCACATTTGTCATCTGCGATTAGTCGTTTGGATGGACCAATGTTGATTTTAAGTTCTTGGAGTATATGTTCTTTAATCATATATTATTGAAAATTATTGAGGGCTTTTTTTACTAATTAATTAGCTATATATTGATGCAAGCCATTGTAGTAGACTTGCAGACATACACAACCATTCATCCAAAAGAACCCTTGGATGGAAGAGTTTCATGGGCAATGTGAGAGATATCTGTCATTTTTGCAACTGGTGAGACATATATGAAAACAGTTCTCCTGTAGGAGTTAAATTATACTGCGTATGTGGTGATGATATCTTGATCTTTCTTTTCTATTATTGTACTGATCTTAATATGCATTCATAATGAAGATGGATGGAAAATAGCCTATTAGCTCAATTGGTAGAACGTTGTGTTTGCACACAAAGATGTGAGTTCGACTCTCACATAGGCTAATACGGAGTATGCGTTCATATCTTTATGAACTTATATGATTTAACATGGTAGGAAATATATACACTAATGGCAGGACAAATTTATGAATCTGGTACGACAAATTTATGAACTATGAATATCTCTGAACTTATAAAATTATGAACTTGGTAGGAAATATATAGACTAGTGGTAGGACAAATTTGTGAATCTGGTAGGATAAATATACGATATTGGTATGATAAAAATGTAATCACCGAAATTCCTAAGTGTATAACTTGACACTAATGGCAGGATAGATGTACACGAATGGTAAGATATATTTGTACTATTGGCAAAGAAGTAGAATTAATATTGATCAATCCATAAATCCCAGACTAGTAATAATTGAGGCATGAATTGACCCTAATCTCAATCTCAATTACCAATCCATAAATCCCAATCTCAACCCAATTTCTATCAATCAAATTCATGAATTCAATCTAACTCAATGCTAGAACGACCGAATTAGAGCCTCTACTCTTGGATATAATGTTACTTAGGTTTCCTTCATCTTCTGTTGTAGATTGGAAGCCCTCTACTCTTGGTTGTTTTTCAGAAAAATGTGGAACATAATTTGCTACGGTTTCTAGCTTGATTTTCCTTGAAAGCTATTTAAATTGGTATGATAGATGCACAAAAATGGTATGATAGATGAAAACTAATGGTAGGAGAAAACAATGATATCGGTAGGATTAGAATGGTAGGATTGATGGAAACTAATGGTAGGAGAAAACAACGATATTGGTAGGATCATAATGGAAACCCAGTAATTCCTGTATAACTTGAAACTAATGGTAGGATAGATGCACACTGATGGTACGATATATTTATACTATTGGAAAAATGTAAATGCATAATTGACTTTACGAAAAAAATTTACTTCCACATGAATCTCAGAAAAGCAAAAGGAGAAGGCAGGCTCCACAGGCAGAGACTGAAGTTATTTCCTGTCAAGTTCATAATCGTATAAGTTCAGAGAGATTTATGAATTTGTCCTAACATGTTCGTAAATTTGTCCTACCATTATTATATATATTTTCTACCAGGTTCATAATTGTATAAGTTTAGAGAGATTCATGAACACATACTCCGTATTAGCCTATGTGAGAGTCGAACTCACATCTTTGTGTGCCTATGTGAGAGTCGAACTCACATCTTTGTGTGCAAACACAACGCTCTACCAATTGAGCGAATAGACTATTTTCAATGGGTCCTTATGATCGTCTAGGCATCAAGAAGTGATAATTTCGCAGGAAGCAAAAATAGCGCTTGAATTTGTAATCTTAATTTGCAAGTTATGCAATTGATCAAAAAGAGAGAGTATAAATTACGAACTCTCTGCAACTGGTCTCGTGAAACCGTCACCTTGGGGTAGTTCTGTTATAAGAAAAAGGAACAACTACAAATGATAGGTACAAGATCACTTACCTATCGCTGCCACTGTCATCGGACAAACTTCTTGCACTTTTTCAGGTATGGAAGGACAGTTGGACACTATTGGTAGGACGGAAATATTCTATTGGTAGGATGGAGACTGTATCGTTTCCTGGAATGAACGGGTAACTTTTTCTCCGTCCTTTCCGCTTCTCTCCTATTCTGCCTCACTTTTTGCAGAGCATGTTATGGTGTTTCAGATCCTCCTCTGAAGCTTATATATGTTCTTGAGGGACACCATCAATGCAATCATTGCATTTTCCCCCTCATAAATGCTCCCCCCTTTCCCCAAAGGAGGAAGCTTGTTTTGGCACCAAAATTACACTGACAGCCCGCCAAATCAGCTACAGTGAATCCCCTCCAGATTCTTTCCAAAATATCTCTAGGTATGGAAAGACAGGTTTAGCCTATTGGTAGGACCAATTAATTATATTGGTAAGATGGACAGTCTACAGTTTTCTGAAATGAAATGAGGATGCCTTTTGGTGCCACATGTCACTGACAGCTACTGACAGCTACATTGTCCCTCACCTTCACCTGCAACTTCCTCTCCCGGTTGCTATTTTTATTTGCAAAAAATGGCCACTTTCTACCCCTAGCAAATAAACAAGGGACATGGCTAGTTGTGTAAACTTTTTTTTTTTGGTCTAGTTATGCAAAATGGACTTTGTTTAAAAACTCATCAGTTACGTGGCGCAATCATGCCCAGCTATTTTTTCTAAATCAATGGTCAGAATTTGTGCACAAAGTACACCCTAAGCCTTGTACACAATAGATCCATACTATATATATATATATATATATATATATATATATATATATATATATATATATATATATATTGAAGAGTCACGATAGGTAAAACAAAGTGATAAACAATACTCTAAAAGGGGGAGTTGAATAGAGTATGACCGATTTTCGCAGTCCCAATATCAAGGCCTTGAGATGAGTTTCAAGGTCTTGTAATTGAACTCAAGATCTTGTTAAGTTCCTTGCGAAACTTGAAAGTAAATATGCGGGAAATAAAGAACAAAAGGTAATGCAAGGACACACGATATGTCAACGAGGTTCGGCACGAACTTGGCCTACCACCTAGGGTTGTCCAACCCGTAAGATTCAAAAGCACTACTATTTCACTCCTTATGGATCCTAGATACAACCTAGAAGAACTTCCATTCTTCTACCTCTCGAAGCCTAACCCGCTTATATATCTAGTCAACCCAAACTCTCGTGAAATAATAGCTTAGTGAATACGTTTGAGTAGATGTATACTCTTAGTACTCCATCCGACTGGAAATATTTGATGTTTTAGGAAGTGAAATTTGATCAACAATATTTGATGTTTAGAAGTAATAATTACACTCTTTTTTACTTTTGCACTAATATCAATATAAGTTGTACTTTTTTTTGCTTAACCAATTACATTTGTGCTTAATAAATGTGACGGAGGAGTAAATATTATTTGGTGGAGTATTTAAAGGTGGAAAGTAACATTTCTTAATCTCCATGCATATCTCCAAAACATCAAATATTTCCGATCGTGGGGAGTATAACACTTATGACTTGTACAATAACGCTTAATGAAATCTCTCACAACTTTAAAGATAAAACAACAAAAGTAAAGGCCTTGAGAGATTGAAGACCGATTGCAGTGAGTGCTTTGGAGATGAGTGAGCAAGCTTGTGTCACTTCACTACTGTCCATCGATCTCCTTTTATAGATGTTGCTTGAATGTCGTCTGTGGCTATCTTCAGGAGAGCCGTTTGAATTGTACCGTTCAACCACGTCCGGAGAGGAAGGATGAAGGCGTTGTAGTTATCCTTTTACCAACCTGGATACTTGGAGATCTCTTCAGCAAATTCAATTTCCTTATAGAAGCAACCGATATGTTTTGATATATTGGGCCAACCTGCAAGTTAGTATAATAGCAACATAGAGGCCCAAAATAATAAAGCCCAAAGCTTAACTTAATATGCTAAAGTAGGTTTTGACTTTTATCAATAAAATCAAACCCATATATATATTATTGATGATTTTATTTATGATGCCAAACAACTATCTAAACTTGACGGCTTGTGAGTTGTGACTCGACTTCTATTATTGATCATTAATCAACTTTTATTGTAGTGATTTGACTTTTATTATTGATAATGTAAAAATTCAAGCCCAGACAAGCCTGAAGTTCGAGAGGCCGGCGAATTGACGGATGGACTAACCATCAACATACAACATACTAACACACAAATAACACAGATGAAAGAAACAACCTAAAGAACCCATATAAGCCATCAGCTAGCGGAGAAGTCAAGGGAGATCCAAGGCAAGCCACGAATGCCGAGAACATGGGAGAGTGCGACGACTCACACTGCGTCTCGGCGCCGAGAAGACGAAGAATAATAACCCACCATCAGAAATGGTGAAACCTGGGGAAGTGTGGATCACCAACGTTGTACCCACCTAGATGAGGGATCTTTGAAGACCACGAACACCGCCACGATCATCTCGATCATACAGGACGCCCGATACTGCAACCCAACTCGAAACTAAACATACCCACGCAAAAGCAACGACCCGACGTCAAAAGAGGGAACTTATACATGCCAGAAAGGGAGATCTAAACATTAGACAAAAATTTGTGTGTAAACTCCCAGGAACAAATTGAAAGTTCGGGGAGGAATAATTTTAACTATTAATATTCAAATTAGTTTCTAGGCCCTTTCGAGATTTTGGTCCATCCTTTCGGGATTTTTGTCAAGCCCTTTTGGGAGTTTTGTCAAACCCTTTCGGGATTTTTGAGCATGCCCTTGCATGATTTTGGTAAATATAGATATTTTTCCTTTTTTTTCCCCATTTCCGGGCTGTCTCGGGCCCAAGGCAAAACCTTGGGCCTAAAGCACAAGGTTTCAGGCTGCCCCCGGGCACAAGACACAAACTTGGGCCCAAAGCCAAATCTAACACAAACAAGGGGAATGCAGGCAATGACGAGTATGCTCCAAGGCGGAGTAGGCAATGAATTCGATGAGTCGATGACGACCACCCAAGGACGAACCGACAATGGCGACTCCGACCAGAAGTGATCCAAGCAACCCGACGAGGAGGAACGACAAACCCCTGATCGAAAGAGGGTTTGTATATTTGGGGGTTTTCTGGGCAAGACAAAAAAACCAGGCCAGGGAAGACCATCGTCACCGTCCGACCGCCACCAAGAAGACGATCGGAGAGAGAGAGGGAAGCACCAAAGGTGGACGAGAATCCACCAAAGTAGTGACTCGACTTCTATTTTGAATGGTAAGAAAGGGAACTTGTAACTTGTAACTTGTAATAACATTACGAGCATTTGGTTTGTTTTGGTTGAATGTTTGAACTTTGAACTTCGTAACAGGTGGTAACTACAACTCAACTTGATAACCATATTTTTTTCTTCCTTCGATAACCTTGATATAATCATGGATTTAAAAAAAAAAATTACAAACTAACATGTAACTTGATAACTATAGTAACATACTGATGTGACCATAAATATGGTTACCAATATTTGTGGTTACCACAATTGATAATTGATACTCCATCCGACCCTAAAAGTTTGACGTTTTGGCTTTGGTTATGTGATCCACAAAAATTGACGTTTTGGCTTTGGTTATGGAGTACCTACAGAGTATCTCATTAATTGCTGGCAATTACATTCTACAATTAACACAATACCAGTACTACGTATAATGCCTCCATTTTTAAGTGTGAACACAATTAATGGGTATATATTCCGTATGGTTTTTAAGTGTGAACACATGTGTACAACATATTTTTTGGTGAGCATTGATTTCTTCAGATTGGATGAATTGCAAAACCAATCATTTCTTAAATCCTGTGCAGTTAGTTAAAACGACAATCTTTCTGGATCGGAGGGAGTACGTGATAAAAAAAAATTAACATACCAAAATGGTGTTATTTTACCATGCCAAGATTGCTAACTCTCCATTCCAGCGTATAATTTTACAAGCTATCATGTATTCATGTTAACAGACGCATAGGACAGTCACGTTGGTGGGCCCAAGGGAACTTGAACGATAGACGAGAGCCCTCGCGCGCTTTATGCACCCCCCTTGACTGGTAGGTGCCTTCTTCCCCGATCAAAAACCTCATCTTCCGAGCTCCTCCTCTCTGACCTCAACAATCCACCATGGATTCTCCCTACATACTCGTTTCTCCGGCGGAATCTCCGGCCACCACCGACGCTGACGAAGGCGTTGTCGTCGAGCTTCCATCAACAATTGATCAGAGCGCCGAACTACAGGCTCACAACGAGTTCCTCATTGCCGAGGTTCTATTCCACCGAGTTTCGTTTCATTGCCTGGAGTCGGTGTATAAGGAAGCCGAGGAGAGTCTAGTAAGTTTCCAGGAGCAACGGGATGAGGCTATGGCGCGATCCGAGATGGTCGAGGAGCTGTTGATTGAGAGAGAGCGGCTCCAGGGTGAGGTTTCTGGCTGTAGGAGGAGAGAGGAGGAGCTCGCGAGGTTGATCAGAGCGGGGGAGACGGAGAGGGAGAGCTTGGAGAGGGAAATTTACGAGGGGATGCGAGAGAGGGAGGAGCTTGTGAGGAAGATTGACTCTGGCGCGCGAGAGAGAGAGGGTTTGGTGAAGGAAATTGGGGATTTTAGGGTTAGGATTGGGGAATTGGAGGAGGAGAGGAGAGAGAGGGATCAACAGATGCTGAAGAGCTTACAGAGTCTTTCTTCGATTAAGGAGTCCTTGATTGGCCTCTTCGAAGGCCTAGATGAGGAGAAAGATCGGATCGAGAATGGGAGCGTTGGAGACGGAGAGGAACTGAGGGAGGACTATTCGAGTTCGGAGGAGTCGAAAGAATCAGCATCCCCCAATGCTTTCTCAACCGAATTGAATGCAGTGTTGAAGGCAGTGAAGAAGGCTGAGATGAAGCTGAGTGATTACAAGGAGAGGACTAAGAAGGAGAAGAAGGAACTTGAGAGCAGTGTCGTGAGCTTGACCGAAGAGAATCGAGATGTAAACAGTTTGCTTCGTATTGCATTGATCGAAAAGGAGGCGGTAGAAAAGAGCCTTAACAAGCTGAAGGGTAACCCCGAACAGAAGAGAGTCGCGCTGCTGCAAATTGCCGAGAGGGGACTGCATAGAGTCGGATTCGGGTTCATGATGGGAGCAACAGCCAACGAGCAAACTGCAATTGTGGCTGATAATCTATCATCTACTGCCAGTAATGTGTCTGACAGCAGTGAATGTGAAGAGGAGGTTGTTAGCTTGGTAATGCATCTCTTAATCTATTCCTTCATCAACTATGGTTCTGTGCAGCTTTATTTCATCAAATTACAATGCACACTACACTTATTTCTTGCAATTTTGCGCACTTATGATAGTCTGCATTCTGTAAGTTGTATCTGTCAATTGTAAAATGTGATCTCTTTACTATGTTGGATTATGTTGGATATGTTAGATTGTTAGGTGAGTCAAAATATAAGGGATTCAAAGAAAAATGTCAGCGAATTAGGAATAAGTGTAAAGTCATGAAGGAAGATAGCCGGGCTGCCAAGTATAGGTAATATTTTGGTGAAGGGTGTCTTCAAAGTAACTATTGCTGTCTGTTTCTTTTGGGCAATTGATCCTCCAGCATTTGGAATGAATGAAGTACAGAACTAGGTAAAAAATTGTTAACCATGCTCCCATTAAGCTGCAACAACCCATCGAAAAGTTCAGCTGCCTGTGCTCACAAATGTGATACATGAGAGATGAAACTCCAAATTCTGTTTTTAAATTTGAAATGCGTTTTCCTCCTACAAAGATACATCAGCTTTATAGAGCTAAAGATAGAACATGACGAAATGAATGCGAAGTAGGGATGGCGAAGAACAACTTTTAGGATATTGGATTTAGAAGGAAGATATGAGATGGGGTGAAGGTAGTGTGAATTGTACAAGTATAGGAAGTGGCAGGCAATAGAAGAAGTTAATGTAAGTAGGCAGAAAGTAGAAGCCAGTGTTGGGAGAACTGGGAAAGAAGAGTGGATTTGATATAGATGATCATCCTAATCAGATCTACTCAAGTTATCCACAATAACAGGGTAGATGTAGATCTGCTAGTTTTAGCCTTTAGTGTTACCAAATATGCATATAATGTAAACATTGTTCGCGTAATGTAAATGGATATGATGATTGATAAGGCTTAGCAAGGTAATATATCGGCTCATAATGGAATATTATATATTAGGGTATTTGGACATACTACACTGCTCTTGTTGTTAGGAACTCAGCCTTGAGTTCTCTATTTGTCGGTCAGGATTGATATTAACAGGACCTTTCCCACCCCAAAGAAGGTAATCATGTTATGATATTGCAAGCTTCTTGAGCAGTAATTAAGCTATCAGTAGATGACCAATAGGTGGCCCGGAGAATTCTTTGCTTATGAATTGGCTAATGTGCTCGAATTCATTGAAGAATCACGACTTACGTTCTGTTGGGCTCTTGCCACCGGCATCCTACTGTTTGCTATTCAATTATAACTTCCCTGCTTTCAGTTTCTGCTATCAGTTAAACTACTTGCACTTTTGGTCCCATGACTATGCTTTCTGACTTCTGAAGTCTTCCAAGTGTAAAATCAAATGCTATATCACCAAGAGCTTCCTTTACTTTTTGTCCCTTTAGCACTGTTCACATTGATTTTGTCAAGATTTTTTTTTTATTACCTACTCTAACATGATAGAACCGAGTTCATTTGATCACTAGTCTGAATTGTCATAAACAGTAACCAAATGCCGTGAACTCAAAGCTCTTTTTTTTTTTTTTTTTTAATCGGTACAGGCATCAACTGTGGAGAAAATAATGAAGAATCTTCGACTTGAAATCACCCAGTTGAGAAAGGCATTAGAGGAATCCAGGTACTAAAAGTGTTCCCCCTTCTAAGATATAAGCACTTAAACAATTGACATTGCTGCATCCTCTTGTGTGAGAAATATATTGAGTTATTGACCTCCATTTCCTCTTATTTTCTATGCCAGGTCAGACATTGAGCGTTTGCAGTCTCTTACGGGCAGACAAGCTCAGCAAATCACAGAGCAAGCATTGTACATAAAAGAATTGGAAGAGCGAGAGACGCTGCTAACTCAAAATGTAATATTTGCCATCATTGGCTATTGGATTGGATAATATTGCTGCATTTCTTCGACATGCTTCTAGTATTGCTGTCTTGACCTACTATTCTTGGTCTTACTGATATAAAGGTAGAAGACCTTCTTCTTGAAATCAAAGCTGCTGAAGACGATATTGCTAGATGGAGGGAAGCCTGTGAACTTGAAGTAGAAGCTGGAAAAACTATTGTCTCAGAACGTGACAAAGTGGTAATGGACTGCTGAACTTACTCTTCAATAACAACTCTGCTATGTGAAAATATGGATGGTTTATGCTGGTATAGGTCACACTGTGTTTCACATCTTATTCATCTATGCGCACAAGGAGATGGTTGTCGAACAACAGCTTTTTGGCCTGTGCATTTTGAATTCGCAGTTTCTTTCAAGAGATGGTCTATTACTCAGCTTCTTGCCTTTCTTGTCTTTTTTGCTAGGCCGACATACTACAACTAGAGCTGGAGAAAACAAGGGTAGCGCTGCAAGTATCAAACAGCAAGCTGAAGATGAAGGAAGAGCTAGCAGCAGCGGCAATGGCAGCACAGGAAGCCGCGGAAAGGTCCCTCCAGCTGGCTGACAGCAGAGCCGCTGGATTGCGTGAAAGGATTGAGGAGTTAACGCGACAACTGGAGGAAGCAGAAAGCCGGGAAAGAAACAGCAGGCGCATAAGGCACATTTGTTGGCCATGGAGAGCCCTTAAAGCCAACGCTACTGCAGCTGCCACCGGTGCCAACAGGATAGGCAGCGTAAGGCGTATGTTGCCTGAAATGCAAGTGTTACTCCAGCACAGTGTTTGATGTTCTTTAACTTGTTTATGGATGGTTAGTAGATCTATGTATGTTCTACTACATCATACATGAATCATTAACTTATTGCTTTCTGTATATATAAATCCTTTCTGTATATGATACATCACTTTTAAGGTTGAGAGATTTTTTTAACAAATTAGCATCACTTCACCAAAACTAAAATACTTTTATTGTTCACTAAAATACTTTTACTGAGCAACAATGATACTGTATAATCTTATGAAAGTATTGGAATAAGAAAATTTATCATTTGAAGTGCTTGAAGTCTTAGGAACCTTTTGAGAACCTATTTTATTTTTCTGCTTAAAACCTTGACTATTTTGCCAAAACCATTGCTATTTTCATCTTTCTTTTTTACATATAGTTGATCAAATTTTGATATAAATTTTACATATGACAGAGAGAGGCTATCATATAAATATAAAACAATGCATTTGTTATATTTTGATGTCCAAAGAGTTGTTTCAATGTAGATCAGTATATACTTTTTTTGGTCAGATAGAAGAGTCGAGGCTCTTCACGCATCTTGACGCACTTTTATTAGGTAAAATAATAGGTATCAATATATACCTTGATAAACATATATCCAATTCTGACCAAAAAAATAAATATATTTGATAAACTTAAAAAAAAAATCATGTTTTTTAAAGCAAAATGTTATGTATAACATAGCTGACCCATTTTTAAAAAATGTTTATTTTTAGTCCATTGTTTGCAAAAAATAGAAAAGAGTTGATAGTTAATTTTTGGTCAAGAAAAATAGAAATAATAAATTGAAATATAGGAAGTATAAATAGAAATCCCAAACCCCACGAGTTTTGGCCATTGAAGACAATCCCGCCACGCTCTTCCTCTCTAAACCGCATCTCTCGCCAGCCGACGCCGTCGTTTTGCCGCCGATCACCTTCTCCTCCAAGGTTCGTGCTATACCCTTTTCTCTTTCTCTTTCCGGTGATACCCCTAATCGGAAAACCCTTATTGCAATCGGAAATCCCATCTCCAATTGCCCTACAGAATCTTTATTTCATTGCGACCCTAATTTATGTAGCAGTGCCATTTCTTTTCCTGCATGTCCACCCACTTTCCCGCGACCCAAAAGTTTGGGTTATCCTATTGCAAAGCCAAAATGTGATTGATTTTGTTGTTTTCTTTGATTTTTGTGTTCTTTACCTGCTTAATTTCTTTTAATTTAATGCGTTTACCCTAATTTATGTTCCCTTAGATCTCTTTGTAGGTTTGCCTTTTCACGTCATTGGTTTGGTTAGTTTCTTTTTGCTCGTTCCTGTTTAATTTCATTTTGTCCAATGTGTTTGTTCTAGTGTTTGGAGTGGGGATGATGGTTAGCTTTATATACAGGTCTCCCCTAATCACCCATTGGAAGGAAGCAAAGGGGGGAAAAGAGAGGGAGGATAGAGATTTTCTGTTAGTCTTGAAAGTGTGTAAAAATGGCGAGTTGGATGAGCAAGGACGTGGGAAGGCTCGCAAATGGCATTGTCATGGTGGTCAAAGAGATTGTGAAAGCAGAAACTTATGAGTCCTCTATGCTTAAGAAAGCGTTACTTTCTGCAACTGATGTATCTGGGCTTACGAGAGGGAAGCCGCACAAGTATGAATATAGTTATGATCCGTTGCAATTTGATAAGCCAAGTAATGATAGTGAAGTAGCCAATGCTCCAACTTTGATTCTAGCGGATGATCCTGCGCCTTTGCCTACTCCTCCTGGACTGTTGGATTGCAGCAATACAGAGGGTTCATTGCCCGTTTCAGGAGGGGACGGTAGTCCTAGTACATCAGAGTTGCATTCACCAGCCACTTCTGGACAACCAGCATCCCCTGATGTCCGTGGCAATCCAGGTGAAGTTGCTGGTGCTGATCTCTTGCAGAAGACAAGGAGGCGGCCTAGAGAGCGGAGAGTACCTTCTACTCCCTTCACCAGGGCACTCGGGTATGGTATATTCTTTTGTGCTCTGTTCAATGTCTAGGAGTTGTATTAGCCTATTAGGAGCGATCGCCCCTATCTAGTACGTACTTTAACGATGCTTTGCTGTTTTGATGTATAATCTTTGTAACTCTCATGAGTCATGGCTTTATATGGTTTGTCTAGGACCATATAATGGCCTTAGTAGAATCTTTTATTCAACATGTCATTAGAAGTATTATTTCTCAAAAACATAAAAAGGTTACTTATAATTACTACTATGTTATAGTCATTCATGTTTCATGATTTATTTCCAATTACTTTTTTCATATCCTAAAGCTTAAAAGACCTTAATTAAATCTTTCCTTTTAAGGGAAAGACATTCTTACATAGTGAGCTGTTTTCTATGGGTTAATCTTTGTATGTTTCGTTTAGTCAATTGTAGTGATGGTTGATAGGCATCCTAAGGCAACATCTGACCGGCCTTCCATGAATTTCATAGGTTTGCCAGTCTAGGTGCTGGTCTTGCCTGGGGAACAGTTCAGGAATCTGCCAGGAGGGTCATGTTTGGTGGATCTAATCCACAAGACAAACAATCTGTGTATTCCTCTTACATATCTGAAAAGAATGCAGAACGTCTTGCTCTTGCATTATGCAGAATGCGTGGTGCAGCATTGAAATTGGGCCAGATGCTGAGCATCCAAGATGAATCCCTTGTACCTCCTCCGGTAGGAGCTTCTGTTTTGAGTTCAGATATGCTAATATGCTAATTGTTTTCCTTTTACCCCCCTTTTAGTTTTCTTACTTTTCATGGAAGTAAAATTTTATCTGTGAATCAAAGCAGCATGATTTCGAAAGAGTAAAGCAGAAAAAACTGAAAAGTGGAACTGTCATATGACCTATATTTCACTGACACAGGAAACCCTTCAAAACATTGCTTCCACATGAGTTAAATAGTTTTGGGTCTCAGTAAAGTGTTTGGGGAACACCTTATCTGGAAAAAGGCAGTTGCTGAAATACGTCATTGCTCAAACTTGATCATTAAATGATAACATCTGGAGTTGCGAGTCCGATCTGATAATTCTGTGATTCTGGTCTTGTGTTTAAATAAGCAAAAAGTCAATATCTTCCTGTTCACCTGATGACACTACATGTGAACTTAGCGGTTTTCCCTATGCAACCTACTCTTTGATTTGAAATTTAATGTTAAATGTCTCTTCCATGATGAAATAAACTGAGAATTCTCTTTCACAGTGAAATAAACTAAGAATTAAAAAAAAGCGCAAAGGAGAAGCCGTATTAACAGTAGAAGATATATGAGCAAAATAATCTCAGAAAGGAAGTCTACAAGGGTACCTGTTGAGGGTGTTCATATCAATTATCAACCAAGTTTGTAGGTCTTTGTCTTCAGTTCTTCATTGAAACCTAAAAATGGTGTGTATTGTTGGTATGGTGGATTGGTGGTACTCTTTAGTGTTCAAAGCTATGGTTGGGGCCTTGTTTATCAGTAACAAGAAGTAAATTATCACTATGATTTGTTTGCTGTAAGAACTGTTTCTTTTATAATTTTTCTTCCATATTGATAGTTAGCCACCATAAACTGTTAGTTTTTCTTTGTATTGAAGCTGGATGGCAACAGCAGGAATTCAAGTAAAAGATTTCTTAGCTTGGTCTTTTATTGTTTTACTATAATCTTGGTCTCATATGATATGGCCTTGTATTCTTTGAAGATTCTTGCTGCTTTGGAGATTGTCCGCCAAGGTGCTGATGTCATGCCAAAAAGCCAACTCAAGAAAGTTCTGAATGCTGAACTAGGTGCTGATTGGTCGGCAAAGTTGAGAAGCTTCGATTATGAACCACTTGCTTCTGCAAGTATAGGCCAGGTGTTCTTCAAACCCTAAGAAAAGAAAAAAGTAAAAGCAGTTTTTAGTACTATTTTGCCTTTTGCTTCCATTATCTTTGTCAATTTTTTTTTTTTTGTTTATTAATAGGTGAACTTATCTATACTGTTTAGCTGCATTTTCTTTGCATTGACATTGATCAATAAAATATGCCAACTCTCAAAGACCACTTTTAGAGAACACCCTTGTTCTCTATAGCTTATCAAGACTGTAGAGAAAAAAGACCTTGTTTGTTGATAAGATCTTCACCATCAACCCTTTTAGATAAACGATTGGCTTTATAAGGGGTCTCTTTGGCACTGCACACTTATGCTATGTAAGGCATCTGCGCATTATTACCATATCAGCTACATTATTAAGTCACCTCATTTAACATCTTAATTCATGTGTATGCATGAATGCAGTTTCCTTTTGCAATAAGCTATTTAAGGGTTGGCATATTTGATTGATTTTCAATTATCAAATAGTGCTTAATCTTTCAATGTATCTTTTGATACTTTGATAGTGTCCATCAGATAAACTTTTTATGGGTGGATGATACAAATTTTCATTTGCTTCTTGTGTATTTGGTATGAATCAAATAGTAGATGTTAACATCCTCACAATTTGAATCAATAATAGGTGCATCGTGCCGTCACGCTCGATGGTTTGCATGTTGCCATGAAAATCCAGTATCCAGGTGTAGCAGATAGCATTGAAAGTGACATTCAGAATGTGAAACTGCTGTTGGATTACACAAGGCTAATTCCTGATGGTTTGTACCTTGACCAAGCTATGAAGGTAACAAGGAACTCACTTCATTATCTCTTGTGGCTATCAAAGTATAACCAACACCTTGTGCTTCTTGTAAGATTTTTTATTTACAAACATTAAGCCACTATTGCTTTCACATTTATCTTAGAAGATACGTTAAACATGAGGTGTAAGGCCCACATTCTAAATTTTGTCAAAGCAGTCTTTAATGAGACAGTATAATCCATTTTGGGGGTTTCCCGTGTTCTGGGAAAGGAGTGTCAATGTGGTAATATAAACAAAACCAGAGACATTATTTTGTATGATGTGGGCAACAGATGACTATATTCATAGCAAGGTATAGGTAGTGGACTAGTGGATAATGTGGAAGTATCTAATTAAGACGGCTGCAGAAATGGGCCAAATGACATTGGATTTTAAGAAAGCTTATGATGAGTCAGTTGGGTCTTTATATATTAGTGCTTTTTTTTTTGGGCATAACAGCTTTGGTAACAGGTGGTAGTCCAGTAGATGTATATTCAAGGATTTTTTTTTTTCCTGGACATATTTCTGTCAGCGACATGTATAACTTGTTCTTAGAATTTGCTCTAGTCATATATTTCTCTTGCCAATTTACCCTTTTGAGATGAATTATCCCTGTAGTATTATTTAGAATTTAGAGCTTCTCCTTTCTTTTTTTTTTTTGACAAGAATGTCACTTCCATTTGTAATATTGTAATGTCTGTAGGTTGCTAAGGAAGAGCTATCACGGGAATGTGACTACATTCTAGAAGCGAAGAACCAACAAAGATGCCGTGATCTTTTAGCGAACAAGGATGGCTTCTATGTGCCTTTGGTAGTGGAAGAGTTATCCAGTAGACAAGTCTTGACTACTGAATTAGTTTCTGGTAATTGTTCTATGCCTATTGGGGGAAGCTTCATCAATCTATCATTAGTAGAGCGTGTACTATATTCTGATACACTATTTATTAGGCTGGGCATGCTAAAAATATTGAAGAGGTGAATTGCAAAATACACAGCTTTATTAAATATATTTCCCTCTTAGAGTGAAAAGAGTGATTTTTTTCCGTGCATTTCTTTCTTTTAGTATATGCATAACCTATGAACTTCTCATGGCTGGATTTCTTAGATTTAAATGATGGTTTTCATGCAACCCGGTGATGGGCTAGTCGATCAAGGGTTGTCGTAGTTGCTAAATTTTTGGCATTGTTCTTACATTTGACAGAATCCTGATTACTAGGAGTTGGTAAAAGGATTGATCCCTTCTAATACTTGTTTTATGTTGCAGGAGTTCCTATTGATAAAGTGTCAAAGCTAGATCAAGAAACTCGTAATTACGTTGGGAAGAAACTGCTGGAGCTTACTTTGATGGAGTTATTCATCTTCCGTTTCATGCAGGTACCGTCTTTATCTCGTTGAGACACAATGTTCACAAAAACCATTTGTTTGTATGCAAATTTGAGCATACTCATAATGATTATCAGTTTTATTTCGTCACCATTTGTCAATTGTGTCGATGTATGCAACAATTGGAGATTGGTTGTTTGGTAATGATAGGCTGAACTGATAAACAACAAAAATAATAGGAGCCAATCCAGTGCATGGCTAAAGACATGAAAGTGTAAATTTTAGGGAAATTCAAATTCTCCTTTTTACAATCTCCTCTTGACCTTTAACAGGGTTCTGCTTGTCCATTTTTATAGAATTATGCAGGATAGATTTTCACTCGGAATTTGCATGTTTGATGTGGTTTATGTACTTTTCTATTATAATTAGTAAATTTTGTGCCATTGCAGACGGATCCAAATTGGAGTAACTTTTTGTATGATGAGAAAGCTAAAGTCATCAATCTCATAGACTTTGGAGCTGCTCGGGATTTTCCTAAACCCTTTGTGGATGACTATTTAAGGATGGTGAGTCCTTTAAACTCCAAGTTGTTGACTGTTAACTTATTTAGCTGCATGAAAGACAAACTCTTGAGTTGATTTTATACAAGAAAGAGACGAGTGTTCTATATTCTGAGATGGATAAGCATTAAGCAACATATGAAAGGGGATATGAATGAAACTCTCTTGTGGGTTTACAGGAGAATACATTAACATTCCAATGTAAGGTTAGGCGGGAAAGTGCCATAGAAGTGACATTTAGTGCAGGATACTTGGACTAGGAAGAAATCTGCTTATAGGCTTTTACCTTGATCCCTTCAAGATGATCATATGTGTTGTCCTATCACAATTGGATGTAAACAATTGCTTGAACTTTTCCCATTTTCGAAATGGAAGAAATATGTCTTGTTCTTCGTGCTGTTCTTGATATTGCAATTTGATATGATTTTCTTTCTTTGGTTAAAGAAAGATTCCTGTGAATCTGTGATAAATAAGTAGTAGTTTTTATTTATTTGTAAGACAGAGCTGCAGATGTAATATTCAGGATTTCAGGTAAGGTATAGTCTGATCAATGACTTTTGCTCAAAACGGAAACATTGTGTTAAGTTGTTGAGGAACATTTGGGGTTTGATAGATCCTGTCACCCCTGTACATGATGAACCACCTCTGTGACACTTGTTACTCTAACACACTCTCGTATAGGAGCGTGCTTGAAGTGAAAACTGATGCATCCTTTCATATATACCTTGATTTAACTAGCCCTGATAACATTTTAACATTTAATCTGTTTCTGGTTGGGAACCCTTGTGTTTTGGGAGGAGCCAGACAAAATTCATCTCCTTATTGACAACTCTACTGCCTTGAAATTTTGCAGGTTGTTGCATGTTCGAACAGTGATCGGGACAAAGTGTTAGAAATGTCTCGTAGGCTCGGATTCCTGACAGGAATGGAGTCAGAGGTTATGTTAGATGCTCATGTCCAAGCAGGCTTTATCGTGGGTTTGCCATTTGCAAAGCCAGGGGGGTACGATTTCCGCGCAACCAATCTCCCTCAAAGCGTCTCGAATCTCGGATCTACGATGCTGAGGCACCGGTTGACACCTCCGCCAGAAGAGGCTTACAGCCTTCATCGCAAACTTTCGGGTGCGTTTCTTGCTTGCATCAAACTTGGGGCCGTTGTGCCTTGCAGGGAATTGCTGCTAGATGTGTACAAGCAGTACAAGTTTGAAGATGATGAAGGTGTCATCTCATCAAGTGGCTCAGTTTCTTGATTAATTGATACATGTGATTTGGTTTTGTTTCATCTTTGTTTTTGGCAATGGGGGTTAAATAAGAAAAGAACAATATAGTAACAAAGCTTTAGTGTAGTTAGTGTTCAAGTAACACCCATTAAATAGTGTTACACTTCATTTTTTGTCATATGAATAAATACCTGATAGAGCATTGTATTATTTAGTATTTACTGTCCTTTGTAAGGCAGTTAATTACACCGGGAGTAGCTCTGTCACACCTCAAGATTTTATCTGATACATTTGCTGATTTGCCCCATTTTCAGATACAACTAACTAGTAATCTCGAAAAACCAGCTTGTTATACGTACTGTTTCGTATTGCCATACGGTGTAGTCATCGGCTTCCGCTTAGCCAGGAAAAAACTTGCTGACATGGGAAGCTAGTGTCGGCAAAATGACTGTCAATTTTGCCGACACCGACTTCCTGTGTCGACTAGCTTTTTCCAGACAAAAATTTGTCACCACCAAAATTTGATAAATGATCACGCATTTGGCGAAATTTGACCGTCCGTATAACATAAGTATCGAAAAACTAGCTAATTCTTCATATAATCAACTCTGTTAGGTTGACCATTTATAGATTATTTTTTTGATTGACAAAGGTTTAGTGGATATCTTTGACATGGATCAACCAAATTTTTTTTAGGACTTTACTACTAGATCTCGGTCCACAACAACCTCATTTTTTAGTACAAATACATTAGATAATCATCTTTGGGTTAACCCCTCATCTATATATTTACCGATTCAGACATTAGATAATCATCTGAATAGGGACTTTGCTCCAAGGATCTCAGCCCTTTGACGAGATACGTAGGTCTGCTTGGCACACACAATAGATTTTTAACATTTCTCAAATTTAAACCAAACGAGTCCTTAATCCAAATCAATCAAACACTCTTCAAACACCCAACAAGTAGCTAGACTGATACCACACCTATAGTGGATCAATCGGTTGGAGTAGACTGGTAACACATAACCAAAAAATAAACCTACTCAATTTTTCAAATTCCAATCCGTTCAACCCGACCCGTTTGACCTGGTTGCTACTATATTCAAACCTTGCTCATGAATCATGATCATACAATCAATCTAATGCTCTATTTCTTTCAAGACATGCTAGCATAAGATCGAAAGAACATTTATATACCTTGAATTTGTAAATAAAGAGCGGTCATTCGGGATTTGAATCAGGGACTTTTAGACACTACCCGCAAGTCCTTTCCAGTGAGTCATTCCGAGAACATTTATATACCGTTCAAATATCTAATACGGAGTAATTGAAGACTTGAATAGACGCTTGAGTGGGTATGACATTACATTTTGAAGGTTGCGAAAAAGAATAACATGGGGAGTGTGGTGTTTGGAGCGTATGATGTGTATAGTTTATGGAAGAGTTATGGGAGATTATTTTTGGCTAATTCTGTAACCTTCATTTTCAAGGTAGGTAGGACTAAGGAGGAGTTTCCAAAACTATCTATTTCCCTCAAAAGCCCATGCTCTTTCAATCGAGTGGGGATCTTTTTTTTTTCTTTTTTTTTTTTGATATAAGGAAAGAAATTCGATTCTCTAGACATGCCTAGAGAAATCGAGAGTCCAGACAAGCCGGGAGATGAACTAACTATCATGTACAACCTGAAGCAAATAACAGAAACAAATGACCGAAAGGAAATAACAAGAAGCAAAAGACGGAATTGAAAAAGCAAAATAAAGTACAAGCTATCAACACTGTAACAAATAAGCTAGCAGAACCAACGACCGACCAGCAAACGAAAGACGTGCACATAGAACTCTGGGGATCACTAGCTTACACCTCAACATGGATTCTAAACAGAATCAATAGACATCATCGCATAAAATTATTTTTTATTATAAAAGAATGTTAAAAATTATATTTAACTTATATACACTCATATTTATATGCTTATAAAATTTTATCATAAAAATCATGTTTAAAAAACTATAGTTAATGAAAATATGAGTTGTTTTATAAAATGATTTTTCTATTTTTCTAGAACATGATTTTTTATGATAAAATTTTATAAGCATATAAATAAGAGTGTATATAAGTTAAATATAAATTTTTTTAAAAAAACTATATTATGATTGAAAAATGTGTAAAAGTTGATGCTTTATTTTTTTTTTTTATGTTTTTTTATTTAACCAATACTCCATAATATTATGATTGGTGGAAACTATACGATAGATATAGATAAATGAGAAAAAGAGAATGATGAGATAAACTCATGGTCATGGAGGTATAAGAGCATCAGCACCCATGAGTTTTCTCCTCCCCAATTCCTCCTATGGGGTAAACCCATGAGTGTGGGATAAAACTAGACCTGTCAAATGGATCATTCGGGTCGGGTCACTTCGGGTCTCGGGTAAAACGAGTTCCGGGTTTTTCGGGTTGACTCGAACTCGGGTTAGACCGGGTTTCGGGTCGATTTCGGGTTTTTCAATTTTTTCTTTTTCAAATAAAAAAAATCATTATTTGATAATTTTGTGTTAAATTTTAATTATAAAAAAAAATTAATTATATATAATTATAAATCAACCGGGTAAATCGGGTCAAAATTACCGGGTCAATCGGGTCACCGGGTCGAAACCCAGATTACCCAGAAATTTTCGGGTTCGGGTCGAAAAAAAATTCGGGTCAAAATTTTCGGGTTCGGGTCGGAAATTTTTCGGGTCGGTTGGGTCGGGTCACCGGATCGGGTTGTGTTTTGACAGGTCTAGATAAAACCCATTCCACAAAGGGGAAGGGGCAACCCTAGTGGAATGGGTTAAACCCATCCCCTCCCCCATCCTATTTTATTTTATAAAATTAATAAAAGTGAGATTTTTTATTTTTTTTATTAAGTGAGTTAAGTTTTGATTGGTTAAAATATGTGGTGGGGTATAATTAAAATGAAAAAAATAGTAATGGGGTAATCTTATGGATGTGGGATAAAAGTTAAATTTTTAAAGGATGGGGTAGAATTAGTGAAAAATGATGTGTTAAAATATTACGAGAAGAGAGAGGGATCAGGTTACCCCATGAGTGCTGATGCTCTAAATATGAAAACTTTAAAGAAAGAAGTTGATAAAGTGAAAGATTATTTAAAATAAAAAATAAATGAGGTATTGACATATAATATGGAGAGAATAAAAATATAGAGAAGATGACCTTTGGACTATGGTTGAAGATGATCTTATGACGAAAATACCTTCCCATACCACTAAACTAGGATTAGTGGTTCCCAAACAGAAGATTAAATTTGACTTGCACATCCAAATAGAATTGCCAAAATGGTCGAAACCCCAACTTTACTCAACACCTATCCATCAATCATAATTCATTCCATTGCAATCTAACCTCTACGGGTTTTCACCTATATATCTTCGTCCCCAATCGGATATAAATATAAGACAACTCATAAATCGAAGGGATGGGCAATTTATCACTCACTAGCTACTAGCTAGAATCAATCAAAAGGACCATCCAACTACATGAGCGGTTTATAAATTGGGCAATTAAATATCTCACATCACATGCACCTCCACCCACTTTCACACTCTTTAAATACCTCTCCTCTCATCAAATTTTGCTACTCCTCCAACAAAACTGTACATTCCTGAATCAAAACCCTTATTAACTTGTTTAAACCCTCATCCCCTCCCCCTCCCACCCCAACAGTTTCAGAAAGTTGAAGGTTGGCATTTATATCTCACACCCACCTTTCAATGCCTCCCATTAATGCCACCCTCCCACACTTTACATTTTCAGACCCACCCCTCCAATTTGCTGTCATCTTTCATCTACATTACTAAGCTTTTAACTTATAACCAACCAAATGTTACTGTACTGTGTATACTAAAACAAAGTTTATAAAGTTTAGTGTATATGGTTGGAAACAGTGCCATTTCCCAGTGTCCGTATCGTATCATTTCTTTTTACTACTATAAATAAAGCACCCATCTCCCTATTCCTCCCATCACACCATCCCAATAAGAAGAAGATAAAAAGAGAGAGGCAAATGGCAATAGTGAAGGAGCAAAATGGGGAGAACACAATGAAGGTGAAGGTGACAGGGAAGAGCTATGTGAGGCCAGGAGGGAAGAAGGTGGGGAGGAAGGAGTGTCAGCAGCTGGTGACATTTGACCTGCCTTACCTGGCCTTCTACTACAACCAGAAGCTGCTGTTCTACAAGGGCGAGTTCGGCTTCGACGAGGCGGTGCTGAGGCTGAAAGAGGGGCTGGCGACGGTGCTGGAGGAGTTCTGGCCGCTGGCTGGGCGCCTGGGGAAGGATGAGGAGCAGGTATTCAGAGTGGAGTATGATGATGCTGATGCTGACATGGAGGGTGTGGAGGTGATTGAGGCTGTTGCTGATGTGGGTGCCAGTGTTGAGGATCTCCTCTCCTCTAAGGATGACATGTCTGTGTTTAAGGACTTCTTGCCCTTCAATGGTGTCCTCAACTTGGAGGGTGTCCATCTCCCTCTCTTGTCTGTCCAGGTATATATGCTTCATGTTGATTTCTTGCTTTCTTAATGCTTATATATGTTTAGTGTAGACTTCATGGTTTGATTAAGATGTGTGTCCAATTTCATCAAATCTTTGAAAATTAATGATACTATTTGATTGAGAGATGTGTCTAATTTGATAGGGACTTGCTCAAATGTTGAAATTTTGTTATTTTTTAATTGTGTGACGCATTTGTTAATTACACCATTAAAATTTACTTTATTCACCTCAAAATACTTTTTTCATGTCCGTAAATCAAGAGGAGCAAGCTTTTTATTTTTATTTTTTGATTTTAAAACTCTCTACATGATTTACAAGTCTGTAAATCAAAAGGCGCAGGATTTATTTTTTAGAAAAATAAAAATTTTAAAATTTTGGTGTGATAGTATTTAATATCTGAACATTTTACTATTATGATTGGAGATTTCAACTACTTAAATGGCCTACTTTTTCATGCACATTAAATAATGGTAACTCCCTATACAACTCACTGTATTGAGCTATGCTTTTATTACTAATCTTTAGTTAATGTCTTTGAAAGTGCAGCCTAATTACTTAAACTAGTTTATAGGTATTGGCTGCACCATCTTTAATTAAATAAACTGAATTATAGAATGACAAAAATGTTTTTAATTTTCCAACTCCCAACTGTGTCTAACCCATACATAAACCAACACTTCATGTTTCACAAAAAGTAGTACAAAACACAAAGTTCATCACCTACCCAAAAATACACACACACACACACAAATTAACCAAATCTACTTGCTTGTCTGAAAATGAATGTTCTGGTTACATATGACTAACTTATTAGCCCAATCTCAACTTAGTGTTCAACTATGCATACTGATTTAGTATACATGTCAAGTGGCAGTGTAAGGTATTTGGAATCCAAATTGAATCTGATAACCTCTTTGAAACACATCCATCCTCTTGAATTGCTAACATAGCATACATTGATTTTGCATTTTTTATGATGCTGGTACCATAGACACAGAGTCCATATAGGACCATCAAAATGTCAGATATATTTAATGAAAATATATCTTCTTCAACTCTATATTAAATTTTGATCTCAGTTGGAATTTTACTAAAAAATGCCTCTTTCCCCCCACCCCAAACATATCCAAAACTCCCCCATTCAATTATTTGCATCAAATGTCCCAATTCAGAAGCTACCCAGCCTTTATTGCTCTGCAACAGCCCACTGGACCAACATCATATCCCCAGCCCAATGGAAAGCCCAATTGCTTCCATTTTTTTATTCATACCATTAAAGTTTCTTTTGTGTTTCAGCTGACCAAGCTGAGAGATGGACTCGTGATGGGTTGCGCCTTCAACCACGCCGTACTCGACGGTACCTCCACGTGGCACTTTATGCTCTCATGGGCCGAGATATGTAATGGGCTTACTTCGGGGCAGCCCAAGCCCATCCACGACCGCACAAAGGCTCGCAACACGCGCGTGAAGCTCGACCTCTCCAAGCCCCCTGCCCCGACGGAGCCAGCCACCAACGGTGCAGAGGTGGCGGCGGCGCCTCCGCCGCTCCGTGTGAAGGTCTTCCACTTCACGGAATCCGCCGTCGAGAAGATCAAGTCGAAGCTCGAAAACAAGTACACCACCTTCCAGTCGCTGTCGATCCACATCTGGCGCGCCGTGACGGCGGCGAGGCAGCTCCAGCCGGAGATGCCGACGGTGTTCACGATCTTCGCAGACTGCCGCAAGAGGATCGATCCTCCAATGCCGGAGAGCTACTTCGGGAACCTGATCCAGGCGGTATTCACGGGGACCGCGGCGGGGCTGCTGATGGCGCATCCGCCGGAGTTCGGAGCCGATCTGATCAAGAAGGCGATCGAATCGCACGACGCGAAGGAGATCGACAGGAGGAACAAGGAGTGGGAGGAGAAGCCGATCATCTTCCAGTACAAGGACGCCGGGATGAACTGCGTGGCGGTTGGGAGTTCCCCGCGGTTCAAGGTCTACGATGTGGACTTCGGATTCGGAGCGCCGGAGAGCGTCCGGAGCGGGTTGAACAACAGGTTTGACGGAATGCTGTACATGTATCCGGCGAAGAGCGGGGGGAGGAGCGTGGATCTGGAGATAAGCCTGGACCCCATGGCTATGGAGATCTTGGAGAAGGACAAGGAGTTCCTCATGGAGGAGGCCAATTAATTATTAATTATAATTTATATTTAGGGTTTGTTATTATTAATCGAGTAATCTGTTGTGTTTCTTTATTGGTGTTTGATTGATTGTGATGAATCATGAATGTACGGTGGCTGTGTTCTTCGTCTGTTCATCTTCAATTTGAATTTAGAAGTGGGATTAATGAACGAATGTGGATGCCGTTGGTATTAATTCGATCTAATATTGTGTTGTGAGTTATGATGGATTGAAGAGGAACGAGGGAATCTACAAGAACACCGATAAGGGAGTGTTCAAAAAGGATAAATGTAGATTTAGAGCAGTTGAATGTTGGACAGAAATTAACCAAACCAAACTGAAGATCAATCAGTAAAAGGAGGGGATGGATGATGGCAGATTGGCAGGGCTAATAAATGAATGTTCTCTGGTTGCCAAAGTGTAGTACAGTAACAAAATTGGAATAAGGAAACGACAGTGATAAGTTTACACTTGGTGTACGGAAGACCTATAGATATCCCTATAAGTCCTTTTCAGTTCAACCATTCCGGAATATTTAAAACCAGTACACCAATCCCATTTGTAATCGAAAATTACTATTGCGGTGAGCGTGATATATATAAAAAAAATTAAAATAAAATAAAAAATCAGGAGAGGTGCAATTACAACCTAGAAGACTACCTATATGCTATAGACTGAGCAGCTATTTGTTTTTTGTTCTTAATTGGAACAAGAGCAGGGGAACTCTAACTCTACCTCTCATATTCACCCTCCCCCTCCAAATTAATTTCATCCTCCCCTTCAACAGGTTCGTTTCAATTCAAAACCAATCTAATAGAAACATGGCATAAGTTGAAATTTAAAAAATATACAAGTTGAAATTTCATCTGCCTCCTCTCCTATTTTTCCCAATTTTATTAGAAAAATGTTCACCACCCTCTCCATATTAGTAAAATGTCCACCCTAAAATAAAGTTGCTGAAACTCTTGTGCTAACTTCTATTTCAACAGTTTTTTTTTCGCTTTTTTTTTTGTTTTTTTTTTCGCATTTCCAGAGTTGCTGAAACTACTGTGACACCCTCTGTTTCAGCAGTTTTTTTTTTCGTTTTTTTTCGCGTTTTCAGAGTTGCTGAAACCCATGTGCCACCCTCTGTTTCAGTAGGTTTTTTTTTTCCGCGTTGCTCAAACCGAAGTTGCTAAAACCCCGGTTTCAGCACTGTTGTTGATGCTGAAATCCCGGTTTCAGCAACGTTGTTGATGCTAAAACTCCGGTTTCAACAATGTTGTTGATGTTGAAGTGATTATTGTTGACACTGCTGAAAATGTTATACATACAACTATACAAGCTACTGAAATGCTGAAATGCTGAAAACAGAAAAGCTGAAATGTTGTCATATATGCTTGTAAGATATAGTAGCTCATACAATTTTATAAGAATCAATTTCAACAAGGCAAAATTTTTTTGCTGAACCTGCCAATATCCAAACTCTCATTAGCTAATTAAAAACATTAGCTCTATCGGCCTTTTACATTAGCTAATTAAGAACATTGGCTCTACCTGCTGAAATGCTGAAATCGGGGTTCTCCGTGCTCTCTTTGTTCTTCCTCGCTCTACCAACGTTGCTGAAATGCTGAAACCGGAGTTCTCCGTGCTCTAGCTCTTTGTCCTTCCTAACTTCCTTGCTCGCTTGCATTCTCACCGAATACACCAGTACACTAGTCAATATACACCAGACATTTGTATTCAAAATAATTTGCTGAAATTGCACAAAAAAAAAGTCTAGAAAAAGGCTCAAGTTGATAACAAAGACTCAATATACACCAGACATTTGTATTCACAATAATTTATATATATCTATAAATTAATCAATGAAAGAGAAAGAAATTGAAATGGTAAAGCATTTCAGCAATTGCTGAAATGCTGAAATTCATCAAACTACTAAAATGCTGAAATGCCTTTAGTCGTTCTAATTCTTGTCGTTAGCTATTGCACTACCCTTAAGAAATACAAGGTGAAACAGAAAACTGCCAGTGACGTGATAAGCTACTACTCAGCTTGGAAAGTTGAATCACATTCAACATATATACAGTATAATTCATCCAAACCTTCAAAAATCGACCTACGTATAGACCATAATTGACCTACACCAGCAAACCTTCTAAAATCAGACCTTTGACCCTTAAAAATCAGGCCTTACACACGAAGACCATAATCAATGTACACCTGCAGATGAATAGGCGACCTACACCCTAATCGACCAACACCCGCACACCAAAAATCAGCCTACCACCCAAATCCCTAACCCACAGAAATCAAACATTCAAATGCAACAATTGATAGCATTTCAGATCACAAAAAAAAAGGTAATAAGCTCTTCAAAAGTTTCAGCAATGCAAACAAAATTGCTGAAATTACCAATATCCAAATATCTCAACAAAGCAAATACATTCAAGAACAACATAAGGATCACAAATTCAACAGCTATACACAGATAAAAGACCTAAAAGCTAAAATCCCTCACACACCTGTACAGCGGAAAGTCAAAATCCCTCACAAACCTGTACCGCAGAGCTCCTCCCTCACAAACATTTACAGCGGAGTACGCCCTCACAAACCTGTTAACACGTCTGTGCTGAGCTCCTCCCTCACAAACCTGTACAACGGAGTACGCCCGCCCTCACATCCATCGTCTCCAGATCCAATCCTGCAACTTCATCGGCCACTTTGTTTCTGCCATTGTCGGTGCCGGCCTCGCATCCATCGCCCGCCCGCCCCCGCATCCATCGCCCTCACATCCATCGTCGGTGCTTTTCAAGCTCGTCGGCCACTTCGTTTCTGCCTGAGTTTCCGCCGGTTTCAACGCAGTATTGTCAGATCTGTGGTGGATGCAACACCACAACCTGATCCACCTCCGCCTCTGCCGAATCTCCGCCACCTCCGCCTCTTGCCTGTTGCCATCAAATAGAAAGCTTCTACGGCGGCGGAGCTCTTTGACAACTAGTCTCAATTACAGCCTTCAATTCGGCCACTGTCCATCGCCAAATCGGGATTGAAAGCTTCTATCAGAGAAGAAGAAACCGGAGACCGCTGTGAAGCCGAAGGCAACTGCTGCAAAGTCAAAAGCGAAACCGGCGAAGAGAGATAGATCGGGAGAAAGGATATCTGAGGGAGGAGGAGAAAGCGAAACCGGCGGCTAGGGAGAAAGCCCGAAGGGGAGATCTGAAGGAGGAGGACAGAGATAGATCGAGAGAAAGGATAAAAGGAGAGATCTGATCTGTTATTTCGTCCATGGATATGTGGTGCTGAAACGGCGATGGATGTATGAAATTAGGGGGTAATTTTGTCCAGAAATTTTATGTGGACAAAACCCTAATTTTACAAAGGTGGTAGACACTCTCCAAATAGAGGCCCAAAAATGGGTCTGTTGGGCAAATTTTCTCTTTTTACATTTGTTAATTTTTTTTCTCTCCTTTTACCTGTGTAAGTTTTTAATTGGAGGTGTAAGAGCATCCTCAACCGCTTATGTAAAATAGATAAAATAGGCAATTTTAGAGAAAATATAGGTTTTTTAAGCCCAACATCTTTTGTAAAACCATCTCTAAAATAGAGAAATGGGAAGAAAGATAAAAAAAATCTCTAAATTTAGAGGAAGACTTAAAATCTGTAAAATTAAATGCATTCACTCCTTTCCATGTCTATCCATTTATTCATTGGTTGTTACATATTGATTTAATTAATTTATTAAAATTTTATTTATTAAATTATGAATTTATGCATTTATTATAGTGTATAATCACTATAATAAATGCATAAATATGTAAAATAGAGAACCTGTTGGGGTTAGAATATAAAAATTATAGTTGACAAAAAAAAGAATATAAAAATTATAGAGATTGTGATATTTTTCTTTCCATAATAAAGAATTCTTAGAAAAGTTATTGTGCTTGCTCTAATTGCTCTAAAGTTCTTTGTTGTACACCTAGCATAAATCTAGACATTTCCAAGAAAGAAAGCACCTTACAAAAATTCCAAACCAAACAATCATTTAGGCAGAGTTAAAAGAATATATTTAACCATATGTCAGTGACAGGGCCTTTGGCCTCGTGATCCAAACATTCTGATAAGTTGTTGGAGTATAAAATTGAAATTTATTTTAAATAAAAAGTATTTATAGTATATACTCCGTAGTAAATACAAAAAAAGTTTGATGTGTTTTTCTAATTTAGAGGTTTTTTTACTATGATGCTATTACTTCCTCCGGTCACTTTTATAAAATGTTTTGGGTTTTAGCACATTAATTAAAGAAAATGGTTAACGTGAATGTTGGATTGACACCCATCTCTTCCGCATTTCAGAATAACAGTTATGATAATATACTGGATCACTTTTCAGTTTGACACATATTAACGTGAAGATAAAGGAAAAATAAGAAGCATGATTAAAATTCCTTCAAAATCTTAAATCGGCTCAACTAAATACACTCCAAATTTGCACGCCGGAATGAACGTGCAAGTTTGTTGTGGGCTAATTAATTAAGAAAGCATGTTAATTAATTAAAAAAGGTTGCACGTTGGATTGAACGTGCATTTTAAAAGGGTGATTTACGGTGTATCTAACAACACCCATCTTAAATTTCCGATCATACCTATACCTCTCAAACATCATAGAAAACTGATATAAGGGAGTATTATTAAAACAAGCTTTTCAACTTATGGTATATATATAATCACATCTTTGCTTAGGTGAATTGCTTTATTTAATTATTGATCCTTTTTCTCACAATGTTTTTTTTTTTTTTTTTTTTTTAACAGTATGCAAAAATTAGGCAGATCCTACCTAGGTAAGATACCACCATGATCATCCGACTGGATGATTTTACAGAGATCCCTACAAGTAGGGAGGTTCGAAAACGTACAAATATTCCTAGACTTAGCTATATAATCAGCGACCTTGTTTGCTTCCCTGTAGCAGTGTCTGAATTTTATGCTCTCAAAGTTACAGCTAAGTTTCTTGATGAACTCCACTTCTCTTAGAATTTCCCATCTCACGTAGTTGCTGTTATTGATTGCCTTGGTAACCTCCAGGCAGTCCCCTTCCATTATGACTCTTCTTAGGCCTTTAGCTATTGCTAAGTTTACACCTGCACATAAAACAGCAGCTTCTGTTTGGATAGCAGAAGTCGTATCCACTTCAGATTGAAAGATATCAATCAAAGAACCTTTTTCTCACAATGTTTATCAGTTATCCATTTTAATAGGATGATTGCAAATGAAATCTCTGGACTCTCTATCAGATTTATGGTTTCTTGAGAAAACTAAATAATGAAAGATGGAAATCTTTCTAAAATGAAAATATTAACCTATCTATTTTAAGAACATATGTTAGAAAACCTGTTAGATTTATTCTCAATTCCACAATCTCATTTATGATATTTTGTCAATATATTTAGGGCATATCTATATACATATACTAAAACCGATGCATTGGTGCCTACGTGGCGGCACGTGAGTGCATCTGCATATGTGGCGGCGCGTGAGTGCATCTCGCAAAGCTTTCTCCCGTCAAAAAGGAAATATAATAAAAATAATTTTTTTTTACCATTAACACATATAATTGGATAGATGGAATGTCTTATAAAAGAGTAAATATTATATAATGAAAAAACTATATCAATATAATTAAACGTAGTATAGTAGTAATAATAAAAATATTTAATAAAACTAATTTTCATAGTCATACTTACCAAAAATATTAATAGATAAATATGTAACATTTGATAGGCGTTATTTTATTTATATTTAGATTATTTTTTGGTGGAAAAAATTATTTATTTCAAAATCAATCATTTAATAATTGTTATTTTATATCAATCTATATTATTTTTTGAGGCCAAAATAAATAATTAAAATATTACTCCCTCCGTATCAAAATATTTGTTGTTTTAGTTTGGGCACGTTTTTTAAGAACGATAAAAACTATATAAAATATCAATGATTTTATTAATTTACAAAAATAATTTCATACTTAATATAATTATCTATAAAATTATGAAAAAAAAATTTAATATTTTATAGATTTTTTCGCTTCTTAAAAAGTGTGCCAAAAAGTAAAAAGACAAGTATTTTGATACGGAGGTAGTATATAGCCATATATGTAGCCACAATCCATCCGTACATAGATATTTAGTAAAATAATTTAATAAATATATAGTACATATTTAATAAAAAAAGAATATTAAAATATTTTTAAAATCAACTATCTAACTAAATTACATGAGATTTAATTAACTATAGATTAGGAAGAAAAAAAACTTTTACGTAGTACCTTATAAATGTGAATTTTATTTATATTTTGAGAGAATCTAATTAAAAGATATTTAGATTATATATAACCCGTCGATTTTATTTATATTTATATTATTTTTTGGAGAAAAAAATAATTTATATTTAGATTAACGCATTCCCCGTACACGGGACGGGATCTACACTAGTTATATATATATAAAAGAAATCGATACTTAATTCATATAATAGATTCTTATAGAGATTACACATGTAACAGTAAATATAGGTGCACCTTTTATTATGGATAATTGGTATATAAGATGAGAACACAAGTTTGTCAAGCCCACAAACCCAACCATGCGACGATGTAGAAAGACCAACAATTAGAAGCCATAAAGAGAAATGTGAAGCAATAACATACAACAAGCAAATTAAACACCAAAGTTAATTAAGTTGTGGTCTAAATCTTCTTCAAAAATTCAATGACCTTAGTGTCATAAGCAGAGCAAGCCACTCGGTAGCCTTGGAAGCCTGATTCCTTGGCCAAGTACTCGAAGTCGTCCTCAGTCCTCTCCTTCCCTCCCGGGTTGTGGGCGAGCATGATTGCGTCCACGTGAAACACTGTCTTCGCCGCAATGCTAGACTCTGGAGCTACGGGTAGGATGTAGTCACATATGATCACCTTTCCGTGGTCTGGGAGGGCGTTATAGCTGTTCTTCAAGAACTTGATGCAGTGCTCGTCGCTCCAGTCATGGCATATCCACTGTCCAAAGTTTTAGTACCGGTCATTTTCATGTCCCAATTTTACATGTGTTATGTATATATAGTTTTGACTCACCTTCATGAATATGGCATCTCCTTTTGGCACACTTACGAACATGTCCCCACCTACATGCTCCACACCTATACAAAAAAACATGAGGTCATGATTCCGTCATGCTTATCGAGAGGCCAATTGATGGTGGATGTACCTGGAAAAGATGGAGCATCCTCGATGACATGAGGAAGATCGAAGTTGATCCCCTTGATGGATGGATACTTGGAGATGATCATGTTCAGGGTAGCTCCGATGCCACCACCAACATCCACCAAAGTGGAGATGCCTTGGAATCCTGTGTAGCTCGAAAGGATTTTCTTCATGGTTATGGTGGAGTGATTCGACATTCCGTTGTTGAAAACCTTGTTGAATCTTGGGTCGGTGCCATGGTACTCGAACGCGGACATCCCATACGCCTTGTTAAAAGGTATTCCGCCATCTAGAACCGCATCCTTCAAGTGATACCTAAGTAACAAAACAAAGGAATTATATATGCTTAATCCACATTGGTAATAGTATTTTTTTTTATTGATCATTAGATGTCATCCTTATTAATAAAATTGGACCGTATAAACTAAATTTTCAATTCGGTCCACCAACCACATTAAATGATAATGAATAAAGTAGGAGTGCTTGAATTATGTTTAGTTGTGATGCAAGGAAATTAGGGGTTGGTTTTGTTTGTCAATATTATCTTTCACAAATCTTCAATAATATATACGTGGAAAAGTATACATTATCTTAATTAAACAAAATATGTACATTTGAAATTATAATACTAAAAATAAAATTAAACTAGGTAGTAGGTAAAGTGGGGCCTAAAGTTGAAATTCTTGAGTGCGAACACGGAAAATGGGTTACCCACCCGGCTTTATCACCACTCATATCTGTACCCACCAGCCAAAAAAATCACATAAAAATGACATTTTCTTTTCCAATTTTTTGTACTTAGAATGGTGGCGGTGGGAAAGGAGTAGATCGATAAAACGATTTTGAAACTATAAATAAATAGTTTGGATAGCCCTATGTAGAGAGCCGTTAGTTAAAAAAAAACTAAAATTATAATTATATAAATTTAAAATTAAAATTTTTATTTTTTATATCTAAACTGGTGGTTTAGAAAACTATAAATATGACATTGTTGACTTAGAAGGTAGTGACAATATAATTAAGAATTAAATTAACTTAAATGTATTGATATGGTTTGGCGCGCTAAGCAAAATTCTTAGAAAATATTAGTCCAAATTTTGCATGAGTCTAATTTAGTTTTAGATTAGAATTTTAATCAACTTATGTAATAGACTTCGTGTCTATATGTTCTTAATTATACAAACTATTTGTTTGTGACTAGTTTATTAATAGCCAAAGTGATTAATTATTAATTTTTTAGTTTACATTATTATTTCAACTTCATACATGACACACCTCTTTGATCCCAATTCCCAACATTGGAATCTTTTTTTTTTTTAATAATAAACCTATATATATAATCTAATATTTAATTTTGATTAAGTCAAATAAAATGTACTTACGTTTCCAAAAAAGCGTCCTACTGGTATCGATCACTTTCCATCCCATAAAATCATAATATATATTCAAATTGAAGATTCATAATTTGGACACTATATAATCAAGAAATAATATATAATCATAATAATCTAGGGATACTTTCAACAAACCAAATATTTTGACAAGATATAGACCAACCTTTAATTATTTTTTATTTATATGCGAAATTAAGCAATTCACAACAGATTTATAAAATGATCAATTTTAAAGCAAAACTTGAAAATCTGTATCAATCTCACCTTTCTCGCCAACTATACCTACCCAATTTTCTCATTATGAAAAATTGAAAGCGATGCATTCCCAAAAAAAATAATTAAATCTATTTTAATAGAAATAAAAATAATTTAGACTATGTTTAAAATCATAATTTAATAAAAAGAAATAAGAGTGATAAATAAAATTACCAGCTCTCCATGAGAACCTTATCCTGGTTCATGAGGGAAAGGGCGGCGAGGCTGACCCCATCTTCGTTCTTGGTCAAGAAGCTTCCAACAGGGGCGAGTCCGTAGGCCCTCTCGACGCGGCCGTCGGGGAGAGTGCGGAGCTCGTAGGTGAACACCCCGTAGCTGGCGAGCAGGCGGAGCATGCGGTCGAGCATGGTGGCCGCCGCGGGGTTGGTGGAGGGGAGGTGGGAGGCGATCTCAGCAGGGGACATGTATCCGCCGGTGGCCCCTGTTCCTTTCTTGATGATCTCGAGGACGTCGAGCTCGATCAGCGCCTTGAGCACCATCGGAGGGACGGAGCCGCTGGTGATCGTCATGGCGAACGAGCACGCCTCGTCCTCCGCCGAGATGCCGCTCGCCTTGCCGGAGCTCATCTTAATTCGAACGATCTGGTTTTTCAAGATTCCTAATTGAGTGGTTTGTTTGAATGTTGTTGTTTTGGGTGGGAGAGTGTGGGCTGCTCTGGTGGTAAGGGATTGGAGGGGTTATAAACGGAAGAGAGCTCAACCACCACACTCGTAAGGACAAGGGAGTGGCGGGGGCCCACCACTTTCGGAGGAACGTCAATCCGTCATCCTTCTACCTTTGCGATGTTTCTGGTAAAACTTTGAATCATTGGTGGGTCCTACTTCCACCTCAACATTCATCCAATCAACTTCCGAAGCTCACAAGAGCTATGCACTTTTTTTATTTTACAAACCCATATGAGCTAGATGATGATCGAGCAACCTGGTTGCCTTTTCTGCAGACGTGGGAGAAGGAGAAGGAGATGTCCTCGAAGCCTTGGTCTAGGGCGAGCACATCGGAGAAGATCATTTCGATCCCCCACGAACACTTCCAAGACCCTTTGAGGACATTAATAATAGTTAGGTTGTTGCCCTCCACCTCGTGATTCCTCGATTAATTGCTTATGTAATGCCAAGGTGAAGTCCACAGACTCAACTTATAGCACGGAAGCCTTATCACAGGCTTGTGCTCCACATGTCAAAACTCTGCCCTGGTAGTAGCGAAATGACAAAACCAGAAGCCGCGCGGCCGAACGAAACCTTTTCTCCATTAAAATTTAGTTTTATGAATCCATCCTGTAGTTTTCACCACTTAATAACTTCTTTGACAACATAAACAGCCCGCACAAACTCCTGTGGTACTTGTCCAGGTTCATTAGGAGGTGTGGTCTTGAGTATTGGTTGCATCTCGCTTTGAAATGTCTATCTTCGTTGACATCATAAATATGATGTACAAACTTCGACATGTCAGTCACATTGAACGACAATATCAACTTACATTGCTCGAAATTAATTACAACATACTGCTCTAGAAGTTTGCGTGTGAAGAGAGTGTTAAGATGCTGGAGCCACAGACTCGGACTCGGGTTCCGGGTCATCGATTGCCTAGTGGGCTTAAGGCCCAAATCGGTTGTGTCTCAATTAGGCCCAATGGTTGATGTTTTGTTAGTACGGGTTTTATTGTTTGTTAGATATGTTGTTAGCTGTGTTGTTAGAGTAGTTAGTGTTAGCTTAGCTGTTGATCACAGTATATATAGCCTGTAGCTCTCATTTCTCATCTTCCAAGTTAATACAATACAGAAAATCCCCAAATCGAGTTTCTTCATGGTATCAGAGCTCGGAATCCGTTGATTCAGAGTTCTTGTTGATCGGAGTCTAGCTTAAGATTCCAAATTCGGTTTTGATCTAATATCTTGATTTGTTGCTATTTTTTTTGTGTCTGATAGTATGGAGAACGTCGAAAATCGCAATCCAAACGAAGAACAAGCTGGAGAACTGGTGAACAATGGATCGGTCGTCTACAATCCATTGTACTTGTCTGGATCTGATCATCCAGGGATGCAGCTGGTGGCATCCAAGTGGAGCAAGGTACTTTGGGGTCCATATAGAGTCAAGGCCATCACTGGAGCAAGGTACTTTCTTACCATAGTGGATGACCATACCAGGTACACTTGGACTTTTCTTTTGAAAGACAAGTTGCAGGTTTTCAATGTGATTGAAAACTTTATTTCTCTTGTTGAGAATCAGTATGCTACTATTGTCAAGTCTGTTCGAACAGACAATGGGACTGAGTTCACTCAGCATAGATGTGTTGAATTTCTTGCCAAGAAAGGGATATTACATCAGAGATCTGTTGTTGAAGTGCCACGGCAAAATGGAAGAGTAGAACGAAAGCACAGACATCTCATTGAGACAGCTCGTGCCATTAGAGTTCATGCTAACCTTCCTCTTCGTTTTTGGGGAGAATGTGTGCTTAGTGCTACACATATTATCAATAGATTACCCTCTTCAGTGATTGGATGGAAAACACCTTTTGAAATCTTGACTGGTTCCTTACCCTCCTATGATGATCTTAGAGTGATAGATTGTCTTTGTTATGCTTCCAAAAGCAAGGTAGCAAGGGACAAATTTGCTCCCTCGGCAAGGAGATGTGTTTTGTTGGGATATGCTCCTGGTCAAAAGGGTTACAGGGTCATGGATCTTGACACACAATCCTTGTTTATTGGTCGACACATTGTGTTCAGAGAACATATTTTCCCTTACAAACTGTCTAGTTTACAGTCCCGGGTAGAGTCAAGTGATACCTTACCTCTTGTTACCCTTGATACTGGAGAGGTTGCTTGGTCAAGCCCTTTCCTCATGAAACAACCTTCTAGCCAACATGAAGATTTAAGGTTCTCTGATGGCCATGCTCATAGTGAGCATCACAGTGTTGGACATGATCCACCATCTAATCACAGTGAGAATCACAGTGGTTCTAGCCCTCCTAGTGGTGATCTGTCTGCTGTCGGGGACTCTACAGATGAATTGTTTGGTGCTGATAACTCACCTGTCATTGTGCCCCGCCGGTCTACAAGAGGAGTTGCTCCACCTCCTCATCTCAATGATTACATATGCTCTTATCTGCCTACTAGAGGTGATTCTGATGCTTCTAACTCATTTGCAGTTTTTGCTATGCAATATCTATCTCATTTATCTCATGAGTATATTGCATCTATGGCAAATATGATTGATGTTCCTGAGCCTCATAGTTTCAAACAAGCCAAAGGCAATCCAGTTTGGGATGAGGCTATGCAGAAGGAGCTGCTAGCTTTGGATATCAACCATACTTGGATTATGACTGATTTACCCCCCGGGAAAAAGGCCATTGGCTCTAAGTGGGTTTAAAAGGTGAAATTTAGGCCTAATGGTGAAGTAGAACGTTACAAAGCAAGGTTAGTAGCTAAGGGGTTCAACCAAGTAAAAGATAAGGACTATAAGCACACGCTTTCACCTGTTGCCAAGCTTCCATCTGTTCGGGTTGTGCTAGCACTTGCAATTGCTAAAGGTTGGAATTTGCATCAGTTGGACATCAATAACTCATTCCTCCATGGGACACTAGATGAAGATGTGTATATGGTTCCACCAAAAGGTTATGATAAGGCTTTGCCCGGTCAAGTTTGCAAACTGGTTCGATCATTATATGGTTTGAAGCAAGCTAGCCGTCAGTGGAATATTACTCTTACAAAGTTCCTGATTTCTAAAGGTTTTCGTCAGTCTAAGCATGATTATTCATTGTTTACTAGAGGCCAATTGGGGTCCCAGATCATTGCCTTGGTCTATGTCGATGACATGCTCATCATGGGAGATTCAGATACTGATATTCATGAGCTCAAGCGCTCTTTGCATCAGGAATTTACTATCAAAGATCTGGGGTTTGCTAGGTATTTCTTGGGGATGGAAATTGCCAGAACCCCTCAAGGGATTCTCTTGAATCAACGCAAATACATTTTGGACATTCTTAGTAACTCTGGCATGTCCGAATCCAAGCCCACTCGCTTCCCTATGCAACAGGGCCTTCGTCTTGCTCCAACTGATGGTGATCCCTGTGAGGATCCAGAGAGATATCGACGTCTTATTGGACGTCTTCTGTATCTCACTCTGACGAGGCCCGACATCACCTATTCGGTCCAACAACTTAGTCAATTCGTCTCTAATCCCAGTCCCCAGACAACCTCACATGAATCGTTAGCTTACAGTGACACTGACTGGGGTAGTTGCTCATTCAATGCTCGATCTCTAACAGGCTATTGCGTCTTCTTGGGAGGAAAAATTGTTTTATGGAAAACGAAAAAACAGAAAACCGTGTCTAAGTCTACTGCTGAGAGCGAGTATCGGAGTATGTCTGCAGTAGCTAGTGAGCTCGTATGGCTTCATGGGTTGCTTTCTGATATGCTTGTTCATCCAACATTGCCTATCCCTTTACGATGTGACAACAAAGCTGCCTTGCGATTCGCTGTTAACCCTGTCTTCCACGAACGAACTAAGCACATTCGCATTGATGGCCATTTTGTTCATGAGATGGTTGAAAGTGGTTTTCTGTCCACTTTTTGTGTTCCTACGAGCCTACAGTTAGCTGACATATTTACTATACAATACATAAAATCCCCAAATCGAGTTTCTTCAGCGTGAGTAGAACCTTGCTTGAACTAGAATGAACCATTTTGCATGTTCTTGATTATATATCCTGCAGTTTAGGAGATCATACATCAATAAGTTGCAGAAGAGCACCATAGGAAAATAGCATCTACCTCAATCCACAATTCCCTTCATATCAGTCCTAATTATATGTCAGCATTCACATTCTACATGACAGATATTTCATTTTACTTGTCCCCTGTATATTCATACATGATAAAAAACAAAATTGATCCTATTCATATCAAATTTCACAAGATTTTTAACCTCATTATATCAAATTTTGACCTATTGATGCCAATATTCAATGCACACAATGCTTCCACATATTCAACCCGGCATTTTCCATTTGTACATGACAACAAGACATGTAATCATGTCACCTATATATATTTACACATGAGAGTCAACTAATTGATTCTATACATTTCAAATTTCACGTGATTTTTGAACATATTCATAACAAATTTGGACCTATTGATGTCAATATTCAATTCCCCTGTCCAATTTTAATCTACGCATATGAAAAACAGAATAGCTATTTGCACGGCTTATTTATCCCCAATTGCACGGACTGCAAACGCGTACGCCGAGTGCGCGCTTCTCCTGCTCGCAGTCCCCGTCTCCTCCTTTCGCCAGTCACCATCTCCGACCGCCTGGAATCCAGCCACATCGGCTCACCTCTGTTCATTCACCACCGTCTCCTCCTATCTCGTTCTCTATTCATCCTCCTATCTCGTTCTCCATTCACCACCGATGAACCCCTAAACCTCGCTGGCGCCTGTATCCTCAATTCCGCCTGATTCATCATCTTCTCGCTAGTTCCACCACCATCATCTTCGTACGTCGGCCATCACCGCTGCTTATCTAATTTGGCGTCTCGTTCTTCCTTTTCGCAACAACAAATCTACTCCTGGATGGTTTGTTTGCTCAGATCCAGGGCTCGTCGAAGCTTCTCTGGTGGCGCCACCACCCGATTTGGCTTACCCATTGCCGGATCTTTCAGATCCATAAGATTCCACACAAGATCCGCTCACTCTCATGCCCAGGTTTGGTTTCGAAAGCTTCACTCGGCGTCGTGATAGAACGTAGAAGTAGAAGGGCGATTATGAAGAGCGATAAAGAAGTGCTGGATCTCAAAGTTTCAGTGGGTTAAAGGAGAAAATGGAAGGACTGGAAGCTTGACGGAAAGAGAGACGGAAGGACTGGAAGTGCTGCAATTTCTTTCGAAAGTTTCAGAGGACGAAGAAGAAAGACGGAAAGAGAGGACAGAAAGATGATCGATTTAAAAAAAAAAAAACGCAACCGCGCATTGCGAGTGTGCGGTTGCATCTGTACGTAAAACGCGAAAAATTGGCCGTGTAAATAGTAAGCCCCTATGAAAAATCAATATTTCTAATATTTCCCCTAACCCTATTTCTAGGGCACCCCAACTTTGCCCAATTTCGCCCAAAATTGACAGATGTTGCCCAACATCTGTCAATTTTCCCCCTTTTTTGTCATTCACGGACTTCACTATATCATCGCGGGTAAATGTACTTTGAGGAATCCGAAGACCATGAAAGAGGACGAGGGCGGCGACGACTCCGGACTTGAAAGTAAATCAAGAGAAAGTAAAAAAAGGAAAAAAAAAAAGACCCGAGCGTTAATACATAAATTTAATCTTGTCGTTAGATGAAATCCATCTTATTGTTAGAATCGCCTTTTTTTGACGGTGGAATAGTAATTAATTAGCATTCTTTCTAATTAGGTACATACAACTGCATCCTGCAGGATAGGGATTAATGGTTAATGACGATGAGGGAATTTGGATGAACTGAACCACACAACCAATATGCACTAATTAATATTTAATTATGAGGAGTTTGGTGCTTAACTTGTTTTGTACGTATATTTTTTGAGCCACTGCACACAAGAGGATAAATGGATAATTGTATATAGCTAGCTAGTTTATTGATCAAAATTCTGTATTGCTATTCACTATTTGTCATATATATAGTAACATCTTAATTAATTAGATTCTAATTCAACAGCTAGTTAGTTGTAATTGTCCGAGAATTGGTCGTATTACTGTGGGTTAGGACACAAGTCAAACGGAGCGATAAAGCAACCACCTACTTATAAGGGATAATTATTAATTAAAGGCTTGTTGTGAATTCCTGTGAAAGCAAGACATAAATCCAAAACGACTAATGATGTTTTTGATTAATGATGCTCAACCACTAGTTAATCCATGAAGCCTTCCCAAATAAACAAATATTGGAGTATTAATTCAAAAGCGGGACCGTTTACCTCTTACAAAACAATCGATTCCATTTTCATTCACCAACTCTCCGACCCCCCACCAACCCCCCAAAAAAAATATCACACACCAACTTGAGTTTGAGGAGCTGTTCGTCTCCCTCCATATTTCCTACAAATGGGCTTTCATTCAATTGGGCTGTAGATGAATATCAGCCCAAAGTGAAGCCCATGAGGCCCATTATTGACAAGTAACATACCCGTCTAAATTAGTTGCATAAAAGTGGCCTACATGGACGGCTTTGGTTAGCTAACAAAAACGTCAACGAGTTCAAAATCTCAACAAGTTAACTTCATCGAATTTGATTCATATATGGAAAGTGCAATTTATGAAAATTTGATTGTCCTACACTACGCACTTTTTCGCACTTTTATGAAAATTTATGAACTATGATGTTCTCGTGCCGCATCCAGATCTCCTTTCCCTTGTTAAGAGATCATGTTATTGGGTGGTGGATCAACAATGTCATACTACTCAAATTCTTACCTTATTTTTAAAAAAAATTGATGATTTTTTAATGGTGATGTTCAACCCTTGTGCATATATATAAAGTCGGTGAACTATACTTTCTGTTAATGGTTTTAAAATGGAACTACATCAAGCTAATATACTAGGTCAAATATTGAAGGTAAGATGCAAGATTTTAAACTATGTTGATTTTGTTAGAACTTTAAACTCAATTAACGATGTTCCATCCTAAAATTAATTGACAAAAAAAGTAATCCACCGACTTTTATACAAGGCTTGAGTTTTCATTTTTTTCAATATGGGACAATCATCGTTCTCATCAAAACGTTTACTTTGTGATGAAATTTTTTTTACTTCGTTTTTTCAAACTTAATCACTTCAACATTAGGTGACCTCTATAAAGCTTATACTTTATGGGTAGTAACGTGTAATTTTTAACAAGTTTGTGTAAATATAGTTGTATTGTATATAATATCTATAGGCAATAGACAATGGGCGTGTTGGGTTATAATTTCATTTGGGCCTATTTCATGTTTGGATCGGGTTATGTTGTATGGGCTGGCCCAATTTTCTGTTTGCTGCTATATAAGACTTTGTCTTCTTCGATTGTACATCATCCAACACAGAAAATACAGAATTCCATTTTCTCTCCTTCCATTCAAATTTCTTCCAATTTCCATTGCTAAGGTTCAAATTACAGATCGATTTGGTATTCTAACATGGTATCAGAGCTCGATTTGGTAATTTGACCTTGAGTTCGTCTCAGATCTAGCTTTCCGAAGTGGTTCTTATCTGGTGTTCATTTTCCCGCTCGAAATATGCCTGATGAACAGCTGAAATTGGATCCCAACGATCCATACTATTTACACCCTAGTGACCATCCTGGATTGATCCTTGTTACTCCTCCTTTCGATGGAAAAGGATTTGGAGAATGGCAACGGTCGATTCGAATGGCTTTGTCTGCCAAAAACAAAACCGGCTTCATCACTGGCGCCATTGCCAAACCAGCTGCAGATCAGACGAAGATTCAGTGCTGGGAACGGTGCAACGACATGGTGTTTTCATGGATTTGCAACATTTTGAGTCCAGAAATTCGACGAAGCATTATTTACAACAATACGGCAAGTGCAGCTTGGAAACAACTGAATTCTCGCTTCAGCAAAATTGGAGGAACTCAGCTGTACTCTATACAGCAAGAGTTAGGTGCGTTAGCTCAAGGTACCAGCTCTTTCTCATCTTATTTCACAAAAATTAAATCTCTATGGGACGAATTAGAGAGTATGAAAAGCTTGTCGTCGTGTTCTTGTAAGAAGTGTGACTGTGGATATGTGGCCAACACTTCTAAGTATGATGAGAATCAGAAAACGATCCAACTGCTTATGGGACTTAACAGCTCTTACACTTCAGTTCGTGGATCTATTCTCTTGATGGATCCTTTGCCAGACGTGGATCGCGTCTATTATTTGATTTCCCAGGAAGAGAACCAGCGGGAAGGGAAGCCAGGATCTGGATCTAGTGTTGTGGATGGTGTCTCGATGTATGTCAAGGCGCCTGGCAGTTCCACTAACACTAAGAGTCCCAGTTTCAATCCTAATGCTGCTGCTAACTCTGGATCTGGTGCTTCTCAATCAGGAGGATTGAAGTTCAATTTTGACAAGTCAGGATCTGACAAGTCTCGTGGTGATAGGAAGCCTTTGTTCTGTACTAATTGTAAGAAAACCAATCACACCATAGATCGATGTTTCTTCATCATTGGATTCCCTCCAGACTATCCAGGAAGTAGAGAAATGAGGAAGGAAGGTACTGAGAAGCGGTTTGCAGGCTCAGTATCACAAAATCAGAAGCCAGATTTCTCAAAGGAGTAAATAGCACAGCTGGTGGCTCTATTGCAGGCTTCTGGATCCAGTACTTCCCACAGTAAAGAGCCTACATCTGATGATTTTGCCGGATTCTCAGGTACCACTCTATCTACACAGATCCTTGATGGCCGAGTTTGGATTATTGATAGTGGCGCCAGTGGTCACATGTGTAGTGATTTGAGTTTGTTTCAAAGCACCTATGTGTTGTCTCGTCCTTTCAAAATTACTCTGCCCACAGGAGAGACAACATTGATCACTACAGCTGGAACAATCACTCTTATGCAAGGCCTTCAATTGCATAGTGTTCTCTTTGTTCCAAAGTTTGTTTGCAATCTGGTTTCTGTAGGAAAGTTGATCAGAGAACTTCATTGCTTTGTGTTGTTCACTGAAAATGGGTGCTACTTGCAGGCTCCTTCAATGATGACACCTATGAAGATTGGTGAACTGGTTAAAGATCTATTTGTCTTAGGGCTCCCTTCACCAGCCAGTCTTGCTGCTCACTCTACTCACTCTTCTTCCAAGTTGAATAAATCGCCAGTTGCAGTGGATGCTTCAATTTGGCATAAGAGGCTAGGCCACTTACCTTCCCACAGGTTGTGTAAACTTCCTTGTGTGAATATGACAAACAATAGTGCTTTTGATCTAAGAAATTGTTCAGTTTGTGCACGTGCTAGGCAAGCACGTTTGCCTTTTCCTTTGAGTTCAATTCAGACAATTGATGCTTTTGAATTAATACATGCTGATGTTTGGGGGCCATACCGTGTTCCTACCTATGATAACTTCAGATATTTCTTGACTTTAGTTGATGACTTCACTAGAGTAACTTGGGTGCAATTGCTCCCAACAAAGTCTGTGGCATTTCTTGCCATTAAGCAATTCTTTGCCTTTGCTGAGAGGCAGTTTGGGAAGAGAATTAAAATCCTCAGGTCAGATAATGCCTTTGAATTAGGAGCAAGCAATGAGCATGCTCAATTCCTTTTGGACAATGGAATAGTTCACCAACGATCATGCACTGCTACCCCACAGCAAAATGGGGTTGTCGAGAGGAAACATAGGCACATACTTGAGGTTGCTAGGAGTCTTATGTTTGAATCTGGATTGCCTAGACGATTCTGGGGTGATAGTGTGCTCACTGCAGTGCACTTAATCAATAAGTTCCCTAGTCAATTGCTGAAGCAGAAGTCTCCCTTTGAGTTGCTGCATCACAGGCCTCCCTCCTTTGGTTATTTGCGTTGCTTTGGGTCATTATGTTTTGCCTCTACTCTCCAGCAAGGGAGAGATGAGTTTGATGCAAGGGCTTCTCCTTGTATTCTTCTTGGTTATCCAGGGGGTAAAAAGGGATATAAGCTGTTTAATCTAGAGACAAAGTGTACTTTTGTGTCTAGAGATGTGATGTTTCATGAAGAGGTTTTCCCTTATAAAAACTCTTCTCCTGTCTCTCCTAATGCAGCACCTGAGCATCCTCCCTTTTCTTTGGCCTCTCCTTCTCCACATCTGGTTGTGGATGACTCCCCTAGTTATTCTCCTCCTGTGATTGTTGATCACAATATGGATGCCTTGAGTAGTTCCCCTTTGATCACTGCTCCTAGACACTCAGACAGAGAGCATCATCCTCCATCCCATCTTTCAGATTATGTGTGCAGTCATTGTTCTGATATAGAGGTCTGTTTTCACACACTCACTTCCACTTTTGACTTTCCTTCTACATCTGCCACAACTGTTCAGCCCCCAGAACATGAACCACTTACTTTCAATGAGGCCTGTGAGTTTGCTGTGTGGCAGAATACTATGACAAATGAGTTTCAAGAATTAGATGCTACTCATACTTGGGATATTGTTGAACTGCCTAGAGGAAAACGTGCCATTTCTTGCAAATGGGTTTACAAAATTAAGAGAAAAGCTGATGGGAGTGTAGAAAGATATAAGGCTCGTCTAGTAGCTAAAGGGTTCACACAGCAGGAAGGTGTGGACTATAATGAGACATTCTCCCCAGTTGTAAAGATGACTACTGTCCGAATTCTTGTCACCATTGCTTTGCATCATCAATGGCCTGTTTTGCAATTGGATGTTAACAACACTTTCCTACATGGGACGTTGGATGAGGAAGTTTTCATGAAAATTCCTCCTGGTTTAGATGTCCATGGCAAGAATTTGGTTTGCCGCTTGAGGAAGTCTCTATACGGCCTTAAACAAGCCTCCAGGCAATGGTATGCCCGCCTTTCTCAGGCCTTACTCAACCGTGGCTATGCATTCTCTCAGAATGACCATTCCTTGTTCTTCCGCAAGAGCAAAGGCCTGTGTGTTTTTGTTGCTGTTTATGTCGACGACATCTTGGTTACTGGTAGTGACTTTGCTGAGGTTCAGGATCTCAAGATGTTTTTGGATTTGGAGTTTCGTATCAAGGACTTGGGGAATTTAAGCTTCTTTTTAGGAATCGAATTTGTTCCAGTGCCTGGGGGAATGTTGCTTAGCCAGCAACGTTTCATTAACGACATTTTCCTGGATTTTCCATGTTCAGGATCTCCAGTTGCTTCCCCTTTGGATCCCCATCTGCAATTGTGTTATGCTTGATAATCCCACTCACTACAGACGTCTCATTGGGAAGTTAAATTTCCTTGTTCATACCCGCCCTGACCTTGCCTTCACAGTTCAGTTTCTCAGTCAATTCCTCCATTGTCCTCGCCAGCCTCATATGGACGCTGCTCTTCATGTTTTACGGTATCTCAAAGGCACTTCTGCAAAGGGGCTTTTGCTTTCTGCAACTCAATCTCTCGATCTTCGGGCTTATTGTGATGCAGACTGGGCAAGCTGCCCATTCTCTCGCAAATCTGTGAGCGGCTATGTTATTTTTCTGGGCGCTTGTCTGATTTCATGGAAGTCGAAGAAGCAACAGAGTGTGTCCCTTTCTTCCGCGGAAGCTGAGTATAGGTCCATTCGTCGAGTTTGTACTGAGCTTGCCTGGCTCACTCGTTTATTGTCCAATTTTGTGGTTTCTGGAATTACTCCGATTCCGGTTAAGTGTGACAATCAGGCTGCTGTTCATATCACCCGCAACAACCCTGTATTTCACGAGCGGACGAAGCATATAGAGCTCGACTGTCACTACGCGCGAGAGAAGCTACTTGAAGGACTTATTTCTCTTGGTCATGTCCCCTCCCATGCCCAATTAGCGGATTTCTTGACTAAGAACATCCCCGGCGTTCATCTCCGGCCACTTCTTCGCAAGATCGGCGTCGTTGAGCCACCGCCTTGATCTTGAGGGGGGGTGTTGGGTTATAATTTCATTTGGGCCTATTTCATGTTTGGATCGGGTTATGTTGTATGGGCTGGCCCAATTTTCTGTTTGCTGCTATATAAGACTTTGTCTTCTTCGATTGTACATCATCCAACACAGAAAATACAGAATTCCATTTTCTCTCCTTCCATTCAAATTTCTTCCAATTTCCATTGCTAAGGTTCAAATTACAGATCGGTTTGGTATTCTAACAGGGCGCTAGGCATGAGATCCATACATGATGGAAAAAGCTCAAGCTGCAGCCATAACAAATATATAAAGTGCTGTTTGATCTTATTGATTGACGCATCAATACAGTTTTTAGTAACATTTCTAATAACTGGTCTTTTTAAGATAAGTTTGTTCACGACCATGCTTGTTACGTTTCACACATCAATTGATCACCCTGCAATTAGCTCGGATTTCGCCTTCATAGCCAGTGAGGACTCCGATTCGGCCCATCTTCACCATCGAATTCGCAAAGTCCTGCTGCCACAGGTAAGGGTTATACGCATACTGGTTAACCTGGTTGGCTGTGCCCGACGATGACAAGATGGCCTGATCCGATGCGAAGAGGCCCCGATTTGACAATACCCCTTTGTAGTACTCAATGTCGAGCGTCGTGGGACTCGATGGGTCCATCGGAACCACTGAGCTCGTGTCGCTACTCCAACTTGGACACTGCTGCTCCAGCTGCGCTGCATAGGACACGTCTAGCGATGGGTCCGTCGCTGCGTTTGTGCTGAAGTTGTACAACCGCCTCGTTATCGACGTGCAGTGTGACCGCCCTATCGTATGAGCTCCTGATCAACACAAACATTTCATTTCATACTACTTTTATGAATTAGACAAGGTAATTTTAGGGGAATATTGATAAATACAGCATTAATTTTTACTAGATATACTGGTAAACACCACACCTTGTTACCTAATTAATTCTGCAACAAATTGTGAAACTATCTATACCCACAACATGTTGCTGACTGCCATAGGAAAGATTTTTTTTTTCTTTTTGTATTTTTAAATAGGCAGGCATGTTGTGGAGTTCCTATATTTATTTATTTTTGCTTCAAAATTTTGATGCCTCTAACAAGGTACTCCACGACTTGTTGCGGAGCTGAGCGGTGTATCTAGTAAAAATAAGTGGTGTATTTAGCAAATACGTTATTTTATGACAGTAAGATCGAGATCCATCTTCTAACCCAACATCTTCGCCTGATAGATATTACGACGAATGATTTAGGGTTCATATATAAAAGTTCCTACCAGATAGAGTGACCATATCTTGTTGCGATAATCCAACACCAGCGAATATTTGCGTGAGCAGATCAAGATCCGCGGATGGAGGTGGTAAGTTTTGGAAGGCCTCTATATCTCGCGAAATTCGTCCATCTCTTCTCCCTGACGGAACATCATATCCCATCCCTCCGGCCTGCACAGAAATTAAAAAGTTAGTTGATAAACCAAAACCATATATTAGATGCCTTTAGAAAGTAGAGGAATTATTGATGTTGTTCTTGCTAGCTACTTGCCATTTCAGTGGCATCTCTAGCTGCATAAGCTAGAATGTCAGCACAGGAGACGACGCCTGGACACATAGCCTCAAGCCTAGCCTTAATGTTGTCGATGATCTCAAACCCTCTAAGGCTAGGATAGTTTGGTGGCGAATCTTTCTCAGCTGTGTTGGATGGAGTGGAATCAATCAGCACCGAAGCATCACAACCCTACCAAAAGTTATAGAAGAACTCGTGAGCAGGCACGAAACAAGGAACTAGGTAAGGATTAATGGAAAATATAGGAAGCTTACACGAACGAAGCAATCGTGGAAGTGCAAGCGAACAAGACCAGCAGCCATACCCATGTCAGTCATGACCCCTCTCCTGACCTCATCTTTGATAATGTACTCAGCAAAGCCACAAGTTTGGCTGTAAAACCCAAACTGCAGCTGTGCTTCTAAGTGAAGAAGACCACTTAGAAGCACAAAGCCAACAACAACTGACTTCAAAAGGGAGTGACTCTTTGAGCTCATTTTAATTTACTGAATTGTTAGCTAGTAGCTTGATTAATGGGAGTGTGTGCATTGTGGGCATTTTATAGTGAAATTGAAACCTAGAAAAGTCATTATCAGCTCATGAATTATATATAATTTAATATGAGTAGCACAAGATTAAGTGCAGCATGAGAGGGCATACACTGGTTTATACTAGAGAAAAGAAAGTGCATGTGGGCAATTGGTGACCCCTTCGATCTACTTTCTTCAAAGTGGGCTGCTGGATTCGGATCAGAAACGGGTTGGTACTTGGTATGATAATTAACGGTAGCAAATTTGCTCACCTCAGTTATACGGATATTAGAAGTGGATATATAAGAGTTTTTCCTTTAATTTCAAGTTTTGAGAGGACAATGAATTTGAAAAGTATTTGATGATATAAGTTCGTGTTATGAATGTGATAATGAAAAAAAAAAAATGAATTTATTAATGTGTGTTTAATTTGAAAAGTATTTGATAATTTTGACTTCAATATAATGAAGAAAGAATGTGTAGATTGATTTAAGTATTGTCAACTTTGATATTGATTGGAAAACTAGCTTTAGTACAAATGAATAATGCTAGTTATCATAGTAAGCTGATGAGTGATAAAATAAGCTCATAATTATGCAATTCCAGCGAAGCGCCTTCTTCAAAGTAAAAAAACAGAAGTAGGCACACCACACCTCGCTCCAATCTAATTAAACAATTAGGTTTCCATAAAATATGGCATTTGAGCTCTTACCGCAAATATTAATTTTTAAAAACCTACGGAATATTAATTATTAAAGATCTTTTTTTCTCAATAGTTACTCCACCTCGTCGATAAAGGAGTTAAATTCTCGTTCGAATCTCTTGTACGTTAAGGGTTTGGGGATTTTTTTCTTCTTTTAATAAGGCGAAAATTTGAGGTGTGTCAAATCACGGTTGTACCATCACCTAAGACTCTAAGAGTGTCATTGCAAGCAAGAGTAGAACTCAAAGTCGAAACTCCAAGGAAAGAAGCGGAATCCAAGGCTAGGTGAGCAAGACGGTCGACTGTCATATTGACCTTCCTGAAGATGTGGAAAATGGATACCATCTCAAAGGAACTGAGCAAAAGAAGAACATCTAAAATAAGCATTTCGATCTCCTAGGGCGTCAACCAGGCTCCGTTGATCGCATTCACAATTCCGAGACAATCGCCTCCCATACAGCAAGTCTTCGAATCCCTCTTCGCAGCTTCCACCAATCCGAGCTGCAATCCCACCACCTTGGCTTGTAAAGCCGACACCTTTCTACATCTTTTGGCATCGCAAGTGATCTTTCTTTGTGCAAAAGCGCAAGGAGTTTTTTCTTCTAATTTCCCCTACAAAAGGGTGTAAGGTTAAAACTTTTATTTTGGACACTCCTATCCTATATATAAGAAAATATAAATCCTTTAATTAAAATAAAAATATGGCTAAATAAGGGGGTTCCTATTTACACAGTCAATTTTTCGCTTAATACACGAATGTAATTGCGCATTGCGGAGCCGCGAATTCGCAATGCGCGTGCGCAGTTTTTTTTTTTTAAGTTTTGGGGAACAATTAATGGTGAAGACGAGAGACTTCTTACTTCCTCTAATTAATGGATCAGCCCTCAAATTCAATTGATCATTTTTTAAGCATTCAAATTCAATTTAATGAAGATTACTTCTGATAAAGATAAGCTAAGCCCTCAAAAAGCTCATCTCCGGTCTAATTAATGACGAATTGTCTCCCAATTTATGAAGAGCCCCTCTTCCCTTGTCTTCTTCTCGTCTTCTGCAAAGCCAATAACTCATCTCCGATTTACTCTCAGTCGCCACCGCTGCCCCCACCGGCACCTTCAACAAGGGTCACTGATCACCTACCCTTTCGCCTCCGTTGAATCCCTCTTACCCCCATCTTCTATCACTTCCTCAGTTCAGAAACCCCTGTTGCTGCCTCCCACACCTATGCGCAAGCCCCGTGCCCCGAAACGGCGAAACCTTCAATGAAAGGGTTAGAAAGAGCGCATCCGGAGTGCGCGTTCTCAAGTCCGCGAATCTGAAGTCCATGCCTGTGTCTGTGACCGATCAAGCCAAAGGTAAGACATCCGCGCACTCACAGTCCGCGTTCGCAAAAGGATCGTGTAATTAGCGAGATTATGACCGTGTATTTATCAATTCCACTAAAGAATTATAAGTGGGCCAATCTTTCCTAAATTACAATGTTTAACCTATGTTGCCCCTTATATAATACTAGGATTGGTATGGTACGGTAACCACAAACAAATGGTGCTATCATTACCATATACCACCTATACGTCAATTTTAATATCACGTACCAGCCACAAATAGTGGTAACCAATGATGTTGGTAACAATGTTTGTGCTTAACATTGGTACGATACCATGGTTATCAAGCCTAGCAATTAAGAGTAAGGATTTTAAAACTTACAAATTTTGAGAATGAGACTTACATAGAAATCAGTGTAGGCTAGCTGGATGGATTCCATTTGAGAGCAATTGTGAAATCTTCGATGGAAGTCTGAAACGACGCTACTTCGTTGCAAGCTGATCAGATTGAGTTAGTCTAGAATGACGCTATTTCGAGCCTCCAACTATGAGAGAGAGAGAGAGATACGAGATCTAGAGAGAGTAGACAATATATTTTCAATCGGGCTTAACATTTTCTTTTATTGTTTAATATTTCACATTAAATTACATGATAATATTTTAAAATTATAATAAAATCATTAATAATTATAATATACTTTAGTTATACGTATTATACTAACATTAAATAATAAATTAAAAAATTATATATATACTCGGTAACCATGATATTCCATATACATTTACCAATATCGTACCGACTTATATTGATTACCATCACGATAGTAACCAACATTGCCGGTTACCATCACAATGGCAACCAATGTACTTTGAAATGATTGATATAGTAATTTTTCTACCATTTTTCAACCCTGCTTAATACATAAGTTAGAAAACCGGATTTATATATAATCCATATATAAGAGGAGGACGGAATTGATTGGATAATATTTAGAGCTAAATTAGTCTTAATTAATTACATAAAAAGAAACATCAAAGTTAATGATTAAAAGGGTGATGCAAGAACATGACAAGAGAAGTAGGTATGCATGGCACCGGAGAAGGTGCATAACATAACCCAAAAGTCAAAAGTCTCTATCTTTCTTGACTTTGGAGTTTGGAGTGTATCAGTGTATGCAGATCGAATCCAAGTGGTTACACACAAGATTTCATATTTTCATTTATTTAATCAATTTAAATGTCTTTAATTAAGCAGCTGGCCGGGTGATATCTACGCAGTACATTCTGATTACGAGCCTCAATGTTCGATCTTCCATTATATTATATTATATATGCAAGAAAACTTTGGATTCAATATCCATGTATTATGTATATATGGTTCTTCACATCTTTAAGTTCATCTTATAACATATGGTTCAATTCTCAAGTTGGATTATAGCCAATACGAATTTATCTTTTCGTAAAAAAAATGAAGATTAATAATTGTAAAAAGTTAAAAATCAAGATCACATTATCATACTTTCAACAGTTAATGATCCACTGACCACTATACTTTAATTATACGATAACTTACAGTGTCAATCTTGTGAGTAAAAAAATACATATAAAAAAGAAATTTGACTAATCGCTCAAAATTGATCAAATAGAAAGGTAGGAACGTGATGGTGCATTAATAAGTGAATGCGGGGTAATGTATATCTGTATATTACTTTTACTTTAATGTGGTTTTATCTCAACAATTAACATCAAAACAACTCTTTGATCAGTTTTTGTTAAATGGGTTGTCTAAGAAGCATGCATATTCCTCCTCTATAATCATATCTATCTATCCATTAATATTAATTAGTTGCAATAACCCTTTGCGTTTTCGATTTCTTTTCCCTCCGATATCCATTTCTCAAACGAGTGGAGGAATTTGGCTGTACAAATGTGCAATTTACTGTTTACAATACACTCAGATCGAATGTAAGCGTATGTAATTGATCCAAAAAGCCTCAAATTTGGGAGATTTCATCATCCATCCACTGATCATCTAACAATAAACTGATGCAAGGTTGTCGTTTAGCGTCGGCTGCAGCACTAATGCAGCGTTGGTTCCTTTTTATTGCTTTTTGTTAACACTAAACATAAATCCCCAATTGATTACCAATTGCAATCTACATATTAAACTAATCCTATTGGTAATATGTGGGATTAATCATCTTCAAATAACCTATTCTCAACCTTCATATTCTAATGCAACTTCCCTCAGCTGAAAATGCAGACTAATTCAACTTCACTACACACACATCACTTCGGCCGAGCTGGGCTCATTTGATGCGTCTGTATCGTCGCCTTATTAGCGCGAATAAAAACCTTGTCAGCAGCCCTAGTAAACAATCAACACATCGCATCAAACGCGCCCAAAAGTCTTCCAAAAGTTTTTTTATAAGGTATAGAAAGAGTTTAAACGCTTATTACATCTTAACATGTAAAGTTAGTGCATCATCAACCTGCATACCAGTTTATATACAAGTTGCTAGACAACGAGAGATCGTCTTCTGTTTAGACGCAGTAGGGGCGTTTTGGGAATGCATCCTTAATAACATGTTCCCATTCATCAAAGAGCTCGTCTCCAGCTGCATTTACTTTATAAGGCTTGTCGTTGCCCGGCTTGAAAGACGCAGAAGCGTCCAATGAGTACTTCACACTCTCCCCTTTGCGCTGTACATCCAATCCATCCACTTGCCCTGGTAGCTGATGAGTATCCATGTGCAGCGACGAGGATGGATGTTCTGTTCGGCTTTTTAGGATATTGAATCTGGACATAACAGAAGCCTCGACATCATCCTTGTGGCCAGCTAGGCTTGCGAAATAGGAATCCTGGGATGAGTGATTTGAAGATGTGGGTTCAGAGTTCCTGCTAGGTGATTTTTCGTCTTCTGTGTTCAGGGACTCTATGTTGTCAGCACGGGACTTCAAGATTTGAAGTCTAGCCATGACTGAGGCTTCACTGTCATTAGCATTGCTTTGAGGGACAACACCAAGAAAATCTAAGGTCGGTAATCGTGTATATTTGAACTCAGAGTTGGGAGGTTTCAAGTCATTGACCACAGATCCAAGGGTACAAAATCTTGCTGCGATTGACGACTCCGTGCCAGTTGAATAGCTGTGTTGGCTTGGATTTAGAACAACCTCTTCATCTGACAACATTTTGAGCACATATAAGAAAACTCAAGACAATTAAGGCAAAATAATTGAATGCGTAGCTTTGAATACCATTCGTCCGGAGATGCTCCCTTTTCTCCATCTCTGTTTTCAACCTTTTAAAGCGAGATTTGACAGTTGTGGCACATAGTGCAGCTTCAGCTTCAAGCCACAGATTCTTATACAAGACAGTTTCTGGTTGCAATTCCTCACTAGGAAATTTCATGTCCAATACCCTCTTTATAGCCTGATTGCAAAAATTTTGAACATAAGTTTACTCATCCTCAAACTAGTGAGCCCTCTAATATGAACAACAAAGGGAGAGACACGTACCTGCACGGCGTCAGCTTCTCTAACTGTCTCCACATCATCCTTTACAAAAGAAGAATCTGAAAGACCTTCATTTCTTTTAGTAAAGGTATCATGCTCTTCGTCCCCAAGAATATCAAGGCCATGTGGATCAGTGTGAGCAGTTGTAACCTTCCTAACCTGGGAATAAATGACAACATAAACACGAGTACATTCTCTGCTATAAACGGGGAAAAAATATGCACTTGACAGGATAAAAGTGGATGATTTTTTTTGAAGATTGCAAGTAGCACGATAGCTTCACTTTTGAGAAAAAAAACCTACCATTTGAGACTGCAGTGCATCTTCATGATAAGAGGTACCCTGTTGGAGATCCAAAGCTTTTTCTGTTTGAGTAATATCATCAGCTTCCTTCACCAGACAACAGTTCAAATTGCTGATTATGTGCTTGAGAGCAGTATTATCTAGTTCTGTGGATGTGGCATCACTCTTTAAGCAGCGATCCACGAGTACTTGCGAAAGGGCCTTTATCGCATTTAGTAGCACACTCGTATCAACTTCTGAAAGTGTCTTCATTACATTTTCAGAAGGTGAATGGACAAGGCGGTCAACAACATTAGTTGGAGCACAAGAAAATCCTTTAGATGTGGGAGGTACAATGCACTTACCCTTCATTTCAGCAAAAGATGCTACCACTTTCACTGCAAGTTTTTCTTCCGGCACAACCTCACAATCTTCTGAACTTGTTTGCAAGGCCTGAGGACTTTTAGAACTACAAGCAATTCCAGAGTAATTCAAAAGGCTGAGCTCATTCCCTCTATCAAGATTTAGCTGATTCTTTTTATCAAGGGGCCCAGAACCCTCTTTACCATACAGCTCCATACTACGACAAATCTGCTTCGTACTACATAAATCACCACATTCTTTAGATACATAGTTGGATTCTGAAGACTTATTTGAAGAATTCTTGTCAATTACTTCTTGTGAGACATGTACGTTACTATTTGTATCGAGTCCAGCAGGGCTTTGCTTATGCTCTTCACTATCAAACTTGAAACTTGATTCCCACTTACCCACAATATCTTCTGGACCAACCAACTTAGAGTCTTCAATTGGAGTAAAAGAAGTTGCTAGAGCTCCTTTCCAGCAAGGTGAATCCACTCCAGGGTTCTGAATTTCTGGACCATCTGATGAAATCTCCTTGGAAAAAAATGTCACTGCAGTGTCTGTGTTGGAATTCATCTTAACAAAATCTGTCATGCTTGAGTGAGGATTTGGAGTCACAGATTTTGTCTTCGAGAGCTGATCAAAGCAATCAGCGTTACGATGTTTCTTTATATTATCATCCATTTTAGTAGAGGGCAATCTTGTAAGAAAACTATCAGACTTTCCTGTGTAGCTTCTCTCTTGGCAGTTCAGACCAAATGGATGATAAGGAACAAAGTCAGATGCTGTCCCGATTTTATCAATCGATTTGCTGTTAGGAGAATTCACTGTTACAGAGTGAACTGCATCTTGTGGTGATGGAAACCCACCAAATGTCATTTTAGTCTGATTTGCAGGGGACGGTCTCATTGTTGATGGAGAATCAAGGAAATAAGAATCAGTATAATTTGCATGCTTGTCTTGTGAATCAAGCGGAGACCCATAAAGGCCAGAGTATTTTGGACGTGGATCCTGAAGATGACGATTTTTATTGCAGGGAGATGTAGAGCCCGTTGCAGGCCGCCCTATACACCTTCCAGTAGCACTTCCTGAATAAGGTTCCTTGAAAGATTTACGATCTTCAATACTTCTGGATCTAAAATTAATTTCTCCTCCAAAACCACCAAAGCTGTTTTCTGACACGGCAGATGTCTCCAAATATGATTCTAAGTTCCCAACTGCAAGTGTCCCAACACGAAAAAGCATAATGATATACCCATAATCAGGGCCTCATTCAAATTCAAATAAATTTACTTCAGAGTGAAATACAAATCCCATAGAAACAATAAACTTTAGAAATTCACAAAGGAAGAAAAGCATATAAGGAAGTAAGGAACAAACATAACAAATGGGACTTGAAATGGCAGTTCCGATAGGTGTTTCATATGAGTATGACAGCTCCATCTAAAATATAAATAAGTAATAGACAAGATCACTTCGGGGTTAAAAGGCTGTGATCTCCACTCTGATATCCACAGCAAATAAGAAATTCCCACAATTATTAGCAACCAATCAGCATGTTAACGTATTTATGAATCACACGGCAAAAAATGAAGTAGCTTGTCGTTGAACACTGCATTAATGTAAGAGAGAAGAGAGATACACCTTTCTTCATGGTTTTCTGACCTATTGATGAACCAGAACGCTTATAATCTTGTGGACCAAGACTCAACGAGTTGCGTCGCTCCACATTGCTCAAACCATTCCACAAAGCACTCCGTTCTGGGTCGTATTTCACACTAGATGTCAGTTGTGTATCATCAACTTGAGATGAGCCACTCAATTTCAGCTCATTACAGGCAACCGATTCACGATCAACCACATCGACATATGGAGGATAATATGGTTTGGCATCAACAAGACTAGTCGGCACTGGATTCATATATTGTCCATGAGGAAACCATTCATATCCATCACTCACCACAGATTTCAGAGGGGCTAAAGGGTCACATTGTGAACTGTTATTGGGTTGAGAACCAGGGAATCCATGAACTTCAGAGGAAAATTTGCCATTCCTTGAGCTGTTTTCTATGAAATTCGAAGGGGACCAAACTGGTCTTGGACGATCAAAGTGGGGACCATAGGGCATTTCAGTGAAATTCAAAGGCGGGTTCGAATTGGGCTGTTTCTGATAGGGTTTATCAAAGGTAAAGGGCGGGGCCAAAGGCGACAAATTCGAAGATGAAGTAGATCTTCCACCTACACTGTGGGAACCCAGTGGCATCATAATTCTTTAGTTTTTTCTTCTTCTTCACAACTTTTAGGGTTTCCTCAGCAGAAGATTGGCATAGCTGATCAAAACCCATGAACAAACCGAGAACAAAGTGTATGATTTCAAGCAAATTAAAAAAAAAATCTAGGGCACAGACGAACAAAATTCAAGAACAGGCAAATAAACAGCAAGAGAGTGTAAATTGAGATAAGAATTGGCAATGGAAGATGGGAATGGGGGATTGAATAGAGATTGAGGTTAACGTTACCTGGTGGGGCGAACGGGGGAAGCCTCCCAAGTCCCAACTATGAGTGGGTAAGAATCCAATCTTTGATATTTAAGTTAAATCTGATTCTGGTCAGCGGAAATCCCTAATTTCTCACAATCTGCAAGGAGCGTTAAACTGAACACCATCCTCATCGCGCATCACACGTTGATTGATAGTTTCGATACGCACAATCCTAAGCCACAAAAACATGATTCACATTTCACACAAATTTTTTTTTTGTGTAGACCTACACAAGAGCCAAGGGCCCAAGGGGGTCCGGTTAAGGACGGCTGCGGGTAAGGTTAGTCCGGGTATAGAGTCAGGGTTAGAGGTTTGGTGAATCGGCAATTTGATGGTTTTAATCGTACATTTAAAAAAGGGAGAACCAAGGAGCTATCAACACGCATCTAGAATGTGTGCAGGGCGCAACCAACACTCATGTATCTTGGTTCCACGGTATTTATAAATTTTTTCTTTTTAAAAACTCTTACACGCATCCAAGATGTGTGTGCCCTGTTGGGAATAATGCTTAAATAAAGGTTTTATAAGAGGCGTTATTTTCCGCAATATTATTCATATTTAAAGAAAAGGAAAATGGTTTTAAAATTGGTTAGAAGGTTTTTCTCAACTACCTAAGTTGGTGGGAGAGTGGGGTGTTGGTTTTAACACGCTCCCATCATCATAAAAAGAGGTTTTTAGGTTTTAGAAGAAACAGACGCACGTCTTCTTCTTTCTCCTCTTCTCTTGAGAAAAGTTCTGAGTTCCTGGTGATTCCATCTCTTCGATTGCGAGTGCACGCTTTTGAAGAGCGCTGTGTAACCTTGGGGGCGATGCCATGAAGCCGACTTGCACCGTGGTCGGGGCGAAATCGCTTCTAAGGCAGTGGGTTCGGATATATACCACGCCACAGCCATTTGTGTTTTGAGATAAGTTTTCTACTTGGTTTTTCAATACGTTTGATGAATTCTATGAATCAATTGATGGTTTTTACTAACAGTTTAGAAGCGATTTTTCGTTTGTTAGAAGATTACCATTCATCGTAGAAAGCTCATATTCAATGGCTATGACAATTGCGATCTCCCACGCCTTATGGTCGAACTACGAACTTTGATGCGTCGAAGGATTGAATCTAGATGATCGGAGGAAAAATCCCAAGGAGGAGCTCTCTGAGATTATGGAGCCGGATTAAATCAGACCTCTGCCTAAGATTGAAAAAGGGCAAGTCTTCTTCAACCTCACGCTCTCCTCCTCTCTCAATTTACTGGATTTGCTTTCTATTTAGGCACACGTGTGGGCTGATTCGTTTTTTGTTTTCAGTCTAACGCGTGCTCGTTGTAGGAGGAATCCAGTGCTTGAATTTGGGGTTTTGTTCCTGATTTCTTGAAGGTTTCTTGGGAAAACCTTGGGATGATTTCGAAAAGGGCTAAAATCGTAGCTGCCTTCATGAATTCGACATCGGTGAAGTGACGATTGCATTGGTAGCGATTGGTTGTGAACGATCTGGTGCAGCTCCGCGGTTGAGATCTCTCGGCCAGACTTAAGGCTTGGCGGCATCAATCTTGCAACCGGACTCCCTACCGGAGCAATTGGAGGCAGCGGCGCCACCGCCTTGAGCGTCGGCGGCAAAGAGTGAGGAGAGCTTCTACTCTTCTCAAATTCGCAGCATACGGGCTTTACTGGTGACTGGTGGTTCTCGGCCTTGTTCTTCGACTGGAATAGAGATCTGGGCTGGGTGGCGCTTGGTTCATCACCTTACTCCTCGTCGGTGGTGCTAGCGTTGCCGCCCAGCGTCGTCGATAGCGAGGCGACAGTGAAGAAGATGACCGGAGACGACGACCGTGAACAAGGCGGCGCCGCTGATGTTGCCCACCCTTCGTGGGTGTTGGTGGTGTCGGGCGCCGTCGCCTGTGGTTGTCACCGATGACCACGAGCAAGCCTGAAAGGATGGCGGCGCTGTGAGTTTTTGTGACTTAGGGTCACGTCGGGCTTGGTGACGGGCCCATCCGGGCTGATTGTGACCTAGGCTCTCGGGTTTGGTAGGGCCTTCGGGTCTCTTCTGGGCATGCTCCTTGGGTGATAAGATGGGCCTGTTGGTTTGGGCAAATTTATTTTGGGCTGTCAATTTATTTTTGGTTTTTTTTGTGCTTTTGACAAATTAGTTGAGGAACTTCCCCATGGTATGATAAGGGGTGCGAGTGAGGTGCTCTCAGTGAAGCTAGATGCGGTCACATCTTTTCTGATCTTGAAGTTGAGCAATGAAAGCACATTGGTGTTGCAAATTCTACAGGTAATTGTTTAGTGCACCAACTCACATACATGAATTAATTAATTAAACTTTTATTTTGAATTAATTAATTAATGATGTGGGGATTTGAGTGTATTAGTAGAGATTTGTCTTCTACCGTGTGTTGAATCGGGTAGGCAATGAAGTCTCATCCTTTAATTGGTTGAGTGATTACAAGGAGAGGCTTAATTGGGTGAATTGTTCCTAATTTTGGGTCAATAAAATGAATTCTCAAATTTTGCTAATGCATCCGGGCTAATCCTAGTATAAACTTGTGTGGTTTCATGATGTGTTTGTATGCAGAGCGGCACTGGGATGATGGTAGCAAAAATCATTTGCTACGTTGCTAGAGGCAAGAGGACCAAATACACGAGTTGAATGTGGATGGAGTTGTGTTGGCACATCAACGACAAAAGTTGGTTGATAGGGGTTGAGGAAAGGAACGACAATCCATAATGGTGGTGATGACTCTACAATGGAGTTCAGCTAAGAGACGCTCTGGTGTCTCTAGTTCTAGGCCAAGCAGCACGTGATGAAATGACCTTACCATTCAGGCTATCAATGAGTAAGGATTTCTTCTTACATGACAAGGCATATAAGGTGAGCTTAGCCTAATTTAGTTGATATATCATATATCGTTCTTTACTTGGTTGTTGTTGATCAAAATAAATGTGATATGTATATAAATGCTAACGTGCTAAATGCTTTTTAAACCCGTAATTGAGAGGACCACTAGATTGTTTGAGTTAATTTATTGTTAAACTCTAAAAGCATGTGTGGCAAAGGTGCTATATCACATTAATTGATGATCTCTGGATATACCAAGTTTCGTGTATTTTGTGAAGATCTATGGTGTAATAGGAAGAATTGTTCTTGAGTCTCTTGACATATACATATGATATATAAAACCAACTTGAATAGAACCAAAAATGTTTTAGATCCGATAGAGGTAGGAAGTAAGATCCCACAAGAGAAGTTAGACAAAACCCCATATAAGGTGTGGAAATGAATGAGAGTCTATCTAGTGTATATGAGAAATGTGGGGGTGTTTGACTAACGTGGTTGTACTTCCCTTTACGTGAGATAATGTTGGATCTAATATGGTTGATTGTATATATACTTGTTGGTTATGATGAGAACAATTGCGTTGCTTATGAGCTTGGATGATATAAATACGTGTGAATATCATGATGCTGAGTTTTTTTTGCGATGTTTACTTTTAAGTAAAAATATAATAGTATTCATGCCTATGTGCTTATGTCTGCATCTCTGTCTTTACTTGATTCAAATGATGCACCTGAACCTAGTAAGTCTAGGAGGAGTAAAAGACATATAATTGAAACTAGCTGATGTGAGTTTAAGTTTGAGACAACTCTTTTAGATGAACTCGTTGATGTGATTGAAAGTGATGTACCTCTTATTTATGTTCTTAAGTTAGAAAATGGTTTTAGAACACATAAAGAGGTTATGAGTTCAACTTATGCTAGTTTCTTTCAAAAGATGTTATAGACAGTAAAGTGGAATCTATTATGTGTATCCCTACTTGGGAACTAGTTGACTTGCCTAGAGATGTCAAAACCATTAAGTGTAAATGGATCTCTAAAAGAAATTTTAGAACTGATGGTTCTATCATAAGGTTTAAGGCAAGACTAGTGGTTAAATGATTCACACAAAATATGAAATTGATTTCTTTAATACATATTCTCTAATGATTAAGATTGTCATTTATATTTATTATTTGCTTTAGCATCTAATTACAAATTGGCAGTGCATCAATGGATGTTAAACTGTGGTTTAAATGACGATCTAGAGAAAGAGATATGTGGAACAGCCTACGGGCATTTGGTTCCAAGAAAAGAGAATTTTGTGTTCACTTAAGAAATCAATATATGGCTTTAACCAAGCATATTTGAAATTTTATGAGGATATTACCAAACTGTGTTGAAGTTTTGGTTTTGAGTATATAATGCATGTTTTATACCAAGATGTATTACATTGGTTATGTGCCTTTATATGTATATGAGATGTTGATTCTTGGCACTAGCATGCATGTGATAAATGATTTGTTTCCTCTTGGTTTGAGATGAAAGATATGAGTGAAGTTGATGTGTTTCTAAGTGTTAAAGAAACTAGGAAAAATGAAATTGCTTCATTCAATTATGTAGAGAAATGTTGAAAAAGTTTGATAACTTTATCGTTATGCCAGTATGATCAAACATTCTAATTATGATGATTTTAGCTCCACTAGTGGTTTTTGTTTGACATTATGGGGTGTGCTATATTGTGAAAATCATCAAAATTGTCATGTTTGCTAGATCGACTATGAAATGTATATGAGATCATAGTTCTAGATTTAGCTGGACAAGAGATTGAGTGGTTGAGAATGTTTCTGGCTTACTTACCTTTGTGGGGGCATGAAGCTCTGTCTAATTCTCTACATTGTGACTCACATTTGCTATTTGTGTAGCTAGCAGCAATACATAGAATGGCAAGAAGAGACACACGCAGATTTGACATGAAGCTGTGAGACAGCTGATTGCGAATGGTGTCTTCTATTTGGAGGATGTGAGATCCGAGAGGAACCTGATGATATATTGACAAAGGGCTAAACATGAGACTAGTCCTTGGTTTGTCTAAGGGAATGAGACTCAAACCCATATGAGGAGAGATACACCACTTCTCATTCCCATGACAGGTGTATTGAGAAAGGTTGAGTCATATACTCTTAATGAGTCCATAGCCCAGAGTTGGGTGGTCCTATTGAGAAGGACTTGATGGATTCACCGAATATAGAAGAGGATGAGCGTAAGGCTCTTAATGGTTCCATAGCCCTAATAAGGGTGGTCTATGTGAGATAGACTTGATGGAGCTACCTATGAGAGTGTGAAGGGGTTGGTCACCTTCTATGGAAGACTAGGGTGGTCTTTCTAGAGCACTCTTCAGCACCCAAGGTATGAGATGACCACATACATATTTGAGGATCTTATCGCGGAATCACCAGGATCGTGGTGAAGGTATGTGCTGTTGAGGTCAACTCGCGAGTCTGGAAGTTCAAGATTCGTTCACTTCTATGACAAGCGAGGCACTCAGCTTCACTATGTGTTTGGTTCAAGACTTGTTCACCAACATTTAAGTATCTTCTCCATAAAAACCAGCTCAGAACGTTGTTTTCAAAGTTGTTTTAGAAAACCTATTTCCTCGCATTTGTGGGGGATTGTTGGGAATAATGCTTAAATAAAGGTTTTATAAGAGGCGTTATTTTTCGCAATATTATTCATATTTAAAGAAAAGGAAAATGGTTTTAAAATTGGTTAGAAGGTTTTTCTCAACTACCTAAGTTGGTGGGAGAGTGGGGTGTTGGTTTTAACACGCTCCCATCATCATAAAAAGAGGTTTTTAGGTTTTAGAAGAAACAGACGCACGTCTTCTTCTTTCTCCTCTTCTCTTGAGAAAAGTTCTGAGTTCCTGGTGATTCCATCTCTTCGATTGCAAGTGCACACTTTTGAAGAGTGCTGTGTAACCTTGGGGGCGATGCCATGAAGCCGACTTGCACCGTGGTCGGGGCGAAATCGCTTCTAAGGCAGTGGGTTCGGATATATACCACGCCACAGCCATTTGTGTTTTGAGATAAGTTTTCTACTTGGTTTTTCAATACGTTTGATGAATTCTATGAATCAATTGATGGTTTTTACTAACATGCCCTTGGTGCACTATACAAACACGCATCCTGGATGCATTTTGAGTGCGCGACTTACCACCCCTAAAAACGCATCCTGGATGCATTTTGGGTGCGCGACTTACCACCCTTAAATACCAACTAGAGAAATAGCAAGTACAAGTATTCCACGCTTCCACGATTTAAGCTCCTGCTCAACCTCATCTCAAAACCCCTGTTGTCTATACTGGTAATTTGAACTATTCGAATGAGCTCATCAACCATCTGATCAACCTCAACAATGCCCATGTTGCCAAGCTTTCTGCTGAATGTTCCACCACCCAGTGCCATAGCCCCCTCCATCATGCATACCATCTTAGCCTCTGTTAATCAGTCCGGCTCAACTTCTAATCTCCCAATGGATGCGACTAGAGAAGATCTCTCAGGGCTCAAGTGAAAGGAAAAATGGTGGACACGGGCAATGACATGGAGGAATCTCACCTTTCAATTAGATCTGACTGCTCTGTTATCAGAAAAATGGGCGGCATGATGATGACATGCTGCTGAACAACCAAGACCAAGTGAAGCGCAAAGATGAAGAAGACCTGACAGAAGCCTCTTCCCAGGCCAACAAGAAGCCTAAAAAGAAGAAGATCTCTCCATGATGGATGCCACTATGCAAGCCCTAGGAGTGAGCTTTGTAGAGATCATATTTTGCTAAATAATGATTGTCTGATGTATCACCCCTCCCCTTACTATTTTGCTACCTTTGATCCTTCCATGATGCTGTTTAGTTCCAAGTACCTGCATATCTGTGACACCACCCACTCTTGTTTGTCTCCTCGTTTTTCAATCTTAGTTGGAGACAACAAGAATGTTTTTAATCCTTGCTTGAGTAATCAGGTTGATATCTACTTTTGCTACTATGCTTGCAGTGTTGATTTTGATAACAGATATATGTTCTGTATGCTCTTTCTCCTCCATCTACTGTGTTAAAGGCGGATCAGGTTAAAATCAAGGTAAGACATGGTAAGATTATCACTCTCCTTATCTCAACAAAATCTAGGCCAAGCCCCTATAATCCCCCTAAGGGTGGAAAGGTGGCAAGCCGCCCCAAACTTACCCAACAAAAACTTTACACCAAACATTTTCTTAACCAAAGTTATATATCCAAGTAACGACAACTGCAGATGCAAGTTACAGAACTTCTGGTTGACCCTTGAAGGTACAAGCTTCCACTCCTTAAAGGTTTATGTATTAATAGTGAATACTTGTACTTGCTATTTCTGGAGTTGGTACTTTGAATCAAATTAAAGCAGTTCAAATAGATGTAACAAATCAAAAAACTACTCTTATCTGTCACTTGTGAATTGCTATAACCAAAGCATATATATTGATCCTTATGATTAATATAGGCTACTGGAATGTAAGAGGCACGAGAAGGCCTCTTTTGTCCCAAGAAATCAACCAACTTAGAATATCTAACAAGCTTGATATCCTCACCCTAGCAGAAACGAAAACAGAAGAAGCCCCCTCTGATATTCACATTCGTAGCACTGGCTTCCAAAATACTTATATTATCAAGGCTGCTGGGGATAAAGGTGGCCTTTGGCTCCTTTATAACCACAACCTCATAATTGATGATCAAACAATCCTAGAACAAAATGACAGAACTTGCATGATAAAGGTTGTTTTTAACAATTTTACTCTAGCTTTGATGTTTGTCTATGCCCCCTCTACAGAAAATGAAAAAAAAAAACAGATTTTGGAATGAAGTTTTCAACTTTATTCACAAACACCGTACCTCCTCCTTGTGATTATCATTGGAGATTTAAATGAAGTAGAAAATGATACAGAGAAAGTTGGGGGCTATACTCCTAATCTTTCTAGATTTAGACGCCTACATCAGGTAAAGGATGAGCTAAGCCTTCATATTGTCCCCTTTTCTGGCTCCCCTTTCACCTGGAGAAAGCATAAATCTACCATTGGTAACACTTATGAAAGACTTGACAGAATGTTAGCCCACCAGAACATTATAACTAAGTTTTCTAACCTTAGAGTTCAGCACCACCCTTTCTCTTCCTCATATCATTTCCCTATTACCCTTCAAATAGGATCCTTGGATAACAAGAAAGGCACTCCATTTAGGTTTGAAATGGCCTGGAGTCCTGGACGACCAATCCTTATTATGAACACATGGTTAGTAAGGTTGGCAAAATAAAATTTATGGACCTTCCAGCTTTAAACTAATTCAGAAGCAAAAACTTCTAAAAAAAACCCATAAAAACTGGTGTAAAAAACAACTTAATAATGTTCAGAAAAACTAACTCACCTAGACCAAACAATCCTCAATCTTCAGAATCAACTTCCATGGGGTAACTTATCTAACAAGGAAGCCCTTCGCCTTAAGAGGTTGGAAGCAAAAAAAAATTGCACTTCTTGATTATAATTATAAGTTCTGGAAACAAAGGGCTAGAATAAAACATGTTCAATTAGCAAATAGAAATACTAAGTATTTTCAAACCTCGACAAAAATTAGAAACTTTAAAAGGAAAACATTATCCTTTACCTCCAAGAATAGTAACATTATAACTAATCCTCTTGATATCTCTGAAGCTATTACGAAAGAAATTTCTGAACGATTTATTGGTGATAATAAAAAAAACCATCAAACCCAAAGATATTAATTTTGTCCAACCACAAATAACTAGCTTGGATAATGATAATCTCATCAAAATCGCCTCATCTGAGGAAATTAAACAAACCATTGATAGTATGGCAGAAGATAAAACTCCAAGCCCAGATGAGATGGCTACCCCCAGAATTTTATAGTAAATATTGGAATATAGTTGGAACCTCTCTCTGTAAAGCTATCAAATCCTTTTTTCACTCTATTAATCTCCTAACAGAAATCAATCAAACTTTTATAGCCCTAATTCCAAAAGTTGAAAACCTTATCAATATAAACCACTATAGGCCTATAAGGCCCCGTTTGGTATGAATGTGGTAATCGGAATGGGAATGGTAATCGGAATCAAAAATTGGAATCAGTCATTACCGAAGCATGTTGTTTGGTATTATGTTGGAATGAGCAATCTAAAATCAAAATCTAAATTTAGGCATGAAAATCATAAATCCCCAATTCAAAAATCAAAATATCAAGGGGAGCATTGGGCAGTGGTGGACCGGTGGTGGTGGACTGCGCCTTGGAGGAGGGATGGGTGGTGGACTCTGCCGGAGAGAGGGTTGCAGCGATGGAGGGCGAGAGAGAGCCAGAGAGGGCGCGGGGGGAGAGAAAGAGAGAGAGCGCCAGAGAGAGGGCGCGGGAGGGTTGCGGGTGTGCGTCGATCTGGAGGTAGATCTAGAGGGGGACGGGGACGGCGGTGGCGGTGGCGATGCAGAGAGACCGGCGGTGGAGAGAGGGCGCGGCGGAAGAGAGAGCCAGAGAGAGGCGTCAGGATGGAGGATGAGGACGACGATTTGGAGGTAGATCTAGACGGGACGGCGATGGCGAAGGAGAGAGAGCGGCTGTGCGGTGGCGGTGGAGAGAGAGCGGCGGCGGCGATGGTGGTGGAGAGAGAGGCGTCGGGATGGAGGATGAGGAGGGCAATTTGGAGGTAGATCTAGATGGGGCGGCGATGGCGGGGGAGAGAGAGAGAGAGAGCGGCGGTGCGGTGGCGGTGGAGAGAGAGCGGCGGCGGCGATGGCGGTGGTGAGAGTGCAGCGGCGACGGTTGGACGGAGAGGGCGCAGTGGTTTGGGAGGAGGATGGAGGCCAGGGAGATGAATAGATGATGGGGTTAGGTTTTGGGTTGGGAATGGGAAGATCCCCACCTATTTTCCAAGGGATGAAATCAGCTCTAAATTGGGAATGAAATGATTCCCGGTAATCATTCCCATTCCGACTTTTAGCATACCAAACAATAAAATCCGGAATGAACCATTCTCATTACCCCTTTTTGATTACCGGTAATGGATACCAAACGCCCCCTAAGTATGTGTAACACTATTTATAAAATCATCACAAAAATTTTAGCTAACAGACTTAAACCTATCCTTCCTAAATTCATAAGTCCCTTCCAAGGTGCTTTTGTGGAAGGAAGATCAATTCAAAACAACACCCTTATCGCTCATGAAATATTCCATAGTTTTCATAAACGTAAAGGTAAAAAGGGTTGGATGACCTTGAAACTAGACATGGAAAAAGCCTATGATAAAATCAATTGGTCTTCTATAAAGGCTACCCTTAATAAATTTGGATTCCATACGACCTGGATCAACTGGGTTATGAAATGCTTAACCACTACTATCTTCTTAATCCTAGTCAATAACTCACCCGGAAACCAATTCAAGCCAAACAGAGGTATTAGACAAGGAGAACCTCTAGCTCCCTATCTCTTTGTCTTAGTCATGGAAAATCTGGCTATAGAATTGCACTTTGAAGCTCTTAAAGAGGATGCCTTAGTAGATATCCGCTTAACCAAAAACGGCACGACTATCCCTTTCTTAACCGTTGCCGATGACACTATCATCTTTGCAGATGCAGCTCATACTAGTTTAAATACCATTCAAAACATTATGAACAACTTCTCTAATATTTCTAGATTAATCATTAACTACTCCAAAATTTCAATCCAATTTTCATCTAATGTGTTACCTTGCCAAAGACATTTCTCAATATATGAGAATTCCCATTTCCAAAACTATTGAAAAATATTTGGGAATCCCTTTAGTGAATGGTCGAATAAAAAATTGTGTTTTTGAAGAAGTTGTTAACAATTTGAAAAAAAAAACTTTCTAAGTGGAAAGCTTCCTCCCTATCCCAGGCAAGTAGAGATGTCGTTATCCAAGCAAACTTAAGCTCCAAAACTAACTACCTTATGCAAAACTTCCTCCTCCCAAAAGGTATTCTACATCAAATGGACCAGATCAATATTTTTTTTTTCTGGAATAAACTAAGCTTTGAAAGATATACACCTCTCATTAGTTGGGATAAGATCTGTCAACCTAAACATTGTGGAGGCTTAGGAATAAGAAAATCTGAAGATATTAATGTCAGCTTGCAACTAAAGCTGTTATGGAAAATCTATACAGATAACAATAACATTTGGGTCAAAATCATCAAGGAAAAATACCTTCAAGGTTAGCATATTAATAAAAAAAATCCAACATAAACACGTCTTGGCAATTTTGAAGACTACCTAATCTCCCTAAGAGAAAAGTTTAACCAAGGTCTTCTATGGATAATCGGAAACGGTAAAACTATCAATATTTGGAATGATCCTTGGCTGGAGGGTCATGCCCTTTCGAAGTTTCAACTCGACAGGGATCCAAACATGAAGATCTATAACTTATTTAATCAACAAAATCGATGGAATGTGGATCTTCTGTATGAAATTTTCCCAACAAATACAGCCTAAAAAATAATGCAAATTAAAATTCCAAACTGGAAAACAAATGACAAACTCATTTGGAAGTTGGAATCTAATGGTATATTTACGACAAAATCTACAAATTAAACATCTTAATAACTATAATCAACACCTAAATAATGACTTCAAAAAAATCTAGAAGCTTAACATTCCCCCAAGAATTAAAAATCTTATCTGGAAAATGTCAATTGATGGTCTTCCCACCAAAAGTAGAGTAAACAAATACATCAACAGAGTTCCTAGTACTTGTAGTTTCTGTGATTCTTTCGATGAAGACTTAGATCATCTATTTTTCCACTGCAAATATACTAAGGAAGTCATTGCCTCCTATGAAAGGAAAATAGGTAAACGGTTTGGAATCAACTTTAGACTAAATTTGGATATTTCATATTTGATCAACCACAGTACAAACTCCTCAGTTCTAGAAGATCTTGCCTTTTTCTGGCAATCTATCTGGAACACTAGAAATGAAACTATTTTCAAAAATAAAAACCTACCCCCTACCAACAGTATTGTTCAAGTTGTGACCAATCAAATCAATAATTGGAGAAGCACTGAAGAATGACCACACCCAACAAAATACAAGACAAATAGGAACAACGTGAGGTGGACTAGATCAAAAGGAGCTATCTACAAAATTAATGTAGACGGCTCGGTTAAACCCACTGGTGGTTTCTAGGTGAGGGAGTCATCAGAGACTCCATAGGTAATGTGATCGATATCTTTTATCGTCAAATTAGTACATGTTTGGTTATTCAAACTGAAGCTGCTGCAATCATCCTCGGAATGCAACAAGCAGTATCAAAAGGATTCAGGAAGATTATCGTTGAAAGGGACAATCAAGACCTCATCAAAGTTTTAAGAAGGAAAAGCGATGTCAAATGGGAGATCATCCACCAGGTGGAGCAAATTAGAAATCTAGCTGCTTCCTTTGAATCTGTAGACTTTGTCCATTGTTTTAGAGACGCAAACAGAGTAGCTGATTATATTGCTAGAAATGGTATTATCTGTAATAGCTCAACAATCCCTTATAATAGGGAACTGTATTCCATCATCCTTCAGAATAATCAGAGCCATGTCTTACGTCCTGCGTAAGGCATTCCCAATTTTTGCCTACTGTAAAAAAAAGTAAATATGTTTCAAATTCTTTCTAGCTGATCAAAGTTAGAGGAGTGCTGGACTCACAATTTGTTTTATTATGAAATGACGAATATTTTTATTTATCTCAATTGTTGAATATTAAAACTTCATTCATTTAGTTACATTATGTCTCATTATAGGTAATTCACATTGTTAGTGTATTTAAAAACGGGAAAATTAAAGTAATTACAAGGATGAGTCGGGTCTTGTTCGGATCGGGTAAAAAATGGGTCGGGTATGAGTAGGGTTGGCTTTGGGTCTGTCTTTTTTAATGTCCATTCGGGTATCGGGTCAAAATGGGTTGGACTCGGATTGCGCATGACGCTAAATTTTTGGGTTCGGTCAGATCTAGGTTCGGGTGAGTTGGGTCGGGTCAAATTTTGTCGGCTCTATATATAATACTTGTATATAATGTCTTATTCTTGTACCTAAAATACATGGAACTCGAATTTAATATATTGCACTTACTTCTTGAGTCATGTTTATACGTGTTGTTGACAGAGAAGCAAACCATGTTGTTGACAGTCTTGATAATCTTGCTTTTAGTATTAGGCAATTGATTTCGGATGATGTTATGGGTGTCCACCCCGACTGATTTCTATTTAACCAACTTTATCAACTTAATAAACCGGTGCGAGAGTTCTGTTGCTATCTTTCTACCAAAAAAAGCAAGAGCTAAATTGAGTAGAGAATTTAAATTTAAATAGTAAATAAATTGTACGGTATTACTCTCTCCATTCGTCATAAATATATCAATTTAGCTTCTTTTTTTAAAACAAATCTGAAGGAAATCAATAAATACATTATTATCCTCTCATTTATTATATCAAATATCTATAATGACATATTTTTTAAAACAAAATTAAACTCTAAAAATAATAGGTTGAATTCAACATACAAACACAGTTTAATTAAGTGATTGACACTAACTTCTAATTAAAGAAAATACAGAAGTCAAAAGATCAGTCCCAATGGACATCACTCCATTCATCAATCAATAATAGTGAAGCAAACACCCGGCCCATATAGTTAATTCAACTCCGAAGCCCAGATGTACCACCATTCTTGATGATCCAACTAGGGTTGCTCAAAATGTGGCCCGGCCCGAAAACCGACCCATAATCGAACCGAAAAACTCGGTTTCGGGTCGGCCCGTCATGTAACGGTTCGGGCTTCGGTTCGCAAAAATGTAAAATTCGGTTTCGGGCCAAAAACCGTAACCGAACCGAAATTTTCGTTTTTGGCCCGAAAAAACCGTTTTATAAAATTAAAAAAAAAAACCTAGTTTCCACTCCACTTCTTTAGCCTGTGTCCCGCACTCGGCACTCACTCCTCCTCCTCCTCGTCAAATCCGCATCTGAGCAGCAAGAAGGAACCTTTCCGCCTCCCGTTCGCCATGGTTGCTGGCCGGCTGCTTCTCCCTCCATCTTCTCTCTCACTCTCGTCCCTCCCCTCCCATCTCCTCTCTCCCGCTCCTCGGCAACACTGAACTCACAACTCCAACCTTCCCTTTCTCTAACCGCCATGGCCGAAGCCCTAGTCCCAGTACTATTGTCCTCCCATGGTGACCCTTTCTTTCTTTCTCTTTCAAACGAAACAAGCAGAAGAACGAACCCGTCTCCCTCTCTCGTTCGGCACTTCGGCGTTCCCTTGCCTAGCCGCTCCAGATCCCGTCTCCCTCTCTCGCTCGGCTCCCTCTCCAGATCTCGTCTCCCTCTCTTGCAGTCCACAGTCGCCTCCAAATGCATGTGGTTCGATTTCATTTTTTTATTTTAATTTTTTGGAAATCGGTATCAATTAATAGATGAATTGGGAAATTGATTGAGGAGAGGGATGTGTGTGCAGTTCAGTGAGCAAAAGCAACCCCTGGTGGTGGAGACTGGAGAGGGGAGAGGGGGTAAAACGCAGGTTCCAGAATAGCAGCTTCTGTCGTTTTCCTCTATCCTCTACATCGAAACATTGCAGGGAGTTTCGGGTTTTTCGGGTTTTTCGGGCCAAAAACCGAAAAAACCGTATCCGAATTTTCGGTTTTCGGTTCGGGCTTCGGACCGCTCCTCCTAAAAAATCGGGCCGTCGGTTTTGGCCAGACCCGTTTAAGTCGGTTCGGTTCGGTTCGGGCCCGGCCCGCTGAGCCACCCTAGATCCAACACCACCATCGATCTTTTAGAGTGTCCAAAATATATACTCCATCCATCCGATACACATGAATCATATTTTATGAAAAATAAATAGATTGTTAGGGTAATTATTACTCTAAAAGTAGTAGAAACTATTGCCTTTTACATTATCCATGATGTATTTAGGATAATTATTACCCCTAAAAATATATGGATTTTTAGGGTTTTTAGGATAATTATCTATCGTTATTTTTTTTTGTCAAATAATTAGTTATAGATCTCCTTAATTAACGTGAAATGAGTTAAAAGCCCACGTATTATCGGATGGAGGGAGTATGTAATATGTCATGTGTCCAGACTCCAGACCTAATGTTGTTACATATTGGCAAAATCCCACCTTTGTATTTTAGGTTCAGATCCTTCCCAACACATCCATCATATCATATCGGTTGAATAAAAGTTATTCAAGACCTCATCCGCAAGGATGCTATCGGGTAGGATAATTACACCCGAATTATTACCTGATCAAAAAAAATATTGGTTGAATCTACATAAGTGTGTTAGTACAACAAAGAGGCGAAACCCGTTTAACAGTAGACTAATTAAGCGAATTATAAGTGGAAAAGCTTGTGAACCAACTAGCTTCAAGAAAAAAAATAAGGATCTGACCTGAATCCGAATCCGACCCGAATAGCTCGAAATTCATTTTGATCCGAACTTACCTGACCTGAGCTTACCAGACTCGAACCCGACCCAGTCCGAACACACAATATGCCTGACAAATGACATGACACAACATTGACCGAATCCGAATGAGTATACCTGAACCGGACCCGATCAACCGAATTATCACCTCTAACTGTATATAAGAATAATTATTCCCTCGTTTTAATCGATATGGACTTTTGAAATGCAATACATTTCATTATGAACAAGTGTATATATGTCACCTCCAATTCCTTTGCTATGCAGTACTCCGTCTATTATGTTGTTTTGTTTTGTTGGGTGAAAACTTTGGCTTATAAATAAAAAGAAAAAGTTGAGGCAGATGATATGACTAAAAATTAGAAGCCTCCCATGTGATCGCCATCCTCCATTGTCCATCTGCAGTTGCAGTTGCAGTTGGCTTTTCTTTTCATCTTTCAGTGTACTGCTTACAGTGCACCGAATCTTTCCATCTCTCTCTCTCTCTCTGAATCGACCGATCCATCATCAACTTTTTTTGCAGAGTACGTATATCCTGTTTGTAGCTACTGTGACACACCCGAGATTAACGCTATTAACTGATTCATGAAACCAATTTAAGAAAAAACGGCCGGATGCATCGCCCAAATTCCGAAGTTTAGTAAAACATACTCACTACTAATTCTAGTGTTAATTTTTTTCAATTTAAACAGGTCACCCTTGGTATTTGGATCTCTATTTTCGTTATGATAATTGGTAGATTGTTAATTCGGTTTGTTGATTTCTTTAGTTTTTGTTAAAGGAGTTCAAATTGTATTTTTTGATGAATGAAAGGAATAGTAGTTGGTCCCTACCAAAAAAAAAAAAGGAATAGTAGATAGTAGTTGGAGTAGTTAATTAGCACAATCTTACTACTATAAGTCTATAATTAAGTCAAACCGAATCTTGACCCACCCTCAAAGTCGAGGGATGGCCCCAAATCGATCCATTAACACTATCTCTTTTTCCATTTTTTAAAATAAAAATAATAAGAAGATACATTGTTTAAATTGTTTTTATCAACGATATATGAGCACCATTGTCAGTACGAAAACCATTAACGCTATTCTGTCAACACCAATACCAAAGCACATTCACCAAGAGAGAATGTACTGGAAATATAGCAAAAATAGATGGTTTACTACTGCCTCTGCAGTCGACCTAATTCATAACCTAAAAAGCCACACCAAATTGGATCTCAGCTGGATCTGGAATATAAATACCATACCAAAAATAAAAACTTTTTCTCTGGAAAATAACAAAGAATGACATTCCAACATCAGCTAGGGGGATTGGGATCCTCACGAATTGCCGCATATGTTACTCCTGTTGAAGACGTTCCTCACCTCTTATGGAATTACTCAATAACCCTAACAACTATCAGACTAGTGGAACCAAAAATACACAAATTACTGGGAACAATCCAAAATGGTGGACACGATATGAACACAATAATACAAATTATAAAGAACAAAATAGGGAATGAGCAATTTTCAACACTTTCTTGGACTTGGTGGAGCATTTGGATGTTCCGGAACAAATCAATTTCTGAGAATATTAAACTGGATGCCTGTAATATCTCAGCATATGTACAAAATCAAATGTATTACTAGAACCTATTTAAGACTGAGGATGAGAATTCCCTTGACAAGAACAAGTTGAAAACAAATGCAAATCGTAAGGCAAAAGCAAAATGGCAGAAACCTTCAATAGGAACATACAAGCTGAACTTTGATGGGGCCTTTTCTAACTCTGGAAAGGCTTCGTATGGGTACATAATAAGAGATAGCACTGGCGCATCGGTCCACATGGGTTCGGGTCCTTCCCCTATTAATTCAGCAATAGGTTCTGAGGGCTTCGGAATGTGGCAAGGCATCAATGATGCGCTAGAAAGGCAACTTACCAACATCGTCATTGAAGGTGACAACCTCACCATCATAAATAGCCTCAAAGGTTGTTGGTATCCCCCAGGAGAAATTGAAATGATCGTCTCTGACACTCTTTTCTCCTTAAGCTACTTCAGCTCCTTCCATGCTCGCCATGTGTACCGTGAAGCTAACTTAGCTGCGGATTTTCTCTCGCACCTCAACTTAGCTTTTTCGGGTTCTTCACATGGCGATCAAGATTTACGTTCTATCATCCTTAGGGATGCTCTTGGCAAGTGACAAGCTCTGTTGCACGTGCCGAATTCTTTTTGGTTAAAAAAAACGGTATGTCAGCACTGTTTTATCAATGGTACTAACATATTGTGGGGTATGAAATTACAAAGTTTATATTAGATATTCTGGCTGGTGTTCCTGTTTCGGAAGGTCTTAATTAACCACACGTACATATCTTTGATTCTGGATGAAGGACCTTCGACCGATAAGCCTTTGTAACATGTTGTATAAGATTATCTTAAAGATGCTAATGAATCGTCTGAAGGTGGGTCTCAGCAAAGTGATCTCTTCGAGTCAGAGTCCTTTTGTGTCAGGGAGGCTCATAACTGACAACGTGTTGTCAGCCTTTGAGATCTTCCCCCTACATGAATAATACACTACTAGAATAACGTTCATATACATCGGGTATAAACCGATGTTAATCAAAAAAAAATTCGACGTGTTAGTGGGTGGTAACTTTACCACATCGGGTATAACCCGATGTCTATAATAATTTATAACATTGTTTTTCTTTTTGATAATGACTTGAATACATGGATATAATTACGTTTTGATTGATTCGGCTAATGTTAAACCATGATTATTTTGTATTTTTATCCATTTGAAAGTATGTAGTACAACATAAAATATCACATTAACATTGCTATTTTTTATAAACCTGATGTTTTACATTGATATAGACATCGGTTATGCATTATTCAATTTATGCATACTCTTTTTTTATTTGTAATTTGTGTTATTATTTTATATAAATATAATGTACCAGATTGAATATTTTAAAATTCAATGTTATATATATATTTTCAAATCATTTTTAAATTAAAAAACGATGTTTTGATATTTTATAACATCGTTTTATATTACAATTTTGACATATAGTGAGTTTTAGATATCTATTTGTGTCTTCATAATCGATGTATTTATAAAAATAGACATCGTTTTTTTTCTCTAAAATCCGATGTTTTTCATTGAATATACCAAGCATCGAATACTCCTATTTGTCTATATTGTGGTCCTGTTTTATCTAATAGTAAAATGAAATATTGTAAAGGACCAACCCATACATTGAATAATGACAATAGAGTCAAATTCGGAACAACAATAGTGGCAAATACAAGACAAAATACATCAATAGCCATAACACTACATCACATCAACATTCGTTTACATAACACTACCAACACATTTAGTGCATATAACGTTGCACCAAAAGAGCCAAGATCTTGAATGCGTAAGAAAACCTTTCATTTGCAGCAGGTCCAAGCATGAACACATGAAGAGAAGCAGAAGAGCTTGTTGCAACAGCTTCAGGCAATTCAGTAGAGGAACCAAATTATAAGGAGAAAATAGTTGAAGGATATGTCCCTCTTTTGAAATTGTAACACTGCCAAAAGAGTTACCAGAAGCATTTAGTAGACATCAAGATCAAAAGCAGCCGACTCTAGGATTAGAAAATAAAGAAAAAGAGTTTGTTATAAGAACCTGTTTACCCGTTCTAACAATGGAAAGAAGACTTGAACCTGTTTACCCGTCCTCATATCCATCCGCTTGATCACGTGCTTGCAAGATGGTTGGAACCTGTCCTGAAAGTTTTCGTTGTCTGGAAAGAACTACTGTTGGCATAGAAGTGATGGTCGAACTGCTAACTGATGCCTCAGCCAGAATGCTGGAAGTGCTTGCTCGTAAACTGCTATCACCATCAGACTTTACACCATCCTTCTCCTTGTAACGATCCCGTGGACGGCTACATGCACAAAGAAAAATGATTGCTTAGTTTAAATAATGTATGAGGATACATGAAAAAATAAGGTTGAACGGAGGGGTGATTGGTTTTCAAAATGGGAGATTCAGTCATTCCTCTAATAAATAGTTCCCATCATTTTTGCCCAACCAAATACCTGGTTTCAATGAGAACCCCACTTTCCAAAGAAACATATGAAACAACTGAAATGTGCCTTAAACAAGTTCAAAGGCTGTCAAGACAGTTTACGTGTTCCAGTTGTGTGAAGCTATCTTATTTTGATTTTGAATATGAAAACTGGATACTTGTGTACTGATGAAAATTCTCACCGTGATCCTCGAACTCCAGAGTCTATGTGCTCTAGCTCCCGTTGAAGTTCTCTCTACACCAAGAATGAATGGTTAGAGGCAATGCAAATGATTACTCAATAAAATGCAATATGGAGAAGGCTCGAAATCTTGACTTGTACAAGGCAATCAACTTCATCTTTTGGAATTTTTACAACGAACAAAAAGCTTCCAAAAGTATAGGGGGAGATCTGTCTAACGGCTAAGGTATAGGTCAATAAAGAATATACTGATAACAGATATGGAAAGCTTCAAGACCTACCTAAAAACTCAAGCCTTTAAGGTTAATTTTCAAAAGAACCATCCTAAATGGCAAAACTGTCTTTCCAAGACAAAATAGCTGAATCATCGTGGAGTAGCTCTTTATGTGACCCCAAGTATGTTTCTACTCTCAAATACTACATAAATGTGAGTGTTGTTTTAATCAGTATAGTGTTCTTTAGTAGATTTCACATTACACTCACAACAAACAAGCTTGAGCATCTAGTCTAGTGTCCCTCTCTTTTCACGCTAACTTGTTTTCTCCCTCTTAAATAGGATGCCAATATATAAATACAATAGCACATTCCTAAGATATAAATAGATATCTCGACAATTAATCATGTAAGCTGCAATACCAAACCTGGTTTGGCTATGCATTTACTTTTTCTTGGTCATAATCGCAGTTTCCACCTGATACACAAGGAAACATATTAGAAAAGTCAAAGGTTGAAGGTTATTCTTACCTGTGTTTGCTTCTCTTTCTCTAAATTGAGGTTGTGTCGAAGTTCATTGGTTTTCGCACGTTCAAGCTCTAGAGACTGCTCCCTCTCAACTTCTCTTTAAGATTCCAATATCCTTTGCCTAGAGCAAAATATGGGAAAAAAAAAAAAGTGAACATTAATGTATCAAAACTAAAGCATCCAATAGGATGAAAAAGGTGAACATCATGAAGAGAAACCTATCATGTTCTTGCAGAAGTTCTGCTTTCCGTAAAGCTGCTTCCTCGAGATGTTTTTGACATGTATGCATCAACATAAGTTTCTGTTGTCTCCGAGAAATAATTTCCATCCTAATTCTAGATCTTTCCCTGGAAAATTCAAGACGGATTTTAAGTGCAATGAGATCGAAATAAAAAAAAATTCAGCTAAGCATTTAAGCATATGAAACATGTGCCCCATACGCCTAGTTGAAGAATAACGCAATGTGAAAGAGCATTTTTATTTTTGGGTCCAAACAAGTCCATTTAAATATCAAGTTCCTAAATATACTTAGCATTGAGAGATTACAGCTTGTTCAAAGAAGATAAACGAAACAAGACAGGAATTAAACAAGAAATCATGACCTTAATTTACACCTTTTCACAATTATCTGCTAGTTTGTTGGCCACAACTTTGATTGGCAAAATAAAGAGATGTCCTTCATATAATGACCAGTATCCCTGACTGGCATCAAAGATATAACTATCCATGATTAGACAAACATGGTTAACCCTATAGATCCCATGGTAATGGATAATGCACCACCCACATATGAGCCCCCACTTATCCTTACTAGCTAAAACCTTTCAACCTCTCCCTTGTTCTCATCCTACAAAGTATCAACCCATCAATAGCAAGGCGTTGCCACGTCTTGCTAAATGTTGGTTCCCTTTCAGATGCTGCTCAGTAAGGCTACAAATTGCCTCACGTGAAGAACTCACATTCCCTTCCCTTTCTTTAATTTTTTAGTTCTAACTTCTACAAAATAAATTACAGAAATAAATCCATCAAACATTGTAGCCAATCTTAAGATTGGCAATTAGTTGTTACTGCAGTATCTGTCTATAGGCAGAGAAGCTAATGTGCATAGAAGACGTACAGAAACTATTTTGTAAATCAAGTCTCTCTAGCCTAAGTGATTAACTACTCTAGAACCTTTGTTTGCTTTCTCAAATTTTTATTTACAACTACTCAATTTACATTCAAAAAGGAGGAGAACCATTAATTACTCAAATAGAATTAAAATTCAGATAGCAACAAATAGAACTGAATTTTAAAACTTTTTCAGCATCAAATTGAAAAGAAAACCATTAATAACAACAAATTTTGGAAACCTAATTCCAATAGAAACATACAAGCAACAAAATCAAAGGAGAGGAACTCCATACCAGCCGCAGTAGAGGTTGGGATGTCTAGTATAACACTGTAGAGGTTTCGGGATAAGTCATGTTTGTTTGGGTTGCAATGAGAACAGGAAGAACGAAGGGTTGATAAAGGCTCCGTAAGGAGTGTGCCCGGAGAGCAGATATGATGAGGTTTAGGGTTTCAAATAGGGATTGCGCAAGAGAGAGAGAGAGAGAGAGAGAGAGAGAGAGAGAGAGAGAGAGAGAGAGGTGACAAGGATGAATTCGGGAGGGGAGTTGAGCGGAAGAGTGGCCTTGAGAGTTCTCAGATCTGGTGAGAGAGAGTGGTAAGATTTGAGGTTTCGGGCAAACGTTGGGAGAAAGAGGAGATCTCAGATCCAGATCTGGTGTGAGAGTGGTGACAAGGAGGAGAAGTTGAGGATGAAATTAGGGATAGAGAAAGAGGAGAGGTGGCGGCGGCGGCGGTAGTGGTAGCGTTGGCAACAGTGGCTGCAATGGTGGTGGCGAGGATGACTGCGAGAGAGGAGCTGGGTGGACGAGTGGGTCTTGTGAGAGATCTTAGATCTGGTAATGGGAGAGTGAGTGCACAGAGAGAGAGAGAGAGAGAGAGAGAGAGAGAGAGGATGCTTACATAGAAAGCCTGGGCGGGTGTTGAAAAAGTATGGGCGGGGGTCAAATATTTATAAAATTTCTAAGTGTTTCGGAACTAGTTATTTTACCGCCTCTAATTTCATCCAAGTATTATAGGCGCATTTTTGAATTTTTTTAAAATGACTTTTTAACATTGTCCAAAAAATAAGATCGATGTATCTCGTCTTAGTAACATCGAAAATTTTCAAACCGATGTTATAATTATTTGTAAGATTATGCGTTTTTCTGACTGATGTCAAAGACCCGATGTCTATTAACACAATTCTAGTAGTGATAGGAGGACCGGGGAAAAATGATTCATGGCACTTAAGCTTGACATGACAAAAGTGTATGATAGGGTAGAGTGGAACTTCCTGAAGCATTATATGGGGAAGATGGGTTTCCATCAAGAGTGGAGGAGAATGGTGATGAGGTGCGTAACCAGGGTCGAACCTGAGATTTTCAATGCCTGAGGTCAGTGTTCTAAAAATCGCGCCTAGGCGTAGGCGCCGCCTAGGCTCTAGGCGGTCAAGGTCCTCATAATTTTTTTACGCCAGGCGGACATCTAGGCGGATCTGGGAGCTAGGCGGGATGGGCGGCGCCTAGGCGGTGATTAGACGGTTTGGGCCGCCTAGGCGGGCTAGGGCTTTAATTTTTCCCCAAATTTGTTTCAATGCTCCAATTTCAACTCGGATTTTCAACTTCCTGTTCACCGCTTCCCTCATTCGATGACTCGGCATTCCTATTCACCGCTCCCTGTCGGCGACAGTTCCCCAGCCGGTGAGTCGGCGACCGCTCCTCTTCATCTCTCTGCTCCTGAGCCGGTGAGCCTTCCACAGCCCACATGTAAGAGTCGTATGTTTGCTCCAACTCTTTTTCTCCTCCTTCCTGCACATGGTCTCTCAATCTCTCATCTTCTTCCTCGTCTGGCATTAGGAATCAGACTCCTTACTTCCTTAGTCCTCGATCCTCGCCGAAGTCACTGCTCGTGAATTTCTGTTGACTCACTCCTAACCGTCCTCGCCAACCCCCAGGCCCCAGTTACTCGCCTCTTGCACTCTCCTCTCTCTCTCTCTCTCTCTCTGAAGTGAAGTCTTAACTCTAAAATTACATGTAATTGTGTTGTGTACATTACCGCAGATTGATTTTTTTGCCCTTGTTCTGTCAATTTGTTCGATTGTTTGCACTGCTCTATAATGTTTGTGATGCCATATTGTAATTGGAAATTTAGAATTGAACTATGAAATTACTTGTAAGTGGTGTTCTGTGTGTGTTTATGCAATTGTGTTGGCACGACAGTGACTATTGAGTTGCACTATTGTTTTTTTTACCTCTGTGATTGGAAATTTAGAATTGAGTTGTTATAGTGATTTTGCACAATTCATTAAAATATTAAGTAATTGGAAATATTAAGAATTGAGTTGCACTGTGTATTTATGCAATTGTGTGCATTGTTTTCTTTTAACTTCAAACCTTGGACTTACTGTTTTAGAAAATGTATTTTTGGTGGTTTAAATTGTCAATCGACTCAATCGGATGCGTGCTTTTTTGTTTATCTACTCTAATGTCAATTGGGACTCTAAATTTGGGTTTATGAGCAATATTATGGATTATTATTATATTATATTAATTATTGACATGTGTGAAATATGAAAATATAATGAAATAATCAAGTTTTTTTCTAAGTCCGCCTAGACACCCGCCTAACCGCCTAGGCGCTAGGCGACCATCCACCGCCTAGCGCCTTTTAGAACACTGGTTGCGATGGAAGAAGTGGACGTCAGACAAACCCCTTTAACACACACGAATCGGGATGGATAAGAAATGTAAATCAGAGAGCCAAACTCAAGCAACCCAAACCAACAATCAGACACGAACAGAAGATAAAAGAACCAAGCACAAAGAACATCAGATTTACGTTGAAAACCCAAAAGGGGGGAAAACCACAAGAGCTAGAAACTGCCACTATCAACAAATAACAAGTGGGTACAATCTTTCCTAGACAAAGCTAGAGGCATACAAGATCATCAAGCATCAACAAGCTTGACCAAATCTCCAATTTCATCACTCAATTGGTGGAAATCAACAACAAACCAAGAGAGGACACTAGCAAGGAGATCTGATATTGGAGGCTCAAAACGACGATCCAACCGTACAAAATGAAATCTTTGATGAGGTAAACAACATACCAGAAAATCGTTCCAATCGGAGATCGTTTGGTCGTCAATCGGAGCACTTCAAAGTAGGTTGAACCAAGGCATACGAATTTCTCTACTCTCTTTTTCTCATTTTCTCACACCTTAGTTCTCTCTCTTATTTTCCCAAATAGAAAGGCATCCCTTTTATAAAGAAGGTGAAACATCACATGGTAAAAACCCACATGGTAAACTAGTTCATTGAACTCTTTCTCCATATAGGAGGGAACCCAACAGGACGGTATGCTTCGTTTTTAGTATATGTATATAGATAGATTAAAAATATTTAAAATTGTTAAAAAAAAGGGAGAAGTTATTGGAGAGATTATATGATGGTTAAGAATTCGATAGGCCAAAAGTAGCCTAGCTATCAAAAACTGAATTCAAGGAATATGTAAATTTGGTTGCTATTCGATAGTCCGACTGCCGACATAACTAATCCGGTCAAGATTTTATGTAGCGCGATTTCACAACCTAGCTAGCTATATGGCCCAGTGAAATTACGAACTACAAAACAGGTAAAATACACCTTTAAAAACTGATAAAATTAAAATGACAAGAGGGATAAATTTGGTTGCTATTTGCACCCATGATTTATAAAGAAAATATTAAAATCTTTATAATTATATCTTTTTTTATTAATAAAATTTACTTTCTAAATCCCGCTTCAAACCTGAGTTAAATCCCAAATATGAGTTAAAACTCGCTTCAAATACGATACTACGTACGTATAAGATTAAAGAGGACTTCTTGAATAATAATATTGATTATTACAGAGTAAATAATAATTAAAATAATATTATAAATATATATTATTCTTATTCAAAAAGAAAATAATAAATATATTCTTTTCATTTAATAATTATAAAATTACATAAATTCAACTTTTAGTATATAATTAAATGATAAATTTACATAAAACTGTACCACTTGTTAAATATAGTCTTTTACACTTAACCACCCATTAAATATAAAATTATTAAAAAACCACTCATTAAATGGGCTCTATCAAAAAACACCGCCCATCACATATTTCCATTAGAATTTCATTAAATATAATATAGTTTAATATTTTATAGTTAAAATTTAAATTTTAAACTTGAATATATTTAAATTATATTTATGGTAGAATAAAAAAAATCAATTATATATTACTGGAAAATATTGTAAAAATTTATTCTATATTTATGTGGAGGGTGGGAGTTCTAAATGTTGAAAATATTAGTAAATTTTATTTGAAAATTTAAGCAAACTTTTAATAAAGATTTTTTTTAAAAAAAATATTTTTTTAACCTAGAACATATTTTAAAAAAAAATATCTAGTAGGTTGCTATCTCTTGTTGTAACTTAATTATTTAATATAATATTTTTTCCACCAAAGTAATTAATTTAGAGCATTCCCAACAACACCTTTAAAACAGCTCCTCTATCTTATTTTCTAAAATAGAGAAATGAGGAGAGAGAGATGAAAAAAATCTCTATATTTGTAGCAATGGTAAAATTTCCCTAAACACTCTACATTGAACGTTAACACAAAACTCAATATATGGAATTCAACCATATAGAATAGAGGAGTATAAATAAAATATTATATATTATATATTTATTTTAAATAGATAAAATTAGTGATATTTAAAGCATCTATTAAATGTAGAAATGTGTAAAATAGAAGAATTGTTGGAGTTTGATCACGATTTTTTTAAAGATCTTAGTATTAATTTCCTTATCTATTTTAGAAATTATTTACAAAATCAAACTAGTATTGCAATTAATAGAGTAGATAAGAGTGTTAAATCACGGTGGGGTCATCCGACGTGGGGGGCCACGCCAAACGCACGCGCGACAACCAAGTCAAGCACACAAACCGAGTGGAGTTCCATTCTAAAATCAATTGATGTTAAGTGGGGTAGCCCACCGACATATATACAAGACTTGAATTTATTTTCTAATCAATTGTGGTATATTCTCAACAAAGAGTCCCATGTAGCAGTACGTACTACTACTTCCTTGCTAACCATCCATATATAAAAGATGATGTAGCAAGTAGTCCGATCGAGGGAAGTGAATGATGCCTTCAGGCATGGAACCAGGATTATAAACCTGGGTAGGCTGAATTTCATAGAACATGAGACAAAATTAAGATGATCGAGATTCGGAGCTCTCAATCCCCCTGCTTAGTGCTTGGCCTGCTGATTAACCATGCTTTGCACTATTAACAAGCATTCATATATCTGGTGTCCCAAAACTTATTTACGGAACCGTTAAAATTAAAATCATGCTATCCGGTTCCGAGCTGAAATGATGGCAATCGCAAGGTGGGTCACATTCTTCGATCGGTTGATTCATGATCACGCCCAGAACGGTCTCCATGCTCTTTGCATCACATCCATGTATCATGTATGTGCAGTTTAGTCACTTTAGTGTTAGTAAATGGAGGAGTGCTAATGTGCTATGCTGAACAATGAAAAATGATATTATAGACGCAGTTGGGAGTGGGGAAGAACACATTGAAGCCATCAGGTATAGAAAAATACTCCATCCGTTAAGAAAAACACGTCGTTTTAGGAGTAAAATCTTGTTAAGAAAAACATGTCGTTTTAGATATTTTGGTGTTCACTTTCGAAAATTACCCTTGTAAGGGTAAGAGATTTGTTAGTTGTAGTTTTCAATAAAGTGAAAAAGTAAAGTAATAATTAGGAGTATAAGTGTATTTTTGTTTGCTTTTAGTTGCTTTCTTAAAAAATGTGTAGATGTCTAAAATGACATGTTTTAATTAACGGAGGGAGTAGAAGACAGAATAATATTATAATTAGTTGGTAGATCAGGATTCGAACCTGTGCCTTCATACTCTTGTCTCAAAACTCTACCAATTGTGCCAATGAAACAACATATATACATGTATTATATATATTACTGGTAAAATGGGGTGGACTGCAGCACTCACCAGTCCACCCCTGGATCCGTACCTGGATGCCTTGTTGGGGTTTACTGTCATGTCATGTGTGTGCGAACTATTTGTTTTCCGGTTCGGATCACATCTTATGTGCAGCACCACTAAAGTAATCAAGATATAATTTTATTTTTTAAAAAAAATTAACATACTTATATTTGCATTATATGTTTATAAATTGGGATGATTTGCCAAATATACAAATATGAAGGTCAAATTAGCCAAATATACAAGATTTTGGGAAATTTGCAAAACTATACACAACCCTTGCCCCTCCTATGTGCCCCTGCGCCCCCCCTCCAGCGTGCCCCCCTGTGCCCCCCCTCCACGTCAGCATTTTTTTTTCGCGCGTCAGTGCTGACGTCATCGTCGGAAATGCTGACACCGTTTACAAGGAAGGTTTTTTTGTTTTGTTTTTTTTTTTTTTTCGCGCGTCAATGCTGACGCCGACGTCGGGAATGTTGACGTCAGCAATGCTGACACCGTTTACAAGGAAGGTTTTTTTGTTTTTTTTTTTTGTTTTTTTTTTCGCGCGTCAATGCTGACGCCGACGTCGGGAATGTTGACGTCAGCAATGCTGACACCGTTTTACAAGGAAGTTTTTTTTTTTTCCGCGCGCCAATGCTGACGCCGACGTCGGGAATGTTGACGTCAGCAATGCTGACACCGTTTACAAGGAAGGTTTTTTTTTTTTTTTTTTTCGCGCGTCAATGCTGACACCATTTACAAGGAAGTTTTTTTGTTCCACGCGTCAATGCTGACGCCGACGACTGGAATGTTGACATCAGCAATGCTGACGCCGTCTCCGAGAATGGTGACGCCGACGACAATGACGTCGGGAATGCTGACGTCAGCATTGCTCACACCCTCTACGAGGATGCTGACGCCGACAATGATGACATCGAAAATCAATATATTTGACGTATTAAGTCATTAAAAATATAAAAGGGGAGAACAAAGAGACGAAAGGAGTGTTCTACCAAAAAAAAAGAAACAAATATTTTATTTTATTTTTGGTAGTGAGAAACAAAGAATAACGGTAAACAATTAAAACAAACAATTTTTCGATGCCGACGATGCTGACCTCTTTCCTCATCCATCTCTTATATTGCAAAAACGATGTCAGCAAATATATACCTACGCAAAAATATGCATAAAAACGATGTCAGCACTAAAAAATACGTATAAAACGATGTCAGCACTAAGAAATAAACCAATTTTTAAGGACTCAAGCATACATATATACCTACATATATAATATGCAACTAAAAACGATGTCTGCACTAAAAAATATGCATAAAAACGATGTTAGCGCCAAAAAATACACATAAAAACGATGTCAGAGCTAAAAAATACGTATAAAAACGATGTCAGCGCTAAAAAAATACTTATAAAAACGATGTCAACACTAAAAAATAAACCATTTTTTAATGACTCAAGCATACATATATACCTAAAGAGCAACCTAAACAAGGTAATAAAGACCATGTCAACACGAGGAGATACCACGCGATTAATGGAATTTCTGAATCCTTGTAAACATTGGGCACTGTCATTAATTTAGGCAGTTGCTAGGCTGAACCCACTCGGCCTACACTACACCCACTTTGAAGTCTGCAAATTATATTAAAGACAATTATATTAGACATATATAATTATATTAGACAATTATATTAGACATATATATTAAATCCTACTAGCAATCTGTTAAAAAACTTACAGTATCATACATGAAATAGCTGATACTACAAGAATTCAACCAATTCATAAACTGATCAATAAGCTGCTTGTTGCTTGTGAGTGTGATACAGAATTAATATATATTTATATCTATGGTAGCTCATCACCTTCGCTTGAAGCAACCACACCACACAGTACGTTCCCTGCAGGACCCCCCAGCACACATCAGCAAGTTCTCATACCTAGTTTCAGCCTAAGGTTCTCATCATCTTTGCAAACCATAAATACTTGCACAAACATCTAAACAAACAGTAGACTTGGAAGCAAATTAATACAACCTTATATAGTTTCTTCAAAAGGAAAGAAAAAAGAAACAAGGCTAAAAGCCTAAAATGATGTAGACCATGTCAGCACAATCTTATATGCAGACAAGATTTCAATTTAGTTAAAATTAGATGGCATTATATGCTATACTCCTATGTGCATGATGATTGGAACAACATTTAATTAACTTTTCTATGCTGACATGCACGAAAACACCAGCAAATCATCCCAAAGTAAGCACCAGCAAATAAACACCAGCAAATGCTGACTCAAATTTCCTAGTGCAACACCAATAAACACCAGTAAATCATCACAGATTATGACAAACAATCATCACAAATTCTGATTGTAGAAAGAAGAACAAAGAGGAACTGAGAAAACCTTGGGAAATCATCACAAATTATGACAGTAATGAGAAGAACAGGAACTGAGAAATCCTCTCCTTCCGGATGCACTTTCTGGCCATGGAGCTCCCTCGCCCTACATGGCTGGACATTCAACTGCGGCCTCGAGGAAGATCGAGACAGCAACGCAACAGCTCCTGCAGATCTCTCTCCGGCGAGGCTAGAAGCAACGCAACAGCTCCTGCAGATCTGAGATTTGTGCTGGACATTCAAGCTCGAACTTGAAAATAATCAGCAATTTCGGCGAGGCTAGAAGCAACGCAACAGCTCCTGCAGATCTGTCCGGCACGTACTCCTCTTCCTCCTCCTCGCTGTCCGCCTTCGCCGGCCATTGCCGCGACGATCTCGCGCCTCTGATCTTCTTTTTCTTCTTCTTGTGCTTCTTCGGCCGGATCGCGGCGCCCTCGCGGATCGTCTCGAGGTGAGGACTGAATTCGGTTGAGGAATCCGTCGAGAAGCTTCTCGAATAGTTGGAATTCGAGACGAGCGTTTCCGTTTCCGCTCCGAATCGCTCCTCCTCGTCGCTGAAGAGTCCGCTATCGGCCGAGGAGATGCTAAATCTCGATCCATAAGGAGATGGAGAGCTCCGGCGAGACTAGATCCAGAAGAACGAGGCGATGCAATCTCCAGAAGAACGAGGTGAGGCGAGAGGGAAGAAGAACGGGGAGGTAAGCGGCTAGGGTATAATTAGTGGTGTATACTTTTGCAATTTTCACACAAGCGTGTATATTTGGCTAATTTGACCGAAAATTTGCGCATTCGGCGCAAATTTTCTCATATAAATTTTCATCATGAAAAAATTATATTTCAGAAAAATATAAAAAATTATAAACTAATATAATTGATCTTTTAATTTTATATATTTTTAAAACATAATTTTGTATGATAAAATTTTATAAACATTTTTTTAAAAATTTAAAATAAAATTATACCTCTAAAATGGTATATTTACTGGGCATTGGTGGTGTTGACAGTGTAACGTACGTACACTTTAAGCTAGCAGCATGTTGTTTTGGATTTTGGTGGTTCCCTAACTTTCACACACATGACTACCACCGCCCATGTACCATATATTGAAGTTGGAGCCTGTATTATACTATCTTCGATCCAAAATCTATGTCGTTTGACTTTTCAACACGTATTTTGATAAGGTAAAAACTATATAAAATAATAACTTTTTTTTAAATTATTTCTTTACAACTTAATATTTGTTGGTACACTTGCGACTGCGAGGTGAGAATTTATTTGAGGAACGAGGAATTACAGACGCATAGCAGAGACACCCGAAGACCCGGAGATGTGTATAGTCTGGTGGTTTATTGAAGAGACATTTATAGGGTGTTTTGCCATTGAGGACAGACGAAGGGGTGCGGTTAATGAGAAAGTAGGCAGTGAGGGTGCATTCTCCCCAAAACTGCATAGGCATATTGGTATGAAACATGAAGGCTCGAGCTACATTAAGGATATGACGGTGTTTATGCTCGACACGTCCGTTTTGTTGAGAAGTGGCGACACAGGAGGACTCAAATATGATGCCTAGATCGGTAAAGTAGGGACGAAGGGCAGGAAATTCAGAGTCGTTGTCGCCGCGAATACGCTTCATTGTTTTGTGGAACTGGGTAACTGTGAAGCTGTAAAACTGCTTCAATAGATGGGAAACCTCTTATTTGTGAGTCATAAGATAGACCCAAGTGGCGCGAGAGAAATCATCGACAATAGTGAGAAAATATGAGGCATCAGAAGAAGATGGGACACGGTAAGGACCCCAAATATCACAATGAATTAAATCAAAAGATGTAGAAGCATTTGACAAACTAGTAGGGAATGAAAGACGAGTTTGTTTGACTTTGTAGCAAACATCACAAGGTAAACCTTTATTTGGTAGACTATGACTAGAAGTGTTTGTGAATGATGTAAGCAAAGAGAATGACGGATACCCGAGTCTTTGTTGCCATAGGAAAGGGGATTCGGCCTGGGTTAAATGGAAAGCAGAGCTGCTGACGCCAAGAGACTTGAACGATGAAGCCCAGCAGAGACAATAGATCCTATTCCGAACCTCACCCGCTCCAATCAGCGTCTTCAAAGTGCGGTCCTGTATCACACAAAGCTTATCAGTCATGGTGACAACACATTTAAAATCAACAGTCAAACATCCAAGAGAGATTAATTGACATGTAAGGCTAGGAACATATATAGCAGTGATATCAAAAGAACCACATAAAGTGATTAATCCAGCCTGATTAGCGGAGACAATGTTGCCATCGGGAAACTTGATGTGCCATTCATCAACGTCATGAATATTCTGGAGCAACCGGCGATCACCCGTCATATGAATCAACGCCACTGTCAAGAATCCAAGGGGTAGAGGCAATACCTACTAAGGTGTCAGTTTCGGACTTCGTGTTGAACTTCTGAAACATGTCCAACATGTGATCCCACTACTCATTGGAGAGGGTAATCCCGTCTCGGTCATATGCGATGATGGTGTGAGAATCGAAAGCGGAAGGCGAAGGCGTGAGGACTGAGTTGACACTGGCGGTAGTAGTCCGCCTACGCCCTCTTCCAGCACCCGACTCAGGAGCAGTGGCATAAGGTTTCGACTTTGACGGTGGGACGCCAGTGACCGGATCAACAACGCCGCGACCGTTGTTCCACCAGTCCGGGTAACCCACAATTTTGAAGCAAGAGAGACTGTCGTGGCCGGTTTTGTTACAATGGACGCAGAACATCAACTTCTTGTCGTCAGGGGCAGAGGAGGAGCGAGGAGGGTGACACTGAGCGGCAAAGGCGAGGGAATCACCGGTCGGCTGTTGGGTGGTGCGCATCGACAGCATCCACTCCTCCTGAACCGCGAGCAAGTGAGTCTTGTTGAGACCGGGGAGGGTATCCTGAGCGACGATCGTGGAACGAAGAGTCCCATAACCGAGATAATCCAGGCCCATAAGGAATTGATGAGTCCGCTCCTCTTCGCGTTCCTTGGCGAAGTTGCCACAGGTACACGCCCAAGGAGCCAGGTGAGTGTCGAGTTCATTCCAAAGTTTGCTCAGATGTCCAAAGTAGGCAGCAACAGACTTACTGTCTTGGAGACAACGAGCAATTTCAGAGCGTGGTTGAAGCATACAAGAACCATTGCCAATGGATAAACGCTGAGATAGATCATCCCAGAGTTCCTTGACGGTGGAGAAGTAGGTGAAAGTAGAGCGTAAAGAGAGTTCAATTGATTGTGTAATCCATCCGATGAGCATAGCATTAACAGGACGCCAATATTGATGATCGGAAGAGGCGACAGTAGGTTGAGTGATGGAACCATCGATGAAGCCATCTTTGCGCTTGGCAGAAAAGGCGTTCTTCATGACGATGGTCCACTCTTGGTAGTTATCCCCTTTGAGAATCACCAGACAAATAGAGAGACCCGGGTGACCGGAAGGGTGAAGGTAGTAGGGAGAGGCATGCGTGAGAGCTGCTGGTGGGGTTGCCGTTGAAGCCGGCGGGAGGGTCGATGGCGGCGGTGATAGGGTTGGGTTAGGGGCGGCGGCGGCGGTAGTGTTTAGGTTAGAGGATTGAAGAGAAGCCTGATACCATGAAAAATTTTGATAGGGAAAAGTCTGTGTTTTCTCATTGATCAAACTTGATTAAATAATACATGTAGGGAAGAAATTCTATCCTAATTAGATAAGATATGATAACGATATAACGTAAAGATAATCTAACAACAAGATATGGAAATATCCTAATATATCACAATAAGACTTTGAATCGAATGGCGAAGGAATGAAGAACAGATAGAGGGAAGAAGAGAAGAAGCAAATAAGGAAGGAAGGCCGCCGGATTACAACAAGAAGATAAGAGAGTGGGTAGAAGTAGAACGCGCCAGAGAGAGCAAAGAGCGTGAAAGGACTAAACACACGCAAAAGGAGCGGATGACCCAATCAATACTTCTTTCTTTCTCACTTTTGGCTACCTTCGTACCTAACTCAACCTTATATATATACACACTAGTATAGGTCCCGTCGCGTGCACGGATAATACATTAATGTAATATTACAAATAATCTAGATAAATCCCAATAAATAAAAATAATAATCTAAATATAAATTATGTTTTCCAACAAAAAAATATAGATAGAAATAAAATTAGTTCAACAAATGATATATAATCTAATTATCTTTTATTTGTATTCTCTCGAAATATAAATAAAATTCATATTTATAAGGTAAAAGGTTTTTTTCCTAATATATCGTTCCTTAAATCTCATGTAATTAAATAGATAGTTGATTTTTAAAAATATTTTAATATTCTTTTTTTAATTAAATATTGTATGTAGTATATATTTATTACGTTAGTTTACTAAAATATTTATGCACAGATAGATTGTGTTATACTGATATAGTTTTTTCCTTATATAATATTTACCCTTAAATTAAATGAGTTAATGGTAAAATAAAATAATTATTTAATTATTTTCAATTATATGGATTAGAACTATCTAATTATTTTTATTAGATTTCCATTTTGACGAGAGAAAGTTTTGCGAGATGCACTCACACGCCACCACGTATGCAGATGCACTCACGCGCCGCCACATAGACAACAATGCATCGATTTAAGTATATGTATATAGATAGATATTCATTTTGGTGATATAGTTTTTTCCTTATATAATATTTACCCTTAAATTAAATGAGTTAATGGTAAAATAAAATAATTATTTAATTATTTTTAATTATATGGATTAGAACTATCTAATTATTTTTATTAGATTTCCATTTTGACGAGAGAAAGTTTTGCGAGATGCACTCACACGCCACCACGTATGCCGATGCACTCACGCGCCGCCACATAGACAACAATGCATCGATTTAAGTATATGTATATAGATAGATATTCATTTTGGAATTTTTTTGTCAAAACTGTTGTAGAGGTTATGAAAGGCAGTTGGGATTCATGATCAGAAAGGGATTGTATGTATCAGATGTAAATGCGCTAGATGACCAACATATAAATACGGTGTAGTTTCATTTTAAAACCAATTAGCAATACAAAAAACAACACACTAATCTCATAGGCTGAACCTGAGTTCTTAACTACTTTTTATGTAGAGCACTTTACTTATTCACATCTTAACAGACTCTACGACCATTTGGTAATAATTAATATTGAGTAATAACTAATAAGTATGATGACAAAAAATAAAAAATATATTAATAGTTTATATATGATTTTTAACTTTAAAAAAATTAAAATATGAAATGGTATTTTCAATTGACAGTAATAAATAAATAAAAATAATATATATTTATATATCATTATTGATGAAAAAGTACATGGATCCTATTTGTATATCACAATCACGCCCTTTTTCTTTTCATTTTTCCTCTACTTTGTAAATCCAAAAACAAGGGATTTCTTATTATGCATCTATTGAACTCTCTTACAATATACATACTCTCCTGTATTAAAAAAATAACAAGAGAAGTTGTACAACAAGCTCAACCCACCTCTCTACCTCTATAATTGGATTTTAATTAAATACACAATTAAACCACTTAATTATCTTTTCAACAATTAAACTCTTTTTTGATTTTCTCTTCCGGATTCTCCTCCGATCCCCTCCGCGTTACGCAGTCGTAAACGCTCTTCGATCAACTTGCACTGATCCAACGCCACCCCCAAATTAACATACATTCATGAACCAATTCAGATCTGCAATTCCCCAAATATATTTCCATCCACCGATCGATCTGATCAATTCGATTCGGCGCCGGTCATGAAATGGAGCAAGCATTCGGATTCTCGTCGCTAAACAGCTGCGGCGGCGGGAGCCTCTCGATGGCGTACGTCGGCTGGTAGTAGTACGGCGGCGGGAGCCTCTCGATGAAGTACGTCGGCTGGTACATCATCCTCTTCATCGGCTCCCCCTCCACCATGTACGCCGGCAGCGGCATCGGCATCTGCAGCGCCATCGGCGCCGGCGGCGGCCCCTCCATCGGATTGGGCTGGGCCCCGTCTTCCCCTCCCTCCTTCTTCCCCTCCTCTGGCGCCTCCTCCTTCTGTTCCGCGCCCTCCTCTTTCTTCTCCTCCTCCGCCGGCTTCGCCTCCTCTGCGGGCTTTTCGGGCTCCTCGGCGGGCTTTGCCTCCTCCGCCGGCTTCTCCGGCTCCGGCGGGGGAACAATCCGGGCCTGTTTCTTGGTTCGGCGGTACACGTAGTCGACGAGCTTGTCGGCATCCATTGTTCCGGTCACCGTTACCTTGCCGCTGCTGAACTCTGTCTCTGCACTCTTTACCCCTGTTTTTTAATTTGTATTTAATAATGTTAATTAATCAGTAATTAACCATTTATTTAATGTAATTAAGCAATTAAATTAAATAAATACCTCGCATTTTGAGAATCTTCTTCTTGAGTTGCAGAGCACAGGCCTCACAGTGCATATTGACGTTGAGCTCCACAGTGACGAGCCCACTCACCTGAGCACAATCAAAACCACAAATTGATCGATTAATACTCGACAATTGAAAGGGGGAAAACAGAGGAAGTGAATTGAATAAAGGTAAATAGGGAAAGGAACCTGAGAGACGAGGACGTCAGGGATGGGTTCGCCATCGGAGGCAGGTAGAGGGGAGATGACCTTCGCCATTCGTCTGGTCTTCTTCGTAATGAGGGTGCAGATCGCTTGTGGCTCCACCACTCCCTTTACAGTCACCTGGTTCTGTGCCATGTCTGTAACCACTCCTTCAACCCCTGTTTTTTGAGAACTCAAAATTAGTGATCTTTCAGCAATCAAGAGCACAGCAATTGAATCAATATATACCTCTGATTTTCATCATTAATCTCTCGATCTTCTTGGCGCAGCCAACGCAGTGGAGGTCGACGAATAAGACGCAGGGAGAGGGGGGTTTCGGTTCCTCAGGGGCCTCCTTGGGCGCCTCGTCGGCGGGCGGAGGGGCAGGGGGCTGTTCTTCTTTCTTTTCCTCGGCGGGGGCTGGCTTGTTGCCCTCATCGGCGGGAGCGGGAGGTGCTTGCTCCTTCACCAATGCAATCAAACCACAGACATTAAAATATTGCAATACGGAATTGATGGATAAAACCAAATTGAAAACAATCTCATTCCCATTCACAACAAATGTATTAATTTGGATCTTAATTTGAATTCGATAAAAGCTCAGATGAATCTTGTTTAGTGGATTGTTAACAGTGATTGATTAATTGGGAGTGTCCAGGCGTGTAAAGGAGCTTACTTGCTTGGTTTCTTCACCCATTAATGGAGATTATAGTAGAGAGAAAACAGGGTATAAATATAACGGGAGGGAGAGTTGGGGATTTGGGGAGGCGGTGGGCGGGGTGGGGGAATGGGGGATTGTGATTCCTGATCCTGAAGATGAAAAGATTCGGAAAAGCTAAGGCAGGGCGGTGGGAAGGGGAGGAGAGGGGGAAGGGGAGGGAAATGGTGAAGATGAGGCTCTGCTTTTATAGATGGAGCACAGAGGGCAGAGGGGTGGAAAGAATGAAAGCCATTTTTAGATTTGCACCGCCATTAAACAAGTGGGCCCCACCCACCCCCTTCTTTCTTCAATTTTAAGAAACGTTTCACATTGCTCCAATCGCCCGATTTGCATCTTTAGATTACTGAGTAATTGAGAGATGAAATTGTTTAAATATGTATATTTTAATATAGATTATATTTTTATATTTAAAATATTACTTTTCATGTATGTAAATGTTTTTTTAAAAATCATTTAGGGGTTATTTTTGTTGGTTTTTAAATTTTTCTTTTTATTTAATTTAATCATATTTATTTAGAAATTAGTGTGTATAAAATACATATTTAATCAATGGAGTAAAATATGGAGTATTATGTGCAATTTTGAACCGTTTGTACAAATGTGTACATTTTGAACACATTTGCACACTTAAGCATTGGAGTTAGTCTAATGGTCATCTTCAACCATTCAACATATTTTCTAAATTATTTTTATATGTTTTTTTAAAATTAGCTTTGCACAAATTCCAATAACTTTCTCATTTATGGAATAGATGATTTGGAGAATCATTTAATTTTAGATAATGCTATAAATTTGGGAAAACTTCTCTATTTTTTCTACAACTTTCTCATTTTGAAAAATAAGATGAAGAATCTATTAGACTAAAAAACTGTTTAACATTCTCTAAAAACTTCAAAATCACAAAAATAGAAAAATTGTCAGAGATGCTCTTATCAAAATAAGTTTATCCGCGACTTCCTCACAAACTGAATTTCTACAAACTAATGTGTCATTTAAGCTTTTTGATAAAAAAAATTTTAAAATAAAATATTATACAAACGGTAATTTTTAAAAATAATTTATCATTTATCAGTAATAAGTATTAAATTATATAAAAACGATTATTTTATATAATAGTTACTTCCTCCTTTCGCAAAAACATGTTACTTTAGAGTATTAATTTTGTTCATAAAAACCTATCATTATAGGTACTTTTGCATTTACTTTACGAAAATGCCATTGTAATGATTAATTAATAGTAAGTTGTAGGTTTCGATAAAATAAAAAAATAATGAAATAAATTAGGGTAAAATAGTATATTTGTTGATTTTCTTAAAAGTTGTGCACAAAACTAAAAATGACATGTTTTGGTGAACGAATAAGTAATTTATTAAAAAACATGTTGAAAAGTTAACCAATACTTGTTTATAAAACGGTCTTTCTATCATATACCTTAAGGATATATGATAAGAACCTGAATTGAGAAAGATTACCTATAAAAAAATAGACCCTAGGAATCTTATTAAAAGAAAAACTAATCAAATTAAAATTTGAAATATAATTTCAAATTAGGACTCTATGCTTTAAGGGTATAAGATAGAAAAAACGTTTATAAAATAAACGTTGTTGTAGAGATCGATGACTTAATTATTGGATTTTTTTTCCAATTAGTCAAAAAATAATTGTTTTTTCAGAAAAATAGCCAGAAAATATTTTAAAAAATAACCAAAATTAAATGAGGTTAACTCGCTGTTGCAACGTTGATAAAAAAAAAAACATTTTTTTTAATAAAATACTATAGTTGTTACCCTATACGCACTTTAGGGTATAATAATATAACCTAGGTATCTTTTTGGGGGGATCGGAATAATATATATAAATACCTTTTAGCAGTCGTCGGATGTCAAATATTCGCTTATTATGTATTATCTCTTGCTTTAATTTGTTTGTAATAATTGTATTTGTGAGGACCACCTTGATTCTCCTCCTACTTCCAATTAAAGATTTAAAGGGGAATATAAATATTATAATTAATTGAATTTGTATAGAATTGAATAAATATTGATTATATGTACTATATACTAATGAATTAATCAATTATGGAGCAAAACAGTTATAGGAGGGGCAGTCGTCGTTACCCGTCATGCAAACTAATTAACACACTACCTATAGGTAGGGCTGATATACGAGCTAACGAGCTCGAGTAGTGGGTGTTCAAGCTCGAGCCTCATTTTCTCGAGTCGAGCCGAGTCGAGCTCGAGCTACTCACAAAATGTAGATCTGTGATTCAAAGTGAATGGAGTCCAAAAGGCAAAACCACTGACAGACTCTTTAGAAAAAGAGGTTAAATAAAACCTAGGGACAGAACTGTAATTTCACCTACAAAACGAGATATACGCCCTATTTAGAAGGGGTTAAATAAAACTTATTTACATGGAGTTAAATAAAACATAGGGGAGAACTGTAATTTCACCAATAAAATGAGCTATACGAGCTACTCGAGCCGAGCTCGAGCTTAGAATTCTGCTCAAGTTTGGCTCATATTTAATTCGAGCGAGCCCGAGTCGAGCTTTTTTCGAGCCGAGCCCGAGCCGAGCTCGAGCTACTCGGCTCAAGTAACAGCCTACCTATAGGCTATAGCTACTGTACCTTATTATATGTATATATAAATATAAATAATTAAATAAATAAGCGAGGGGCATAATCCAGGCTGTTAAAATCAGCATGGCATGGTCGTTACACATGGGCACCATCTATGTTCATTCTTCATTCCAAATATACATATATCGATCCATCTATTCCATCTTAATTTATTGATCAATTAAGAGTTAATACTATGTTTCTGATTGAAGCTAATTAAAAATAGGTGAGATTAGACATGGTTATGGGTCGAACCGTTGAGATATCCCGATCTGGATCTTAGCCCGTCAAAGCCACGGGTCAGTCGGTGGTATAACCGAGGGTTGCCTTATTAAAAAAATATTATTGTTTTTTATAAATTTTGACTATTTAATAAAAAAAATGATCGATTATATATCTTCATATTAGTTTATTCATAGACTTCATTTAGATGTGAGAGGAAAAACGTTAGAAGAATGTATATCTTCATATATATATATATATTGTTTCCCATCATCCTTTATCTTAATGTGGGAGAAAGCTGGAAAGATTTTAGGTTCATACTACTTTCTATATATTATCCACTTCATTTCGATATGAAATGGAAAAAAACGTAGAAATACTTTATAGTAGTATAAATTTACATTATATTTTACACATTATAAAAAGTAGTCTAATTGTTATTTTTACAAAAACATCGTGATTTTAAAGAAGGAAATCGATCACCCGGCCTGTGAGTTGGTATGCAGAGCTGGACAATTGGTTGTTGGTGCAAGCTCAAGGCAACCTCTGTCGACTACAGCAAGTGCACAAGCCAAGAGAACACACAACACATCAAGGGCAAAATCGTCATTTTACCCTCAATGTACAGCTGCCTTTATAAGGCGGGAATTGCTGTTACAGTAGTTGCAACAAACTCATTTTCTTCCTTTGAAACTCGATCTAGATTGCTCCAATGGAGTTTGTTCAAATTGTTGATTCTAAACCTTGATTTACACATTTGATTTCTCGATTTCATAGTTTCCAAATGGTATCAGAGCTCGTGAGTTACGATCTGTAATTTTGCTGGTGTTTGTTTTGTTTTTCTGGCGATTCTCGAAGGCTCGAAGCTGCTTTCGGAATTCGTCCTCGCTTTTCATGAAGATCTGAAGTTGTAGCAACGAGAATGGTTGGAAGAGGAGCTGGACAAACATCAGGTGGTGGAGGCGACCAAAATGGACAAGGAAGAGGAACCTTTCTTACTCCTCCAGCACCTGGATCTGGCGTTGGCAGAGGCTGGAACATTCCGAATCCAGGGATTCAATTTGGGGACATGATGCAAGGTATGTCAAATGCTCATGTGAATCCTCTATTCTTATCAAATTCCGATCATCCAGGGATGGTTTTAGTACCGAATTTGTTCAATGGAGCCAACTTTACAAGTTGGAGTAGAGGTGTCAAGATGGCACTAGGAGCTAAGGTCAAGCTCGGATTCATAACTGGAAGCTGTGTGAGGCCAGCAGAAGGAAGTGATGATTTCGAGAACTGGATGCGAGCTGATCAAATGGTGATGTGTTGGTTATTCAATTCTATGACCAGAGAAGTAGCAGAAAGTCTGATGTATGTTGAAACAGCAAGAGAGCTATGGCACGAGGTGAAGGAAAGGTTCTTTGAGAGTAATGATCCGTTAGTATACCAACTGCGTAGAGATTTGGCTAATCTCAGGAAAGAGAATATGTCTGTTGGTGCATATTTTGGGAAATTGAGCAAGATTTGGGATGAATTGAAATCACTAGATGCTGTGCCTGTGTGCAACTGTGGAGGAATAAATGGTTGCAGTTGTGGTTTACTAAAGAGAATAATTGACAGAGAAGAGAAAGCAAAGGTCATGCAATTTCTAATGGGGCTGAATGATGTTTATGAGAATCTGAGAAGCAATATCTTGTCTAAAGATCCTATGCCAGGGATCAACAAAGCCTTTCAAATGGCTACACAAATTGAAAGATCTAAGGGAGTTACCAATGCAATTCAGGGTGAACAAAATGCATTGAATGTAACTAGGCAGTTTGATAGGTTCTCACAAGACAGATTTGGCCAAATGGATAGAAACTATCAAATGGACAGTGAAGCTAATGCAGCTAAGGGGTACAGAGACTTTAGAAATGGTGAACAGAACAGGTTCTATGACAAGAACAATGAGCAAAGCTATAGAGACTACAAGAAGGCCAAACTAGAAAAGAAATGTGACCATTGTGGTGAGAGAGGCCATATTAAAGAGTACTGCTTCAAATTGATAGGATACCCTGAATGGTTCAGGGGACCTAAGGAAGATGGGAAGCCTAGGCCCAGTGGAAAGTTTGCTGCTCAATTTGAATCCACACAACAGGAGAGTCCTTTTGAGGAGGATGGATACAACACCAGCAAACCTGATCAAGCTGTAGTGCATGCAGTATTTCAGGAAGTCTTGAAGCTAATGAAAGGGAAATCTCAGGTGGAAAGTGTAGATAGCACTGCCAATCAGGCCATGGTGCATTTTGCAGGTACCCTAAGCTCTTCCTTTCTTATTGGGGTAAACAAATCACAACATGATCTGTGGATAGTAGATTCTGGAGCCACAGATCATATTGCATTTGATTACCAGATTTTCTCAGAAATCTATGACTTTCAAAGTGCAATAAAACTTGGATTGCCTGATGGAAAGTGTATTACAGTTACCCAATTTGGTACAATCAGATTGAATTCTGATTTGGTATTGAATAGAGTATTGCTGGTGCCACAATTTAGGCACAATTTGATGTCTGTTTCAAAGTGCCTTACTGAGAAGCACTTGAGATTTAATTTTGACAGTGTAGGATGTTGGTTACAGGACCTTACAACTAAAAGGATCATTGCTAAAGGTCATGAGGACAAGGGGCTGTATGTGTTGAGAACTGGAATGGAGATACAGCATCAACCTCAGTATTTTGCTTCATTGAACAATGTGAGTTGTAATAATATGCTATTGATGCATGCCAGATTAGGACATATCTCAATTTCTAAACTTCAACATGTGCCTGGTTACACTGATATTGAGAATCAGGATTTACATTGTGATGTGTGTGCTATGACTAAAGCACACAAGTTACAATTTGATAGAAGTTCATCCATGGCAGATAAGGTGTTTCATCTTTTGCATATTGATGTCTGGGGACCATATAGAGTCCCAGCTTTGTGTGGAGCAAAATATTTCCTTACTATATTGGATGACTGCTCTAGATGCACTTGGGTTTATCTAATGCAAGATAAGTTGCAAGTGCTAAGGTTGATCACAACCTTCATTAACATGGTAGAAAATCAGTTCAAGGTATCTGTCAAGATAATTAGAACAGATAATGGAACTGAGTTTACTCAGAGGGGATGTAGAGAATTGTTTGAATCAAAGGGAATTATTCACCAAAGAGCTGCACCAGGTGTGCATGAGCAAAATGGCAGGGTGGAAAGAAAGCATAGGCATCTCTTAGAAACTGCTAGGGCTATCAGAATGCAGGCTGGTCTACCTTTGAAATTTTGGGGAGACTGTGTGCTTGGTGCCACTCATCTAATTAACAAAATGCCAACTCCCATCTTGAAATGGAAATCTCCCTTTGAAATTCTCTACCACACTGCACCCAGTTATGATCAGTTGAGAATAATTGGATGCCTCTGCTATGCTGTGCAACCAAATGATCATAGGGACAAGTTAGGAAATGTGGCCAGAAGATGTGTTTTTCTTGGCTATCCACCAAATCAGAAGGCCTACAAGCTATATGATCTTGAGAGGAGAACTGTTATTATCAGTAGACATGTCACATTTGAAGAGCAGATCTTTCCCTTCAAAGACACTGCTAGGCCACAACATCATCTCCATCCCATGGAGCTCTCTCATGAAGATGATGACTGGATGCATATCCATCATAGATCCCATTTTGACTCACCCTCTCAGTCACCTCCACACTCAATTGAGTCACCTCCAAACATTTCTCCTCCCTCCCATCATTCCTTAAATGACATACAGATTTCAGATTCTCCATCATCTTCACAGTCACCTCCTTCTGTTCATCAACCAGTTTCATCCCCTTTTCCTATCCCTCATATCAATCTAAGAACACACATCACTAGGCCTGCCAGACTTAATGACTTTGCATATTCACATCTTCCTTCCAGAGGTAGTCCAAATTCCTCCCAATCAGAATCCTTTGCTGTATTCTCCACATCACATCTATCCCACCTTTCCCAGGAGTATGTGCATTCCTTGGTAAATGCATGCTCTATATTTGCTAAAACCTACTCTCAAGCTAAGGGAATCCCTGAGTGGGAGGCAGCTATGGAGAAGGAATTGATGGCTCTCACAGATAACCACACTTGGGAGATCACTGATCTTCCAACAGGGAAGAAACCTATAGGATGCAAATGGATTTTCAAGGTCAAATATAGGGCTGATGGAACAGTTGAGAGGTATAAGGCCAGGTTAGTAGCAAAGGGGTATAATCAGGTGAAAGATAGAGATTACAAAGAGACATTCTCACCTGTTGCCAAACTCTCCACTGTGAGAATTTTGCTAGCTATTGCTGCCTGCAAGGGATGGATGCTACATCAATTGGATGTCAACAATGCTTTTTTGCATGGGTATTTAGAGGAGGAAGTCTACATGAATCCCCCTCCTGGTTACAAGGTGGCAAATGGAAATGTATGTAGGTTGACTAGATCCTTATATGGTCTAAAGCAAGCCAGCCGTCAGTGGAATCATGAACTCACAAAATTCATGATCACTATGGGTTATACTCAGTCCTCACATGACTTCTCTCTGTTTGTCAAAAAGTCAGAAGATCACCTAACTATAGCCCTGGTTTATGTTGATGATATGCTGATCATGGGGAGCTCCATCACTGAAATTGAGAGCACAAAATCTGCCCTGCACACACAGTTCACCATCAAGGATCTTGGAGCAGCCAGATACTTCCTTGGCATGGAAATCTCAAGATCTTTTGCAGGGATCCTATTGAACCAAAGAAAATATATTCTAGATATACTTACTGATGCCCAGATGGATGGATGTAAAGAAGCTCCTTTTCCTATGCAACATGGCATCAAACTATCTGCAAACATTGGTGATGCCATCTCTAATCCTGAAGATTATAGAAGATTAGTTGGGAGGCTGCTCTACCTTACCCTCACCAGACCAGACATATCCTACACTGTCCAACAACTTAGTCAGTTCATCCAAAATCCTTTGAAACCTCACTGGGATGTCCTCACATATCTTCTAAGATATCTTAAAGGGACCTTCAATTTTGCTCTCTCTTACTCATCTCAATCATCCCTCATGGTTCAAGCCTTTACTGATGCTGATTGGGGCAATTGCTTAGACACTGGATGCTCTCTCTCTGGCTATTGTGTCTATCTTGGTTCATCCTTGGTGTCTTGGAAGACCAAGAAACAGAAAGTAGTGTCTAAGTCTTCAACAGAGAGTGAGTACAGGGCTATGTCTTATGTTGCCAGTGAACTGGTGTGGATGCAAGGAGTCTTAGCTGATATTGGCTTACACACCTCACTTCCCATATCACTATACTGTGATAATAAATCAGCTCAGCAGTTGGCCATCAATCCCATATTTCATGAGCGTACTAAACATGTCAGGATTGATGCTCATTTTATTCGAGAAATGGTGGCTAATGGGTTCATTAACACTATCCATGTTCCTACCTCTCTTCAAGTTGTTGACATTTTCACTAAGGCTCTTGGAGCTAGACAGCATGAGTTTTTTCGAGCCAAGCTTGGCCTTGTTCTCCCTGCTCCAGGCTAAGCTTGAGGGGGGTATGTGAGTTGGTATGCAGAGCTGGACAATTGGTTGTTGGTGCAAGCTCAAGGCAACCTCTGTCGACTACAACAAGTGCACAAGCCAAGAGAACACACAACACATCAAGGGCAAAATCGTCATTTTACCCTCAATGTACAGCTGCCTTTATAAGGCGGGAATTGCTGTTACAGTAGTTGCAACAAACTCATTTTCTTCCTTTGAAACTCGATCTAGATTGCTCCAATGGAGTTTGTTCAAATTGTTGATTCTAAACCTTGATTTACACATTTGATTTCTCGATTTCATAGTTTCCAAACGGCCGCAGCTAGATTCTAATTAATCACAATTTCGTGAGTTTAAAGGCATCGTTTGGACTCTCGGACTTGACACCGATTCGACTTGGATATATAAATAGTCATGATTTTGGGCAAATCCCAACTTGAATTATAATTTGACTAGATGTACATGTAGAAATATGTTGAGAATATAATTAAGATATATAAGATGTCAATTAATTTGGATTAATTGTAATTAAATTGTTAGCTTGGGGAGTGGACCGGGGAGGAAGAAAGAGTTGGGTTGGGGTTATGCGTGAGAAGCATATATATACATGTACATTATGAATGCGGAGCATCACACTCATCAGTCACGTTCACATGGCATTTTATAGCTTTTTCCAACATTTCCTTCGTCTCTGATCCATTTTCTCTACTCCCTATATATACATTTTAATTATTTATTTATAATTAACTAGCCCATATCCCTATGGGATGGGCATGAATAACTAATACATCCGTAATTGAAAAGGAAATAATTTGATGACTGGAGTAGAATATGGTAATTTTAGAAGAGGCCGGTAACTCCGCAAGACATTACAGTACAAGTCATTCGGATTTACCACTCCTTCGGGTAAGAAAATAAATCACACTCTCTATCAGTTAATTAAAACTTGTTATTTACTATTTATGCACGCTTTCTTAAAATGATAAAAACTATATAAAATATTAACATTTTTTTACATTTGTTTTTATAAATTTATACTTAATTGTAATAAGTATGAAATTATTTTTAAAAAAATATTAGAAAAGTTAAGTTCACATTTTATATAGTTTTTAACACCTCAAAAAACGTGTGTGTGAATAGTAAAACGTCAAGTTTTAATTAACAGAGAGAGTATATTATACCTACCAAAGATTTTAACCGTTTCGGCTATATACACCGCAAATCCCCACGTCCTTAAGGACGTGCAAGTGGGGTGCACCTTTTTTTTTTTTTTTTCAAACCCGGACGTGCTTGCACGTTCTTAAAGACGAAGAGGACGTGCCTCTTCGTCTTTCTTCATCGTCTTCTTCTTCGTCAGAGAGCGAGAGAGAGCCGGAGCCGGAGCGAGAGAGAGCGACCCAGAGAGAAGAGAGAGAGAGAGAGAGACCGATAGAGATGGAGACAGAGAGAGAGGGAGACCTCGAGGCGGCGGAGGCGACGGCGATGGAGGTGGAGGCGGTGGCGGTGGAGCCGGTGGCTCCCGGTCTAGTGGTGCTGGCGACAATGGCGGCGGAGGAGGGTGGTGGTGGTGGGGCGGCGACTGGCGGCGGTGACGGTGGTGGTGGGGCGGCGACTGGCGGCGGTGACGGTGGTGGTGTGGCGGACGACGGTCTATTACCGCCGCGGAAGCGTCGGACCATTGAGGTGTCCCCGGTCCCGACTCCACCGATATGTTATTTGAATTACTTTTTGTTTGATTTATTTTTAGAGTTTTAAAATATAATTAGATAGATAATATAGTTTTATAATAGAATTTTATAGAATATATGATTGATAATATATATTGTTTGATAGAATATAATTGAAACTATATTTTTTGATTTATTTATATATTATAATGTTTTTTATAGTATATAGTGTGATAGAAAAGAATATAGTAGTAATTTGATAGAATATAATAGATAGTGTGATAGAAAAGAATATAGTTGTAATTTGATAGAATATAATAGATAGTATATATTCAAATACATAGAAAATAATTACAAGTGAATAAAAGGTATTTAATTAACATTAAAATATATTTGAATATATTAAAATATATTCAAATACATAAAAATAAATGTATATTGAAAGACAATAAAAAATATTAAAATATATTATAATACTTCAAAAGTATTTAATTAACATTAAAATATATTTGAATATATTAAAATATATTCAAATACATAAAAATAAATGTATATTGAAAGACAATAAAAAACATTAAAATATATTATAATACTTCAAAAGTATTTAATTAACATTAAAATATATTTGAATATTTTAAAATATATTCAAATACATAAAAATAAATGTATATTGAAAGACAATAAAAAACATTAAAATATATTATAATACTTCAAAAGTATTTAATTAACATTAAAATATATTTAAATATATTCAAATACATAAAAATAAATTTATATTGAATACAATAAAAAACATTAAAATATAATTGTAATACTTAATTAACATTAAAATATAATAAAAGACAATAAAACATATGAAAATATATTAAAATACATTAAAAGACATTAAAATACATTGCAATATATTAAAATATACTAAAAAGACATTAATATTCAACTGGATCATAATAACAGGCAGGGAGGCTCATGAGGGATGATGGTACCCTTCGGCCTATTAGGTTCGGCGACCGGGCAGCGGTCAGCCAGGTACATGAGTCTACGGCACCCCCCGACCATACAGTCGACGATCTGCTCGCGTCTGCAGAGCGCTTACAGCCGTCGATGGGGACGCCCCCGGTCGACGAGGACGACACCTTCTGGACGGGTATGCCACCTTGGGATCCTTCCGGCGATGCGACGATGGGGTTGCAGCCTTCCTTAGAGCCCCCTGAGGTTTTGAGTAGCTGCATTACCGACGTAGTCGGTGGGCGATGGGCCGACATGGGTAGACCGCCTACTCGGGTTCCACCGACCATCCCGGAGGCATCTACTTCAGCCGTGCCAGAGGCTTCTACATCCGGCACACAGGAGCCCGAGCCTTCGACCTCCGCCACACCAGCGGCGATCTCCTTGGGGTCTGCAGATGATGTGATCCCTGACGTCGTTGATGAGGATGACGATGGTCAGGAGGGGCAGGCTCAGGGCCAGGGGGGCCCACAGGTAGAGCCCGAGCCCATCCCTGCGCAGGCTGCCGCACCGGCTGCGCAGGTCGACCCTTTGTTGCCGCCGGGAGATCTGCTACTGTCTTACAGGCATCACCGGGCGTACCAGGTGTGGAGAGATCCTACGGTGGAGCTGCCGCTGCTGAAGTTCCACCACCGGGCGACTCACTTGGTGCCTTTCGAGCCCTACATATTTGAGGGACCGGAGACCTGGGTGCAGGATCTGCTCCCATCCGGCGTCCCCCAGCTGAGGTCACTCCACTGGCAGTGTGTCGACGAGTTCACCTGCACGGCATTTTTGGAGCATTGGCACCCGGAGACCAGCTCCTTCCACTTTCCATGGGGCGAGATGACCATCACGCTGCATGATGTTGCCTGTCTGATGGGACTTCGGATTGATGGCCAGCCCTACACGTCACATCTGCCTGCGGGAGCTCTGGTCCCCGCCATCGCGGAGTACTACCAGCTCACCCCTGCGACTCTGAAGTCGTACAGACACGCTGGCGGCACTCCAGTGACTGAGTTTACTCGCCGGTGGTAGGAGAGACACGGGCCGCTCGTCGACCCCGCCCCCGCCGATGACCCAGAGGCCGCGGCTGATCCTGAGCAGATTCGGCTGCGCACGCATGTGGGAGGGGGGCAGCCCCAGGATGACCCTGCACAGCGTCTGTTTCTGCACAGGACCTACATGGGCATTGCTCTCGCCGCGACTTTGTTTGTGGACAAGTCGCAGAGCCGGATCCCATGGAAGGTATTGGGCCTTGTTTGGGACATCCCACGTACGGCCACCCTTGCATTGGCTGCTGGTGCCCTCGCATGTCTCTACAGGGCCTAGGCGAGGCTACCCGCTCCGGCGCGAAGGGCATAGACAGCTGCACGCCGATCCTACAGGTACGAGACCGTTGAATTAGAGTTTTTAGTTTACAAATATTTAAATTATATGCTAACGAAATACTTTTTTTGTGTCAAGGCTTGGATATGGGCGTACTTCCCTCGATTCCGAGGTGATTTCTCCAGCGACCCGGCTAGGAAGCATGACCCTCGCTTCTACGCGAAGTTCATCGGTCCGAAGCAGCCACCGCGGATGAAAGACGACGCGAAGCTGACGAAGATGCGGGAGCTGCGAGACGAGGTGGACCGTCTTACCGTCGATGATGTATGTATTCGAGACTCTATCTATATCACTTATAATTCTTAGCTTTGAATTAAATCTGATTTGTTTAATTGTAGGTTCGGTGGATGCCTTTTGGGCGTGATCTAGACTTCGACGGCTAGTACCGTCAGTCCACCTATCGGGGCACCATCACCTTCTGCGGGGAGGAGGAGCCGTATATGCCCGATAGGTGCCTCCGGCAGTTCGGACGGGTCCAGGGGATCCCGCAGGCCGTCATCGCGCCGGTTCAGGTCTGCCGCGACACGACCCTGAAGAACTCGAAGTACAGCGCCGTGTTCGCCCCGAGCCACAATAGGTGGCAGGACCTGCAGGACGAGGGTCGCTTCTACAGGCTGGCCGATCACAGGCGCACTAGCGAGGATTGCCAGGCCAGTGTCACTGCAGATTACTTGCCGTGGTACGCGTCGCAGAGCCGGCCGTACGTGCTGCCGACCACGCCACCGCATCCCGACCCGCCGGCGCCCGTCCACCCGATCGGCATGGACCCATGGGTGGACCTCCCTCAGCCTCCCGTCATCCCTCCGGCGTTGGCGGCCCGCTTGCACGAGATAGAGGGCTATTGGAGGGCCCTGTCTACCGACCCTCGCCTTGAGGAGCTATTGGACGAGGTGATGGGGATTTTGGATCATGCTGTACGTCATCCACCTGGCCAGTGATGTACTTTTGCAGTTTGTATGTTGATATTATACATTTATATTTCGGATTTTGTATCTATCTATATATTTCTATTAGACTCTTCTCATTTCTTCAGAGTCATATTGAACGTAAACATCAAAAACAAAAACGTTAATATGATAAGGTTGCCCGATAACGAAAACGAAAACGTTAATATGATAAGGTTGTCCGATACCTTCAAGATTGGCTAGGGTTTAAGGGTTTTGGGTAGGGTTTTAGTGTAAGGAAACTGCACGTCCCTAAGGACGTGCAGTTTCCTTACCCTAAACCCTAACCCTAATCAAACCCTAAAACCCTAGCCAAACCCTAAACCCTAGCACGTCCTTAAAGACGAAATGGTTACGCATTTCAAGGACTTGGGTCGGAGACACTGCATGATTTTAGTAATCAAGCGGTCTTGGACGGGGGCGTCGAATCGTCCAGGCGGGTTTCTCCTTGCTTGCGAGCAGTTTGGGGAGTACCGACCACGCGGTAGGAAGCTCCGGAGCACACAGTCGAAGATAAGTGGTTGTCCATTCTCTCTACACGGACACGAAGCTCCGCCGGGTCAGTGGCGCATGACGGTAACCCATGGTGTTCATAACCACGGGCTTTCCACGAGCTTGAAGGGTCACGCCATCGCCGGACAGATGACAGAGGGGGAAAAGAAGATGGCGAGGTGGATGAAGGAAGTTGGCACTCCTCCAAAATCCATTGGGTACGGATTGAGGCAGTTGGATGATACGAGCGTCACGTCAAGGAAGAGCCTTACCAACACGCTCGCCACGATGGTCGCCGAAGAAAGAGGTAGTCGGACGATGACCCAGTATACCTTGCACCATCTACTACGACTTCAGACGACATCCGGATGACAACAACGTCTTGAGCGACCTCTTCCTCGCGCATCCCGATGGGATACGCCTTCTCCGAAGGTTCCATTACGTCATCATAATGGACAGCACATACAAAACAAATGCGTAAGTTACTTAATTACGATTACATTATTGCACATATAGCCAATTATAAAGTATTTTATATGTAACATATTTACACCTGCAGATATGGGATTCCTTTGTGCGAGGTGGTCGGGTTCACACCCTCAGGCAATACTTACTGCATCGCCTATGCCTTCATGTCGCAAGAGAACGAAGACATATACGCCTGGGTGTTGCGACAGCTTCAGATCTTGCTTGGGAGCGTTCAGCCTCAAGCTATCATGACTGATCGAGAGCTAGGTCTCTTGGCGGCGCTGAATGTTGTCTTCCCCGACGTCCAGCATCTCCTTTGTTGGTTACACGTGACGAGAAGATGCGAGGAAGAAGCTCTGAAGATCACGAAGAATTTAAACTACGCTGGCATCTTTAAGGGCAACTGTTGGGGGCTGTTCGAATCGAGGTCGGAGGAATCATTCAACCGACGTCGTCGGGCGCTACGAGCTGCATGGCACCCATTCCCAGGTGTGGTGGCGTATTTGGAGTCGGTTTGGCTTCCATACAGCAGGAGCATTGTTCGGTGCTACGTAGATAATGTCTTCCATCTCGGCACCCGTACGACAAACAGGTACAACCTTACTTCATATCTCCCATTACAATATGATATAATATGGAATATTTAGTGGTATGGACTTCAATGTGTACAGAGTTGAGGGTCAACACAAGGTTCTGAAGGAGGCACTTCACTCATCGACTGGTGACTTCTGCATCGTGATCGATGCAATCCATAGAGTCAACGATTGTCAACTGCATGAGCTGCAAACTGCTTTGGAGATCGACCGCTTCAAATGGCCAACAACGGCGTATAAAGTCAACCTTTTCGATGAGGTAAAGACTTTAATCTCCAAAAAGTGCTTCGATTATCTGTACAAGATGTGGCAGGACGTCGTGAACCAAAAGGTTCATCCGGTATGCACGGACCGACATTGGAGGGTTTGTTACGGGATCCCTTGTGTCCATGAGATTCAGGCATACGTCAACTCCGGCACTCCGATACCCGTCGAGGACATCCACCCGTTCTGGATGGATTTGACATGGACTGACCTCGACGACACCCCACTGCCGTATGAGCTGTCATCTTCATACACGGCTTCCAACGATGTATGCGAGGATGAGCTGCACCCACCCTCATCAGCAAGCGTTCGAAGGAAGGGGAGGCCTCGGGGGTCGAGGAATGCCTGCAGAACCAACCCGTTGCCATACGAGGAGGTAAGGGAAAGGTTTGAGAGAGAAGAAGCGCGTGCTGCTCGAAATGCTGCTCGGCCTCGTCCACAAGCGACCTCAGCTCGACGTGGACGTGATGATGTGTTCGGAGGGTTCAACTGGGGTCGAAACAACGTTGATCCCTTCATGTTCGGTCATATTGAGACGGTGAGGGACACTGTTGGAGATGGTCATTGTGGCTACCGTGCTTTGGCGGCTTTGACATCACCGATCGGCGAGACTGCTTTCCCGGAACTCAAAACGTTACTATGCAATCACTTGGAGGATCACGCCGATCTGTACGTCGGTTGTTATACGGGAGAGTACCCATTTCAGCAGTTCGTCGACTACCAGAGATGGGCCGGAGCCACACATGGTGATAGGAGACGGTGGATAGAGCTACCCATCATGGGTTTAGTATTTGCGACGGTATATCAGATTCCTCTCGTCGTCCTAGCTTGGCATCATCCCTTCACATGTCTCCCCATAATCTCGCCGACATCTGCTAACAACCCTCCCCAATCAGCAACTCTTGGTGTAGCCTGCATCGGAAACCAAGACCATTTTGCCGCGGTACGACTTCAAACGTCTTTTTTATTACCTATTCATGCTTTTCATACATATGTCAATACTCTAACTCTAAATTTTTGTTCTCATAGATCTGGTTGCGTCCTAACGCTCCTCTTCCGCCGCCTCCACTAGAATGGGTCGAACATCATCATCCGAGCGTCGAAGGATGGGATGCTCCGTTTCAAGCTCAGATTGAGAGATTTAGAGCCTTGCGTGCCGAGTGCGGCCGTCCTTTACTATTTTCCTAGATTGTATTCCACAACTTTATTAAAATTATGAATGTAAACTAATATGCAAGTGCAACCCTAAAATATTACTAAAATAAATGTTATCATTGTGTAAGTGTTTCACTTTCCACGAAAACGCAAACATCTCCGACTTGCAGATGATTCTCTTTCACAAATTTTCTCCACCCGGATTTAAGAAAATGTACTCGATTCTTTGGAGGGGCTTCAATGCTGTAATTTACGAACCAAGATCTTCCATCTTCGCCAAGATTAAGGTGAATCCCAATGTTTTCCTTTCCAAGGAAGTGGCTTCTTGCCATACTTTGTGGAATATACTGCAAGACATTTTTTTTACATATACTTCAACTCCACTAGCTCACTTCAATTTTATCATTAACATTACAAAACCGTCGGAAAACCTAAACCCTAACCCTAACCCTAAACCCTAAACCCTAAACGCAATACCCTGACTAGGGTTTGCACGTCCTTAACAACGTGCAAGTATTGCACGTCCTTAAGGACGTACTTGCACGTTGTTAAGGACGTGCAAGACTTAAATAGTGGATGTGCACAGTCCCAGACTTGCACGTCCTTAAAAACGTGCAAGCACGTCCTTAAGGACGTGCAAATCCTTAATCCGGGTTTGCGGTGTATATAGTGACACCCTTTTAACTTTATTAAATTTATAACTATTTATTTAGATATTAAGTCATGTACTATCATCATTTAATATTAAACCAGATGAGCTAAAATATAAAACATAAAATATCATCATAGAAGTTCGTGTTTCAATTGAATAATTATATCATATAAGGTGTTTTCGTTTTAAAAAAATTATAAATGTTACATGTTAAAAAAAAAATCTATTATGGAAGCTAGGTATGTTTTAGGAAGAAAAAAAATTGTATTTTAAATGAATATCAAGAGCATTTGAAGTGTCATAATCGTCAGGCATTGATTAGGCCGATCGATAAAGTATTTTTGGTTTATGTGGCAATTTCCTCAATATATGCATCTCTATTCTCTACTATGGAGTTATTACTACGACTATCCACATCAGCACCATACTTAATTAAACCACCTCCTTTATTAATCCTTTTCTAGTATAAACTTTCTTCAGATTAATTAATTAATTAGTGGCCATAACTGCTTCCATTTTGTTCATGTGAAATATACTCAATCAACTAACCAGATTCATAAATTTTTAAGATGACCATGCACTGTCCCCTCTGGATCTGAACTTCACCCACCCTTTAATCATTTCTCAAGCAAATTAATTAACATTTAAAGGTTAACCACACCCTAACCTCCCACTCCCTCTATGAAATAACGGTGGGTCATCCGACGTGAGGGCAACGCACGCCAAGCGCAAACGCGCTAACCAAGTCGAGCACACAAGCCGAGTGGGGTTCCATCCTAAAACCAATTGGTGTTAGGTGGGGTAGCCCACCGGCTTATATGCAAGGCTTGGATACAATTTCTAACCAATGTGGGACACTCCCACAATCATATTCTCTACACACCCCCCTCAAGCGCAACTACCTGGCCACGCAATATTGCCAGTTGCGATTGACGAATCAATGCCTTAAGGCCGGCTAGCCAATTAGACCAGGAATCCAAATCGCACCGCACCATGCCGAACCTCGGCTCTGATACCATATGAAATAACGGTGGGTCATCCGACGTGGGGGGGCAACGCACGCCAAGCGCAAACGCGCTAACCAAGCCGAGCACACAAGCCGAGTGGGGTTCCATCCTAAAACCAATTGGTGTTAGGTGGGGTAGCCCACCGGCTTATATGCAAGGCTTGGATACAATTTCTAACCAATGTGGGACACTCCCACAATCATATTCTCTACACCCTCCGATCCAAAATACATGCCGCTTGACTTTTTAACACGTATTTTAAGGAGCTAAAAACTATATAATATATTAATTTTTTTATCCTTATTTTTTTTACAATTTAATACTTATTACCAACAAATATTAAGTTGTAAAAAATTAATTTTAAAAAAGTTGATATTTTATATAGTTTTTACTTCTTAAAATACGAGTTGAAAAGTCAAACGACGTGTATTTTGAATCGGATGTAGTATTACCTTTCCCAAAAAAAAAAGAAAAAAATGCTAGAAGTTAAGAATAGCCTTACAGAGAGGGTGTGATTATATACACCGTAAATTCATATTAGCAATTGAAGGCAAATCAGAGTTTAAAATACCGCATTCATATCGACGTGTAACACGTTTATATCGACGTAGTTATGCGGTGTATTCGGTTTCAACACTATAGAAATTAAAGGCATTTCCTGGGCCTTGACCTACCTTTATAGTATGTGTGGTGTTTTGACGTGGAGATGACTCAGCCGGTAAGACTTTAACTGAAAACCAACAGCGCCCATCCATCATGACTCATCACTCTCCCATCTTCAGTTTTTGACATTCAAGTTTGATATCTTTCTCATCAACAAGAAAACCTAACTCCATTACAAGCAAGCTAAGCTAACACCATTCATATATAGCATAAATGTACGTATATCGATCGAGTTTTGGCGGAAACTCGATTGCGTCTCTCTATATCTATTTTCGGCTAAGCAAGACGATATGGTAGGCATTGTTAGGTGAACTAAACCGAGCGATTTATGAAGGGTTGTAACTTGTGAGGTTCAAACTTTGTCATATTTTGGACTACATTTCAAGATCTTGTAGTGGTTGCTTAATTTCTTAGGAAAGCTACCTTCATGCAAGTGTCACACCATTGTCAAAGTTTGTCTTTGTATGATTAAATTTTATTCCAATTAAAGGGTGAAAGTAAAGTGACCGATTCAAAAGTTACCTTTATGAAAAATGAAGTACTTGTAACTTGTTGTCTTCCTTTTCCATCAATAAAGTACTTGTCTCAAAGGAAAGAAATTCATTTTTGGTTAACTTCACACATCAAAATTTAAAATATGAGATTTCCAAACCGACTTACACATATAGTTATACTCTATTCATGCGATTAGGATTGGCTGTTCCAAAAGGGACAATCCCTTGCCGTGTCCTCCCCACCCCATAAAAAATATGAAAAAATAATTAAAAAAAATGGTAAATGGTGAGGTAGATTGTAAGAAGGGATAGAGAGACAGAGAGTTTTTTGAGACAGCAGATCCGCTCTGCCATTCATAAGACACTTCAAAAGCGAATCGATATTGTAATCAACTAGCCGCATTCGCCGATAAACTAGCTAGCTAGATTGTTCCTTAAAGCTAATTAACCTAAATATCTTATGAATAATTAAAGAAAAATCTCTTAGAAATAGAACAAAATCTTTAGTAGCAAATTGGCAAGTTGATGGATATATGTGAGTGTGATCAAAACTACTTTGATGGATATGATGTGTGAACAAACTGGTTAAGTTTTTGAGTTGTAAAGTAGGAATGAGTGGGAGGTATATAATGAAGGAAGCGCCACATGTGCAAGGAGTAAGCAAAGGGGTCCATAAAGGGAAGGCCTTGTAATTGATCCAGTTGGTTAAAAGCAGTCAATCACACACACACCCACACACACACCAACCCTTAATTAATCGACTCAATACATTCATTGCAGGTGGCTGATGTGTTGATCAAACAAAGGGGCCACATGGGATGCATTTTTGTGTAGCAACAAGAGTTAGGTTTTATGTCTAGAATCTTCCCTTACCAAGTATTTGTTCCATTATATTCGGTTTTGTTCGGTACCGTGTTAGTTTATACATATAGTAATATGCAGTATTTGTATAATTGTATATGGATTTCAATATGGGTCTATCTATCGATCATTTTCGTAGGTAGACGAGGTATGGATTGATCACCAATGAATTAAAATATTAGTAGCTCGTATATTCTATCTGAATCAATGCTACGGATTTGGTGCGCTTAGACAGCCTAGAATTCCCTTCATTAGAAAATAAATAAATTAGGGGTGCGTTTATAGAGAGATGGTGTAGTCTTACTTATTCATAACACATTATTTTATTGAAAAGAAACAAGATTATATTCGATAACCAAAACTTAAGAACAATAGACGAATTGGTAGCCATAATCAAATACCACATGAAAAACTGGAAAAGAACTAAACAAGACGATTCAGATGAAGAAGATGAAAAAACAACGAGAATCAAACCTAGAGGCAACCCTCGCAAAAGGAATGCCATTAGATGGCGTAAGCCTGAGAATGGTGTCTTTAAACTTAATTTTGATGGCGCAAAATCTCTTTCTGGTTCTGCTTCTGCAGGGTTTGTTATCAGAGATGATGATGGCAGGGTGCTTGCTTGCGATGCCAGAAGATGCGGGACGATTTCTGCAATTCAGGCTGAGGCTGTGGGTCTTCAGCTCGGCTTGTTGGAAGCTCGAAGGCTAGGATTCCGAAGAGTTGCGGTGGAGGGTGATTGTCTCGCGATTGTGAATGCGATCAATTGTGCGTGGTCGACACCCTGGGAGAACGAAATCCTTTGTCGGACGCCCTTCGTCTGCTTAGCTTGTTCGAGACATTTTCTGTGACCCACATTTTCAGGGAGGCGAACAAGGCGGCTGATCGACTTACTCGTATGGCTTTGGAGTCCGCCTCGTCGTCCTGGAGTTCAGATTTAGAGTTCCAAACTCTCGTCCGTAGGGACGCTCTTGGGTGGTGGTACAACCGTAGTTGACACCCCCAAATTCTCGCCTGTATCAAAAAAAAAACACATTATTTTATTGAAAATTTTATAAAATTTATAAAATTCGCACTTTTGAGCTTTAATCAAGTTTAGTTGAGTTTGGAATCGAACTTAACAATGTGTTCATACTTAGCTTATTTGATAAATGATGCTTGAACCGAGCTTTTATTGGCAATTGAGCCACGCTTTAGCTATTCGGCTCATATAATAATCTTAATATTAACTTAATGTTTATTATATTGGGTTTTTTTATCCTTATTTAGTTAAAAAAATCAGCTATTTCATTTATTTATTATTTTTTAAAGCAAAAAATATAGCGTTTTATCATAAACCGATGACAATTTATCTTAAAATAACATCATTTATTATCATATTATATATAATTCTTTATGCCAATTTAATCCAAAATGATATCGCACATGTATAATTGTGCCCCTCCGAAAATTTTATGGCTCCGTGTTGGGATTCAAAAAAAAAAAAGTGAATCCCGTCTTGATCTCATCTCGTAAAAATTACGCAGGACGACTCCGTCCCATCCTGCGCGCGCCCACCCCTACAAAAAATGTTGTTGCGCTTAGAGAGGTTCCTTCATTAAAGAAAAATGTTGTTCGACTTTATTACACGTTTTTTAAGTTGTACATAAAATATTTTTTTCCATAATTTTATACTAATAATTTTGAAATTACAAAAAAATATTACCAAAGTTAATACTATGTATTTTGTATAATTTTTAGTTTCTTAAAAATATCTCAACAATGTAAAACAAGATAACATGTTTTAATTAACATAGAGTATATTAATGCATGAGGCCCATCGAATAATAATTGGATCATTAATCTTACAATATTTTTCTAAAGGAAAGAATTTGGATGAAAGTCAGGTCCTACTGACCCTCCATCTAATGACGTCCTTACGGATCGGACGGGAGCCCTAAACTCTAGATGAGCCACGATCGATGCACCATATATATCTATCAAGAAACCCAAGGAAAAGCCACTTGATTAACCTCCCGGAATATGTGACAGACAGGAGCACACTCAAAGTCTTGAGAGGAAGCAGTTCGAAATCACCATCACGGGAACCTCCGAATACCTTTAAGAGTTTCGATGACGATTAATCTATCCCATTCCACTTCAATCGGTTGAATTTGAAGCACCTTGGCTACCATCAGCCCTAGTCTAAGACCAAGGACTTAAGGCCATGTACACCCCTGTACACTTCTCCACTGTACTTAACTCACTTTTTTCCCGCCACATCAGCACAAATACACTCCTTCAATCTTTTATCAATTCTTCCTACATTCGTGTACTCTAACAATAATAATATTATTTAAACACTATTTAAATGATAAATTTTATAATAATTATTTGAATTATCAAAAGAAAACACACTTCAATTAACGTGAATTGTACTTAGCTTATAAATAATCATATGCAAAACTAATTTTATCCATTTTTTTTAAAACATATACAAAAGACATATCTATGGGTAGATAAAATTAATTCCGATCTTAAAATCATTTTTTTTAGTTTTTTATTATTTTTTATACGCTTAGAAATTTTGTTTTAAGATATGTTAAACCTCTTTTAGCCAAGTGTCACCAGGACGGTGGTGGTGGAAATGTGTACTCATGCACAGTAAGTGTGCAATGCCCTGTCCTTTTGCAAGCCCACAATTTGGGTGTACTTCATATTTTACTTTTTTTCTCTTTTAATTTTGCAATCGTGGCACCTAAGAACACTTGGAGTGTGCAACAATGTGCATGCCCTAAGCGCGCCATAAGTGTCGACACATACCCATAACGAATGACATTACTAGTCCAAATGTGACCCGGATGACAAAATCCGCCGCAACTTCATCTAAAATTAATTTTCAACTATCAAATTTAATCTTGACCACCCTTTCAAATAACTTTTTATCTTATATTTCATTTTTTTTTCCTTCCCTTTGGTGTGGTTCTCGCTCCTTAGTTTGAATTTCTTCCCGAATCAATGAATATATGAATCATTGATTTGTAAAAACATTGAGCCTCATACATTATATAAAAACAAAAACATTGCGGTGGATATGGTGTTATGTATGGAGATATTGTGTCCCTATTTTCTGCCGACTTTTTTAAACATGAAGTGGCCCCATAGGCCATAACAAACCCCTAAAGATGGTGTGTTAATCGGCTCCCGTCATTTCCCCATTTGTATTGCTTTAATTGCATTCTCTGCATCGCTTATTTATATATGATGATTCTTATGGGTAGTGGCGGAGTCAGAAAATTTTCGGATGGGAGCACAGTTATACATGTACGATATATGAGATAGGGAAATCCCGTCATCATAGCACAAGGGTGTTCTGGTATTTTACCAATAAATTCGAGTATTCAATACGACATTGATGCTACCGTTTCGCCTATTGATTACGATAGCGGTTTCGTGCATTAAGAGCGTCGACCGAATTAAATACGGTAATGATTTCATTTATTAAATATAAAAACCGTTACGATTCCTTTAATTAAATGTTTTGCCCGTTTCTTTTACGCCCAACTAGTATAAATACGGGAAGTATATTCTTTCTCAAGGACGACAACTGACTTGAGCGTCGGAGGGTCTTCCGGGGGAGACAAGCCTCGCCCCGACCTCGTTCTTTGTCCATTTCGCAGGATTGGATCTCGCCAACAGAGCTCAATCTTCTTCAACATCTATGGTGCGGATTTTTGCACTTACAATATAGTTTTGGATTAAATTGATATAAAGATGTTGTATTATTAATCTTGTCATGTAAAACTAAATGTAAGATCACGAGATTGATGTAAAGTCCTCCTTGAGGGTTTCATTCATTGATTAATCATATATATATATATGTTACAATAGATTGAGCCTTTTGACCCACTATACAATATGAATACTATGTAATCTATCAAACCCCCGCAGTCGAAAGTGAAGGACCTCATACAGTGAGACTGGACCGAAAATCAAGGAACAACTGACGAGGTAAACCCTTGGTGAATATATCAGCGTACTGATAGGAGGACGGGACATGTAGAACACGAACATGTCCAAGAGCAACCTTGTCCCGTACGAAGTGAAGATCGAGCTCAATGTGCTTCGTGCGATGATGCTGAACTGGGTTGCTAGCCAGATAGACGGCGGAGACGTTTTCAGTTTAGACCAAGGTGGCCTTCTGAAGAGGGCAGCGAAGCTCAAGGAGGAGATTGCACAGCCATGAATACACGGAGACAACGTTGGCGACGCCCATGTACTTAGCCTTGGCGCTAGAGCGAGAGACCACAGACTGTCGCTTCGCGGACCACGACACAAGGGTGTCATTGAGGAAGACACAGTAGCCAGACGTGGAGCGACGTGTGTCAGGACAACCACCCCAATCCGCATCACTGCAAGCGACGAGGTCATGCCGAGAGGAAGGGGTGATCGTGGTGCCCAGCTCGAGGGTACCGCTGATGTATTGGATGATCCGCTTCAAGGCCTGAAAGTGCGGTTCCCTGGGCGCATCCATGAACATGCAGATCTGCTGAATGGCGTAACTGATGTCTGCCCTAGTGAACGTAAGATACTGCAATGCACCAGCAAGGCTCCGGTACAATGTCGGATCATCAAACAGAGGACCAGAGTGAGCACTGAGCTTGTTGGAAGTATCCACATGGGTGACAACTGGCTTGCAGTTACTCATCTTAGCCCGAGCAACAATCTCGGCATCATACTTACTCTGAGAGAGAAACAGCCCAGACGCATGACGCTGCACAGCGACTCCCAAGAAATAAGACAACGGACCCAGATCTGACATGGCGAACTCGGCACTCAAATGGGACATAATAAACGTCCGAAGAGCATCAGAAGAGGCGGTGAGGATGATGTCATCGACATATAGTAACAAAAAGGTCATGTATGTGCCTCTGCGGTAGATAAACAGAGACGTATCTGAGCGGCTGCCAACGAAGCCCAAGCGTACCAGATGAGAAGCAAAGCGTTGGAACCAAGCCCACGGAGCCTATTTCAGACTATACAGAGAGCGGTTCAGGAGACACACGTGCTTGGGACGATCAGGATCAGCGAACCCCGGCGGTTGAAACATGTAAACTGTCTCATTCAGATGGCCATGCAAAAAGGCGTTCTTGACATCCAGCTGATGAATAGTCCAATGTCTCGACAACGCTAAGCTCAACACCACTCGGATAGTGGCAGACTTGACCACGGGGCTGAATGTCTCATCACAATCAATACCTGTCTGCTGAGATCGACCGTTGACCACAAGACGAGCTTTGTAGCGCTCCAACGACCCATCGGAGTGGAACTTGTGGCGGAAGAGCCACATGCAGCGAATGTCGTTCGCCTCAGGAGGGCGAGGAACTATAACCCACGTGCCATTCCTTGTAAGGGCCCTGTATTTGTCGATCATAGCCGCCTGCCAATTCGGGTCGAGGAGGGCTGTTTTGTGGGAGGTGGGGATGGGGGAAAGAGAGGTCGGGTTTGAGGCAGGAGATAGTTGGGAATCGGTGGGGACGGGAGGAGAAGGTGCGGTGGGCACCACAAAATGCCGCGGTCGCGGCAAGGCACCCGCGACAGGTTGATGTGCTGCGGTCGCAGCATGATGTTGTGGCCGCGACATCTGGTGTAACCGGGGGGGGGGGGGGGGGGGGAGGGGTAGCCGAGAGTAATCAGGAAATGGTTTGGCGGGGTGATGGGTGGCGTTCATAGGGACGATCTGTCGTGGTCTGAAAACACCGGAGATGTTGCGGGTGTGCGGTCTGGTGGTAGGAGGAGGGGGTGGCGATGGGGGTGGTGTAGGTGGAGAGGCAGGAGCACCGGTAGAGCTCTGGGGAAGGAGAAAGTGAGGGAAGGAAGACTCAGACTCGGACTGGGACACATGAGGTGTGGAAGAGGGGAAAGGAGGAGAAGAAAAGGGAAAACGAGACTCATCAAAGATGACATGATGGGACAGAATGAGCTTATGGGTCTTTACATCGAGGCAAAAGTAACCGTGATGATCAAACGGATAGCCAAGGAAGACACGAGGAGTGGAGCACGGGTAAAGCTTGTGAGGGGCGGTAGAGGACTGGTTTGGAAAGCACAAGCACCCAAAAGTACGAAGGTGATCATACCTAGGCAAGGTGCAATAAAGTACCTGAGTTTGCGAGCGATGGTGTAGGGTAGTAGATGGGAGAATGTTTAGGAGATAGCATGTGGTTGATAAGGCGTGAGCCCAATAGGAAAGGGGAATAGATGTGTGGAATAGGAGAGAGCGCATCATGTTGGTAATGGTTCTAATGATTCGTCCAGCCTTGCCATTCTGCTGGGAAGTATAGGGGCAAGACAAGCGATAGGAGATCCCATTTGTGTTGAAGAAAGTGTGAAAGTCTTTATTATCAAATTCGCGACCATTGTCACATTGGAAACATTTGATAGATGTTTGAAATTGTGTTTTGATGTAAGCATGGAATTTGACAAAGATAGGAAACACTAGAGACTTGAAATGCAACAGGAAAACCCATAAGAAATGACTATAATCATCCATAAACAAGATGTAGTACTTGTGACCTTCCTTGCTAGGCACAGGTGACGACAATGGACGATGATTGAGCATGAGCCGCGAGCGCGATTGATCAGGCCGCGAGCGTGGCTAGTGCTAGCTTCGGACACTGGGCATCGCTGCTGAATTCGCTGGCAGCGAGTTTTGGTTCGCTGGTAGCGGATGAAATCAGCTCCTATGTCATCTGGGCGGCTGTGTTCACTGGCAGCGAATTTAGCACAAATCTCTATTCTCCGATCGTTTTCTTTTCTCTTTTTTTTTCCTGCATGGTTAGCTCCAAAAATATTCCGAAAACATCTATCTACCATATAAAATAATTAGGAAATTTCTAATTTATTAAACAACAAAACTAATTAACTAACTAGGAATTGAAATAGCTAATTTAGGAAAACTTACCTCGGGTTGCTGACGAGAGGGTTTCTCAACCAAATAAATTTGTAGTCAATACCTCGCTATAGGATAGTGGGGTCAGGTTCGTCCTCAAGAGAGAAGTCAGCGGTTCTAGGTTTAGTGTGTTTTGGGGTTCAAGGATAGCAGAAAAAGGTGATGAGGGTGGCTGTCGACAAAGAATAGAGGGGTCGATGTCGAGGGATGGAGAGAGAATGGTGGTTTGATATCGAGTAGAATATGTGCCGAATAAAAATAATAAAATAAAACAAATAAAGATGCAAACTTCCAAGGTTAGGGATCACCACAATAATAAACATATGTGCAGATCATAAATCACATAAAGGTGCATGTTTTATATCAAAGAATCGACTTTCGCAAATTCCAACAATTTAGGTGATAGAGGCTCTCGCATAAAAACCTAATTTGTTTCTACCTTTTCTTAATTATGATTAGTCGGCTCTCGCAAATAAACCCTAATTACTATCCAATTCATAATAAGATCACTTTCGCTTCAATATCATGAATAAGGAATTTCCTCAACTCTCGCAAAGGATTAAGCACATAGGTAGATGATGATAAAGACATATAAATTCATGGATTTATAAATCAAAAACACATATCTATGTTGGGATCACCCCAACCCTAGAAGAAGGAAATTAGAAACAAACCATAATAAAAGAAATTAACTTTAACATAAAATAAACTAAAACTTACAACCGTTCGTCTCCTTCCTTCTCCTTCTCTCTCGCCTCCTCCTCCTCCTCTCTCTCTCTCTCTCTCTCTCTCTCTCTCTCTCTCTCTCTCCTCTCTCCTTGCGCCCTAAGACGACTTGACTTGAATGAATGAAAATTAGCCCCCTAGGGCTTTATTTATAGGCTTCATTCCCTAGCTATTCTAGGAAAGAAATGATATCTATATCTATATTTATCTATCTAATAACATTAAGATAAAACATGGAAATAAATAATTATATCTAAAAGGAAATAAAGCTAAAGTGAATAGATCTTCCTTCTCCTTGATAGAACTTGATGTATCTTGATAGAATATCTCGAATCTTGGCTTGCAAGTAACCTCTTAGGCTGGGATTTCTCCTCGTACTCGACTCGTACTTTCTGGAATTTTCCTCGACATCGAGTAAGTTCCTCGACGTCGAGTAAGGTCTTCACTTCTCGAATTGTACTTGATCTCGGCTATTGTCTGGGCTCGTCGAGTTTCCTCAACATCGACCAAATTTGGTCGACGTCGAGTGTGGCTCCTTGAGTGGCTCCTGCTTAGCTCGTGCTCGATCTCGTCCTTTGGAGCAAAAGTCGAGTAGAATTTGGTCGATTTCGAGTAACTCTGTCGCTTTCAGCATTCTGCTCCGTTCTTGAAACGCACTTTCCCGAGTCCTCGGTCGTCGGATTGACACATATAACCATGCATTGTAAAGTTCTTTTCGAGGGCTACAACTCCCATGGAGACATCAAAGCTTGATTCAGAATGATGAATACCGAAAAAGGGCCTTTTCTCCAACTGCACCATCCTTAGCTTCTTCATGACTTTCCTTTAGGCTCCAAAGTGCGTCCGATTTCTGCGAAATATAATAAAAACTTGTGTAGATCTCCATATATTTCAAATAAACATAAACTACACAAATTATGTATTATTCTAGCCCAAATGTATGAAATGTATGCAGAAAACGATATAAAAGTAACTATAAAACATGGCAAATTAGGCTCACAACAAACACCCCATACTTAAGCTTGCTTGTCCTCAAGCAATACTTTTAATTGTCATTCAGGGGAAGAAACAAAACTCTCAACATATTAGATTCGTTCTCATATGTCCCTGCAATTAATTACCATCCTCGAAAAGGTACTAGTGTCACAAATCCATGCATGTGCAAATAAAAAGCAACATCTACTCACAAAAGGAGGGTTATGCAAAACATTCATAAGTGACAAAGCATTAACAATCAAGAGGACTTTAATTTAAGCTCAAATAAGGAGTAGATTGGTAAAAGGCTAAAAGGTGGGATATTTTTGGCCATGTGCTGTTAAATCCGGGGAAATGCATTATTTCCAAACTTTCTCAACCACATTCCTTCTTCATAAGATCTCTCACCTTTCATAATGCTTTTATCAATAATAATGCTTTTACCTCTCTAACCTCAGCACTGCCTTCTCGCGAGTCGCAAACATGGGTGTCATGAATGGCCTTGGATACTTAGTGCTTTGGACTCCTCACCTGTGTGTCCCATCTCACTGAACTATTATCTCAGTAAACAGGGTCGATCTACTTTTATCTCCTGAGGTGATTGGATTTTCTTTCACTCATTAAATTTTCCATATTTTTCAAACAATTTCCTTCCAAACTCCATATATGATATATAACAACACAAACACCATATGATAATCTCCATAATGTAACATCATTCTCAACATAATCCCCGGATAGGAAATAAGGTAAAGAATGGAAAATATTTAGATCATGTGGAGCAATATATGAAATAAGGCATAATATGGATTTTGTGATGCATAAGTATAGGTAAGGCTAGGAATATAACAATATGAGCATTATATGGAAATGTAAATTCCTCCATCCTTTTATCATGCAACATGTCAAAAGCAACTTTAAATTTTACCTCCTTTCATGGTTTTCAAGAAAATATGCATTTTATTGTGACTTCCCTTTACTAGGCAATTTCATGATATATCTCTAATGAATCCAATTTTGCATCGTCGAGTTCAACTAAATCTTCCATGACATTAATCAAAAAAATTCAATGGGGGTCATTTTTATAAACTTTGGAAAACATACATATAAGCACATAAATCAATAATGAATTCCAAAATAGTCATGTATAAGCAATTCAAGAAATAAACCTTAAATATGCACAAATATGGTTGAATAAATCAAATATGCATGAAGTAAGCCCTTCTCCCACCCCATACTTAAACATTACAGTGTCCTCACTGTATAAAAAAATAAGGGTAAAGAAAGAAACTCACTAGACAGATGTGCAGGATGCCAAAAATCGAGTGTTATGCTGCTGGGCCTAGTCCGATTTTAGCTTGCTTCTATCCCCATGGACCTGAAAAATGTAGAAGAGAAATACCCACAATAGAAAAACTAAAAGTTCAAAACCAAAAATAAAAGCAACAATGTCCAAAAATCCCAAAAAGTAAATGTCTATTCACAAGCTCTAGACTTTATAGTCGCTAGGCCGACTTCTCCATTAAGTATTAGCCTGGCTCATCTTTTTCCGGAGGTATAGGTGGGTCTGGTGGTTCCTCTGGTGGTGGAAAGCGTGGGATGTCATCCGGGGGCATCATGTGAAGAAGCTTAAACCTCCCCGAGTGAACGCTCCATGGCTTCACCCATTCATCTTCCTGGGCTCCAGCTGGCATGCATAAGGGAAGATATAAAGAAAATATACATACCTCATCATCATACCTCTTCCACTTTATTGGTTGATTTGTTTGTGCATCTCCACCACAGCAAAACGGTGGAGTGGGAAGAGATATTTCTACCTCATCATGCGGAGCTTCATGCCACTTTGCTAGGACCCCATACTTGAATATGAAAATCGGTTGCTCAAAATCATCGGGGATAGCCTTCACCTTGTAAGGTAAAATCGATCTTGGAATGCCCTGGTCAACAATGTCCAACTTCTTCTCTTCTAGTGCTATTTCGCCTTGGGATCCTTCATATGATTCATCAATAATAGGTAGCAAAGTAGGAATGAAATTCGAGGAAGGAAATACCTGGTTGTCGACATTGAGTGGGTCAATTGGCTCGTCGGGAGGAGGGCATGGTCCTTTAGACTGAATGGAAGCCTCAAGCATTCGGATTTCGTCTTCCAGCTGAGCTATTTCCCTTAATCGTGACTCCTCCACTGCGATCCTATTTCTCCGTCTCAAATCTTGAAACCATTCTTCCCATGCAAGATTCCCTTCGACAAAGCCTTCCATCTCGCTACCATACTCGCTGCTAGCGAATGTCCATGCCTTAGAAATTTTCCAATACTCTTCGATTCCATCGTTTCCGCTTCCGCAAGTCCACCCTTCCGCTGCCACGAGAGTGCCCATCCGCTGCAGCGAGTCAAGTCGTCCGCTGAAGCGACTCCATTCGCTAGCAGTGAGTTTCATTTCGCTGGCAGCGAGTCGTGCTGCTCCTGGACATGCTCCCGCTGACTCCACTCACTGGAAGCGAGTACTGCTCAGGCCAGCTTCTCGCATGATGTTGCTGACTTGATCCGCTGCAGCAGAAAGCAATTCGCTGTCAGCGAAAATCCAACAGAACACTATCACGTATATCTTCGAAAGAGCTTTCCAACGCATGCTTATATGCGTCAATCGGACATCTGAGGCCTCCGGAAAGTGCGTTACACGCTCAGCTCGCCGGGCGGACAGCTTTCGCGACTCGCCCACGTTTTCGCTCTTAGACCTCGATTTCGTGCTCCGTTGCTCCTTAGGTTGTTCCATTCTCTTTGGGATTTCTTCTTTAAGCTCTCCAAAGTCTCGCCTTATCCTTTCTTAGCTTCGTTCCTCGTGTTCTTGGCCTCGGATCTACAAATCTACATAAAACCATCGAAATAGCATAGATTCCGATCTTTTTCACAAAACGAGCTCTAATCTAATTAACACTAAAACATGAATATATGACAATGAAATGCACCTAAACTAATCTATAACGCCTATTGGAATATGCCTTATCACGGGACGATCGATAGATGAATCGATATGGTGGAGGACCTTATGAGCCTTGACATGGGTCGTGAAGAGGTGAGACCACATGGTGTAGGAACTGGATTCATGATCAAGGATGATGGGGATGCAGTTTTTGATGTTGGAGATTGTGTGAGCGGAGTGGAAGGGCGGCTTGGTAGGGGGTGGGTCGACCATTGGGACAAGAGTGAGAGAGGAGAGTCGAGAGAGGGGGGAGGGGGGGAGGCGGCGGCAGGGGGAGGCCGAGAGGGGGGAGGTCGGCGTCAGGGAGGGAGGCCGAGAGAGGGGGTGGGCCGGGAAAGAGAGGAGGAAGGCCGGTGGCGGCTAGGGGAGGGCGGGGAGGTGGCCGACGGCTAGGGTAAGAGAAAAGGAAAAATTAGGGTTCCAAGGTCTTAGGCTGTGATACCATGTAAGATCACGAGATTGATGTAAAGTCCTCCTTGAGGGTTTCATTCATTGATTAATCATATATATAGGTTACAATGGATTTGGCCTTTTGGCCCACTATACAATATGAAGACTATGTAATCTATCACTAAACTTGTAACTTCACATGAGCACTTACACTTTGGTAGCCTTAGGTATCTTTTCTAAGTGATTAGATTATACACACACTATACTAAGGTTGGATACCTTATAGGTTGAAGTTGCCCTTGGACATATATTTGTATATGTCTGAGTTGGTTGGCTTACTTATAAGGACACCACTTTAAGGTATATGTGTTTAAGTGTATAATCTAATACTTAGATAATAGCTCAATTCCGAGCTTAGATTGTTGGGTCTATTTGTGTTGGGCTTCTGTTGGTGGTGAGACAGATCAGGCCCAATGTGTTGAGCCTGTCTCTCAGCTAATGTTGGTCTGCTTGTTTTGGAGTCGTTGGGAGATACTTGTGTAACCCTAATCGTTGGGGCTATATATGTCATCTCTCTACTACAGTGTTCCTTGAGCCTCATTTAGGAAACCCTATCCATAGAGAAAAAAGAGAGTTCTGGTGTGAGTGACGGCGGTCCGATGAGCTTCCACGATGGTTGAGAGGCTGCATTGTCGTGAGAGACTTTAATGAAGTTTCTCAGTTGCCCATTTAGGGGGTATTCCTTCCTTTTACTCTCTCTTCTCTTCGTCTAGCTCGGTTTTGAGGTTCCATAGGTTGCTAGTTTGGTGCTCTGCCAGGTGTGCTTAGCTTGTAAACTTCTCTTGCAACATAGCGAACTCTGGGATCGGATCTCCCCTCTTGATATCCCACAAAGTAGGGTTTTTACCCGAACTACGTTACCAAATCACTGTGTCTCTTTCTATCTTCATTTTACTTATGTGTTATGGCGAAAATCGAACTTCAAATTGGTATCAGAGCCATGTCCTCTGGATCTGATTCGAGGTCTTTGACCTAGGGTTTCAGATCAATAAATCGCTCTACATTCCTCTTTGACGATTCACTTCCGCTCTTGTTTTGTGTTGTTTTTCGTTATCATAAAAAAAATATGTTTTGTGTTTGTGTTCCCAGAGTTCTAGATCTCCCTTTAGTCCTTGGTAATTGGCGTGTTCTTTGTTTACTTGAGTGGTTAGCTTTCACCTCGTTTTTGTTGTGAACGGACCCTAGCTTTTAAAGTGTTTACAGGGACGCAGATGGCAGATAATGCTATGAGAATCAAGTCGTTCGATGGAATGACTTATTTCTCCATATGACAGCTCAAGCTGAAAGCTATCCTCATCAAAGAAAAATGTTGGAAGGTTGTGCTGGAGGAGTACCCAGCAAGAGCTAATGAGGAAGTGAAGAAGGATTTGGATGAGGCAACTCATTTAGGGATCTTCATTTGACTTTCTGACGACGTAGCTCGTCAGGTTGTGATTATCACTAACCCTAAACAACTTTGGGATACCTTAGAAACTCTTTACCTGACTAAATCCTTGCTTAGCAGAATTGCTATCTTGTGCCGATTCATATTGTTCAACTTCAAAATGGACACTAATTAGTCACTTCAATCTAATTGGATAAATTCTTAAGAATGACCCAAGATTTAGAAAGATGTGATAAAAAGGATGCTATTAAAGATGAGTATTTGACTATCTTGCTGTTAAATTCTTTTCCTCTTCAATTTGATGTGTTAAATGATGTTATTCACTACAGTCAGGATTCGATAACCAAAGACAAAATTCTTGAATCGTATAGAAGAATGAGAGTCTAAAAGTGTTTAAGAACAAGGCTGACAATGGTAACATTAATAACACTAAACTGAGCCTAAAATTGAAATTTTGATGTTAAAGGGCAAAAAGAATAAGAACAAGAATAAGAACAAGGATAAGAAACCTGAGAATGAGGATAAACCAGCTACTTCATCTAATTCTGATAAAAAGAACAGAAAGTGTCATTATTGTGGTATATATGGTCATTACATTAAGGAATGTCATAACAAACAAAGAGATGAAGCAGATAAAAATCAAAATCAATCTGCTATTGTGCTTGAGTCTCAATATCCATGTGAATTACTTTTTGCTGATCACTACAATTTCTCTGATGATTCCTGGATCCTTGATTCAGGATGTACTGTGCATTCCACTTCTAACAAATCTGATTTCAGTAATCTGCAGGTGTTCAATGGGGGTGAGGTCAAATTAGATGACCACACCTCTATTGAAATAAATGGTATTGGTAGTGTGCCTATGTGCATGTCTCGGTCTCGGTCCGATCCTCGGTTCATGCCTCCAGAGTAGGGGTGGAAATGGGGCGGGTTATGGGTGGATGAAACCACTCCATCACCCGCCCCGCGGGTAAAAAATTTCACCCGCTCCATCCATCACCCGCAAACCTTTTCACCCGCATCCGACCCACGCAGGTGATGCGAATGGAGCGGGTACCCAATGGGTGAAACAAAAGAAAAAACCAAATCAACACAAGTAGTCCAATTCTAACTCAAAATTACAAAGGGGGTGGGTTTATGTATTTATATTTTTGAACGGCAAAACACTGAAATCACGAGCTAATTGAAATTTGAAAGTGGAAGGGTATATATCTCTATACTAATCATATACTAATCCAGTATATCTCTTTATATAACGTGGAAGAGCAAGTCGAGACCATATCCATTCTAATTGAAATTTGGTGGGCAAAACACTAATCAAGGATTAGGGTTTGTAAAAGTTAAAATTGAAAAGGGTAAAATAGTAAAATCACACACATTATATATAAAAATTTTAGGGTTTTATGCTGGTTTGCAGGGCGGGTGTGCAGGGTGGGTTAATGGGTGGGTTAATGAGGCGGATTATGGGTGAAAAATTTTCACCCATAATCCATCTATCACCCGCTTCACCCGCAGCCACTCCACCCGTCACCCATTTTTTTGCGGGTTTTCACTCGCAAAATTAATACGGGTAAAGCGGGTGGAGCGGGTACCCGCGGGTTATTTCCAGCCCTACTCCAGAGTTTACGGTCCTTCGGTCTTGGATTGTACCGGAATTTCAGGTTCGATCCGATCCGGACCGGAAGCCAACCCTATGTAAGACTCCTCCAAAAAGTGATGTGGGTTCTACTTTGTAGTGTCTTCTCCTGAAGCTAATGTAACTAGTAATGGTGTCTCTGTGAACTTAGGTCAAACTAAATTGTTGCATAGTAGATTAGTAGGCTTGGTGATACGTACTTGAATTCCGTTTTACCATTTTTGCCTTCTAAACTTAAATTTCTTCTTCTTATAGACAAATGGTCCATTATTTCCATGGATAATAGGCCCAATTAGTAGCTTATTTCTCTTGCACCAAAAAAAAAAAAAAGTAGCTTATTTCTCGACACGGCGTATGGACAACAACATTTTTGATGTCAAATCAATTACTAGTAACTTATATACGGAGTATATAAGTTATTAGTCTACACTTGGTTGATCGAAAACATCCTTTCGACTTAGTCGGAGAAAGGGTGCATACATCTCGACCCTCAGACCCTGCTCAGAGCGGGATATCCTGGTATGTTGTTATATACGGAGTATTGCATTGATCGATTAATTTACTAATCAAATAGAAAATCTGTTTTATTTATAAATAAAATAATTTCAAAAATAAATCCTACCAATTAAAACAGTGCTACAATAAACGTTATATATATTGCTGCAGGGAATTTACTACAATGGTGTGGATGAGCTAGCAAGGTACATCTCCGCGACTGCAGTACACATATTCGACTATCATACGACACATCGGTGCCAATGGGGGAGAAGCTCATGAGCGCCTTCATCGACTGTCTCAACATGTGTTTGCAGTTTGCACACCAGGAATTCGATCACCTTCCTCCACCTACGAGTATTTCCGTTTGATGTGCTTAATTTTGCTCAATCTGCCGATCTTGCGTCAATTCAATACATTTAGGAAGCAAAGAATGAATCTCAAAGATCAAAGTTTTCAGGTTCATTTGGCAAATCTGTAGTAACTTGCATCAAACGAACCCTTTATCACAAAAGTTGATCGCGTAATATGATATATATGAAGTAAAAATGATCTCAAGGCAGGTGCTCCTAGACCCGTAGCGAGAGGTAGAATACAAAAAGCCATGAAATTCGATATGGGAGTCAAAGAAGGGATTCCTAATACTTACATGATCAGATAATCTTGGATTACATGCCAAAATGCATATCAGATAGTCTGAAGCTGCTAATGATAAATACACGACGAAATAGAACTCTAAGATACCAAGAAAGAACCAAATTCTACTGACGAAAGCTATATACAACAAGGGTCAGGAGTCACAGGATATAGCGCTAACCGACTAGAGATCACTACTACCTCTGTGACATGTATAGACATGCTACTTGCTGCTCAGAGTATAGTTTGAGGGGCTCTCCATAGGCAAATGAACGCCAAGGACATGATCATCACCAAGGCAACTCCAAGCATGTGAATGGGTTTGATGCGGCGGCTACAAGTAAAAAGCTTAATGCCTTTCTTACCATCCACATTTTTGTTTCTTGCTTTACTGATCGATTTTTGTTCCCTCTCTCGGCTTGGTACCGGTTGCACTCTGCTCTCTTCACTAACTGCTGAGCTTTTCTCTCCATCTTCAGGTTGTTTTTGCAAAACCAGTCGCCTGTACGCAGTTCCCTGGTACACCATGTTGGTGGGAAGTGAAGTCTGTACCTGCGTACGTTGCCTTAGCTGAATTCCAAGGTCACCCTTCCCATCAAACATTTCGTCTTGCTGGTGGGGATCAGAGTATTGTATTGTACAGATGCTTTTTTCATCGGTGCTTGGTGCATTGCAAAACTCAGCCAGAGCAGCATCAGAGAACAAATTATCATCTGTGAATGGCTGAGGCTGTAGAAGATGCACATTCGACACAGGATCATGCGATGAATGGTAGAAGGCACTGGAATTGGTGAAAGCCACATCATACTGAAATGAAGTTCGAAAAAATGGTAAGTCACTGATGTGATATGCTAATAGAATAACTCGATATGTACAAAGAACCATCAGTATAAATGTCAGCAGCACTGAAAACATTTTCGAAAGACAATCAATTTGTTTTTATATACTATAAATAAGCTGAAATTACGCTACAATGCCACATCACATGCCAAGATACATACTAGTGTTCATATAGGAATAAGCCTTATATGCTCCCTTCTCTTAAAAGTTTGTGCTTTGAATAGAAAGCTGCACAAAGCCACAAATCCACAGGCTTGTTCATATATAACTGATACAAACACTAGCCTAGCATCCTATTATTCACAAAGATATACATAAAGTGAAGTGGAGACTTTAGCTACCTGGAATTCAGTTACTTCTGCATCCGAACCACTATAAGAGACATTCTCTTTCTTTACAAAATTGTTGAAGGGCACACCATCAATACCCTTGCAATCAGATCCTTCAACGTATGGTATCTTAGAATCCCAAGTTGCAGGGTAATCATTTGAGTTCAGAACTGAATCAAGAAACTCGGAAATGGCATTATCATTGTCACCATACTGAAACTGCACTTCACCAGCAGCACTACCAAATCCACAAGTATCAATTTCATTCATGGTAACTGTTTCTGGTCCCAGATGGACCTGTAGAGGAGAGAGTTGTGCCTCTGGGACATAGAAGTATTTGACAGCATCGTCAATCTCTGAATTTACCTGAATACATAAAGAATGCATTAAGTTAATGTCTACTGTTCAGCTTTTAACATGACACCGTTAAAAAAAAAAAACAAAATTACTCACCTCAGGAGTGCTTACTTTAAATTGAACCTCTTCGGTACAAACATTAAAGTTGTTGCTATGACTTTGGGTCTGGACAGGCACTAAGGAATTGGATTCTAAGCACTGGGACATAAGGTCAAACTTGTTATCAGTACTTCCAGGAGGATCCTCTACACTCTTCTCACAAGACAGTGGGGATTTCTGAATAAGAGCCACGCCTGACTGTAACTCTTCAGGTGAAGTTGAATTGGCTGCTGTCGGAGAACAAACAATTGTTTCAACATCATCAGAGTTGGAACATTCATCCTCATCCGTTTGCTTCTTGTCTTCGTGTTTGTTGAATAGACGGCAGAGAACAAAAGCCCCCTGAATCAAAGAAAGAACAACAATTCAAGGCCATGAAAGAATACAGCATTTCAATAGGATATCCCAGTTATGCCCATAAACGTATCAATCTATGCAAATATCATATTTAACTCCAAAACATATTCCCAAAAGTTGCTGATATCAAGTATCCTTTTATCCATTAATATTTTAAAATCATTTCAACTGTAATGTAATCACACAGCAAGATACTTGAAGGGAGAATATGGCTATACTTCAAAAGAAAGAGCTTGCTAATCTAATCCATATTCATGTCCTATTAACCTTTGATTTGCCACAAAAGGTAATTTTGATGATTTGTGCAATGTGCAACAGATGACCTCGATGAAACTAACAATATCCAATTAACAGACAGAGCTTCACACTTCTATTGTGCACTTTTGCAATCATAATCATCCAGAATAGAAGCAAAACAGGGGTCACAGCCACAGGATGTTTCAAGTTACATGATATTGAAGTCTACACAGTGCACAAGCCCCAAATGAATAATATGTAAGATGTAACCTGATTCCATAAGTGTCAGAAAGTTGCGTACGCCTATCAAACACAATGCATTTCCATTGAAAGACCAACTAAAAGGCCAAAGATACATCATCACTATGCAAGTTCAAGCTCATAGAGCATCATTCCCTCCAGCAAAAGGATACTAAACATTATCTAATCCAAACATATCATTAACACAGAGGCACAAAAACAAACAATATACACAACAGAATTCATCAATTTGCGAAAGAAATAAGGAAGGCACGAAACCTGGCCAGGCTGAGTGCCATTGAGCTCCTCGAGAGTGGTACGATACTCATGGATGACCCAAAGTGTTCTCTTGCCCTTGGGAGCACGGCCCATGTAGAAAACAAGCGTTTTCTTCATCCCAATCAATCCCATTGTCCTCGACACGATTCTCCTGTCCTTCCCAGTTGCTTTCCAGTAGCCTTTCCCAGTAGCTCGATTCGACCTCTGCCCAGTTGGATACTTTCGGTCGCGTGGACAGAAGAAAAACCACTCCTGGTCAGTTGTTTGTATGATCGACAAACCTAAATACAAGCATTGCATAGCAAATCAAACCATCAGCCCTAAGTAAATAAAATAAAAAGCATTCACATAAAAGAAAAGCACAGAAATAACAAACGAGCTCATATAAACTAATATAAAACCATATCTTGATCTGCCAACAGGCAAACTTTTCATAAAACCCTAATGATGAATCAAACACGAGAAACGAAAATTCAATTCCGGGAAATCCTAAAATCTTCATAATCAAACGTTACAAAACAAGACGATAAAAATAAGAAATCTGCACATAAAGATGGAGAAAAGGGAAAAGAACCGTACCAGGCAAATCCCAAGGCTCGACCTTGCAGACATCAACTTCTCTGATGACGCTATCATCACTCTCGTTGCCATTGATCTTGAGACGAAGGTAGTGATCAACGAGCTCCACATCCGTCGGCCTGAATCTAAACCCCAATGGTAGCTTTTCAAACGGCAAGGTCGCCATTTCCCCCCTCAGAAACAAAAAATCACCACAAAAAAATCCGAGAAATCAGAGACGGAATCAATTTTTTCTTCCAGAAAGCACTCCAATACTATCTTCTTTTGATTTCTAGGGTTTGAATCGGCGATTGTAGTGATGGAATTGAGGGGCGATTGATCGGATGGAGAAGCAGAAGAGAAAGCGGACTACGAAAGACGATGAAATGAGCTAAAGAGAAAAAGTTGAAATAGGAAGGGGAGGTCGCACGTGAGAAAAGATTAAAAAAGAAAGTGGATAGGTGTGAAATGACGAAATTGCCCCTTGTTCATCCCGCGTAAACGTATTGCTTAGCCGTGTTGCTTTAGGGGTGAAATACCGAAGATGACCTTGAAAATGAAATTCGCACAGGGTTTCTTTGAGTTTAGCTGAAATTGATGGGTAAAAGAGAGAGGCGTCATTCAGCCAATGAAAGGAAGACACGTCAGCAATTAAGAGTGGCATCTGGATGGGGACCACGTTTGATGACTGTACAGCGTGGGACCGCGATCCCGATAGTCCTTTTGGCGCGAAAGGTGTTATCGAATGAATAATTCATGCTTTTTTTTAATGTATATACTATATTTTTTTTGAATCGGAAAGATATTACAAGTCCAGTGACTCAAGAGGCCGATAGAATTGATAACGGACAAACTGCTATAAAAAGAAACAAAAAAAAAACGCGATCAACACAAGGCAGCATAAGGAATCCATATGGAATAAAAGTGGAAACCCCATATTTAGACTCGATTCTCAACGAGTCTTCAGACCTCGATCACGTCCATGATCTCTCGCACGACGGCAAAACAAAAGCTCAAAATGAAGACACGGGCAGAGTCAACAAATCACTAGCACATGAAGCAAAGGAATTTGCATCCGAACGATTGAAGACAGACACCAACGACGACCTCAAAAAAGAAAAACAGTTGCTCGAACCCGCAAACTCCGCCCCAAAAATTCTTTTCAGCCCTAGCTCGCTAGAAAACAAGCCAAATCAATCTCTGAAATCACTTATAGAGAGGTACGAGGCCCTGAAAGAAGTTTCGATTCACTGAATCAGCCTTCCATATACTTTTATTTGAGGGTTTTTTTTATTGAGAACATTTTTATTTGAGACCAACGATGCTTTAGAGCATCCTCATTCGTGAGCCTTATCTCGGGCCCCTAACTTACTTTTCCTCCGCTACATCAACTTAAGGGCCTCATTCGAACTTTTTCATTATTTACACCTTCATTCGTGAGCCCGACTCTCGGTCCCTTAAGTTACTTTTTACTATTTACCTTTTTTATTTACTCTATTATTATTATTATTATTATTATTATTATTATTATTATTATTATTATTATTATTGTTATTATAGGCAAAATGGGTTGAAATTTTAACTTTTTATATGGTAATAATAATAATATATGGGTATTTTTGACATTATTTTTTTTAAAAAAAAAACATATGCAAAATGGGTGTCCATGAGTAGATAAAATTAATTCACACTTAAAAATATTTTTTTAAAAAAATTTTATTTGCAGAAAATGCCTAAAAATTAATTTAAAAGCTTGCCCTTTTTTCCCCTGCTTGGGTAGCCCTTGCACTGCAGCTTTTGGCCTCCTTTCTTGAACTGGAAGACGCCGTTTCGCCACTCCCTGGGCACAAACGCATCACGTGCTTGGCACACTGCCTCGCTAGAGCTTTTGAAACCCGGGCCATTATATAAGGGCTCTGAGGCCCTTACCATTTCCGACTTTTCTTTTTTATTTTTATCCGATGTGCCAGCATTAAGGACTTACAGGCTCACCAATGTGCTTGCCCTTAGAGATCGAAATAGCACAGGGGGAGCTACCCCTAGATTTGTTGTAGCTTTGAGTGGGTACAGCCGTACAGGTACCATCGGAGACGGTCGGAGCAAGTGGTGCTGATTAATACCAGTTTTTGGGCGGCGATTTGGGCAAAACTTTGTGAGATTAGAACACACGGGCAGAGGCGGCCAAGGGAAAGTGAGAGGCACGTCAAGAGCATAGTTGGGAGTGATTTCATGAACTCTTCTTAACCCAATTTATTCATTTTCGGGCTCAAATAGGCCCAAAAAAAAAAAAAACTCATTAGCACTTATGTTTCTATGTTTGTTTGTATCGCCCACTAGATTGTTTGAGTTTTGGTTTGTGCCCATTTATATATTCATCCCCAAAATTTTATTTGTATCTATCCACTTCACTTTCATCCAACACGTATATTTAAGTTTTCTGATTGAATTTCTTAACTTATATTTTATGATCTTGGTGATCTTGGAGTATAGGTTAGAAAAATTAATAAAATAATATTGTTTATCTCCATGCTATTTTCATTAGGAAACAAATTTTCTTTCATTTTTGGTTATTTGAGAGTTTGTTCAACAATTTCAAGGGAAGTGGTTAGTTGCATGTTTTGGTGAATTGGAGGTACGACTATTGCTTTATTATGGTTGACGTTAGTACTGGAACCATAATGCTTGCAATGAGACCATCTCCAATAGATTTACTAAAAATTTTCCAAAATAAGAAAACAAATTATACATTTTTTAAATTATTTTTGTTTTAACTCCAACAACTTCTCCTTTTGAAAATTTGGAGAATAATTTAGTTTGGAAGATGCTGCAAATTTAGAGAATTCTCTCTATTTTTTCTGCTGCTTATCTATTTTGAAGATGTGATGGAGGATTTGTTGGATTAAAAAATAGATTAAAACTCCAAAATCCCTAAAATGGAAAAGTTGTTAGAGATGCTATGAGGGGGCAGAATTTTCTAATTTTATTTTTGAGTTTATCAAGAATAAAGAACACCAAAAGTGTTTTTTTTTACTATTTCAAAAATCTCTCATAGTATTCACTTTCTATCAACTAAAGTGACAAATTATCTACCATTTTACTATTTTATTACTAAAAAATCACATATATAAATACTTTACCTATATAGTACCTTAAAAAAAATCGTTGTAGGAGCATTTTGTTTTCATGTTTACTAATGGTGTCGATTCAGGAGCTTTTTTGTTGTTGTTTTCTTGAATTATTTGCTAAATTTTCTTGCATTAGTTAAAGCTTAGGTGCATTTCTGCAGGGCTAAGGTCATCTTTACTCACATAAGTAACCACGTAAATACCCTCAAAAAACCTTAGCAACGAAAACAGCCTTCAATTTAACCTTGAACCCAAATTCGACCCAATAAACGCGAGGCAAGATTTGGTTACGGAAAATTAGCCTCGAAATATTTATTCGATGTTAAACTAGCCTCGATTTTTTCTTTGAGGGTAATTTTTGCAATCTTGAGTTCAAAACATTTAATTTCGAATTTAGGCGCAAATAAATTTCGAGACACTATTCGAAGTATAAATTTTCGAGGCTAAACAATATCGAATGTTTGCCACAAATATGTTTAACTCTAAACTTTGAGGTTAAATGACCCTCAAATTTAACCTATAAGAATTTTATAACCACCACAAAAAATTGATTAAAAATATATCCAAGAATTTTTAAATTCATTGTCAAATTCGAGGCTAATTATGAGGTTATTTTGCCTACGAATGTAGCCACATATTTGGTGTCACTGTTCTTTGTACCCAATATTCATTTTATAAAAGAAATTTGAAATTACAACCTTCAAAACTTCCGATTATTCAAAACACATAACCAATTCAACCATAAAATAGTAGCCGATTCCATTTACAAAATATACCTTGAAGCTCCTTCACAACCATGTTTTTACTTTTAGAATATAATCCACACAATCTTGTAGTGAGAAAATAAAAGGCTACTTCAATGTGTCATGGTTTAAGACATGAGATGAGCAAAAATGCATAAAATGATCATCTCCTATAGCCCAACAAAAAAACAACAGCCAAACGGAATAAAAGCCTACAACTCTAAGGAGTAGGGTTGGAGTTTGAACCATTTGAATTAGATTACTTGTTTGGACCTTCTTGAAGCTGAACAGATTGTTGCATGAATTGTTGTATGAATTCTCTTTGTTGGTTTTGTTGTTGTTGCATGAATTCTTGCAATGTTAATTACGTCTCTTTTATCTCTTCCTTTAGTGGTTGAACTTGCGTTTCTTCAAACGATTTTGAGGAATTGTTGTTGAAGAGACGAGTATTCACCATTCCATTTCAAACAAGGGCTGCATCTTCTTCGCCTAAACTGTAATTCCTCTCATTGTTAGGTCCCTCGAATGCTTTGATCCATAATGTTGTCTCAAGTTCTTCACTCATTTTTTTTGTCCAGATTCATCATTGCAAGCATCCTCGGAGGAAGGAAATTGGGAAGCGACTAGGCGATTAAAGTCCTCCTAAGAAAATAAAAAAAATTCATTAAGCAAAGAGATTTCGAGCAGAAATTTCCAACAAATTTCAGTTTCACGTACCCTCCTCGATTTCAGTTTCATTAAGCAAAGAGACAACTGAAGGAGCCCTTTCAAGACCTTGTCACGAGTAAAATGACAGTCTATTTCAATATGCTTAGTGCGTTCATGGAATATGGGATTTTTGGCAATTTGCAAAGCTGAGCTGTTGTCACAGAACAAGGTGACGGGGGAGAGAGAAGTGATGCCAAGATCACCAAGCAACCGAACCATCCAAGTGATTTCAGTAGCAGCTTGTGCCATTGCTCGATATTCAGCCTCTGTTGAACTTCTGGAAATCATACTTTGCTTCTTCGATTTCCAGCTCACAGGAGAGTCCCCAAGAAGAAGCACATAACCAGTCACTAAGCGTCGGCTAACAGGGCAGGAGGCCCAATCAGAGTCCGAGTAAGCAGTGAGCTTGGGAGAGTCACACCCATTGAGAGTGATACCTCTGTCAGTGGTACCCTTAACATACCGAAGAGTGTGAAAAAGAGCATCGAAATGAGATGTATAAGGATCCTACATGAACTGGCTTAAGGTTTGAACTGCAAAGCATAGATCAGGTCTTGTGTGTGTCCAAAAATTGAGCTTGTCTACCATCATTCGATAGAATGTGGGATCACTCAACTTATAGCCATCATGTGCCAGTAACTTCGAATTGAGCAGAAGAGGAGAGCAAACTGGACGAAGATCATCAATCTGAGCATCAGCTAGGAGCTCTTGAGCAAACTTTTGCTGGGTAAGAGCGATGCCAGAAGGAAGATAAGAAACCTCTAGGCCTAGAAAATAATGGAGAAGGCCGAGATCTTTCAAGCCAAATTCTGAATCCAGAAAGAGCTTTAGAGAAGTAATTTCAGAGGCGTCGGATCCCGTTACCAACAAATCGTCCACATATACAACAACTGCAGTAAAGGAGGTGGAAGAACGCTTGGTGAAGAGGCTATAATCATTCTTAGATTGCACAAAATTCTTGGACAGTAAGGCAGAGGAAAGCGTGGCAAACCACTACCTAGACGCCTGTTTGAGGCCGTAAAGAGATTTTCTCAACTTGCAAACCAGGTTAGCTGGATTGGGAAGACCATCCGACATCTTCATAAGGACCTCTTCATCAAGCATTCCATGAAGGAAAGCGTTATTCACGTTCATTTGGTGAATCGGCCAATGTTTGGAAGCTGCAACAGACAAGAGACAACGGATGGTAGACATCTTGACAACCGGGGAGAAGGTTTCAAGATAGTCAATACCATACTTCTGATTGAATCCCTTCACGATGATCCGGGCTTTGTACCTCTCGAGAGAGCCATCAGACTTGAGCTTAACTCGAAAAACCCACTTGCAGCCCACAACCTTTTTTCCTTTGGGAAGCTGTGTGACAACCCAGGTACCATTTGCTTGTAATGCCTGCAATTCGTTTTCCATTGCCATTACCCAATTGGGATCCTTTGAGGCTTCAACATAAGTATTTGGTTCAGAATATGTGGAAAGAGAAGAAAGAAAAGAGTAATGGGTTGTAGGAAGAGAATGAGAAAATACCAAATTAATCAGTGTGGAAGACTAAGCAGAATGGGAGCACACATAATCTCTCAGATGTGCAGGTAGTCAAGGGACTCGAGTGGACCTTCTGACAGGTTCAGGTGGCACTGGAACAGGTTCAGGAGAAGCAACTGGTGACACAACTGGGACAGGTTCAGGAGAAGCAATGGGAGAAGATGTATTGGAGACAGGTGTGTCCAGATGGACAGGGAGATCATGAACAGATGGCAAAGAAGGATCAATGGGGAGATCAGGAATAGGGGTGATGGTGGGTAGAAAAATGTGAGATGGGAAATCAGGAGCAGGAGAAGGGAGAGTAATAGAAGGATCAGACTGCTTGATATGAGAGAAAAGGAAATGATTTTCATGAAAAATCAAATCCCTAGAGTAAAAGACCTTATGTGAGGTAATACTTAAAACAGCATAGGCCTTTTTGAAGGATGAATAACCAAGGAAAACACAGGGGTGAGAACGAGGGTGAAACTTGTCCTTGCTAGTGGTTAAGGATTTAACAAAAGCAAGGCAACCAAAAACACGAAGGATAGAGTAATCAGGGACTTTTTGGAAGAGTAATTCGAAAGGGGATTTGTTGTGGAATGAAGGAAGAGGTGTTCTATTGATGAGGAACGTGGTTGTCATCACACAGTGACCCCAGTAAGGAAGGGGAAGTTGGGATTGGAAAAAGAGAGCTCTAGCAACCTCAAGGAGGTGCTTGTGCTTTCGCTCAACTATTCCATTTTGTTGAGGGGTTTGAGGACAAGAAGTTTGATGAATGATGCCCATAGAGTCAAACAATGTTTTAACATTGGTAGCAAGGAATTCAGCAGCATTATCAGATCGGACAACTTTGACAGATGCATTGAACTGCGTTTTGATAAGAGTGAAGAATTTAGAGATAATGCTGCAAAATTCAGACTTGTGTTTCATGAGAAAAATCCAAGTACACCGAGTAAAATCATCCACAATAGTTAAGAAGAAACGAAAGCCATCATAAGTGGGGCATCTATAAGGTCCCCATGTGTCAAGGTGAATCATATCAAATGCATGAGCAGTAACAGAAGATGAAGTATGAAATGGCAGTCTGTGTTGTTTAGCTTGTGGACAAATCTGACAAATGTTTGTAGGCTTAACAGAAGAATCCAAAAAAGGTAAACAACATAGCTGTTTGAAAGGGACATGCCCAAGCCTGCAGTGCCACAGTTCAGGACTTTTATTGTAAACTGAAATCAGAGAGGTACCACTAGAGTCTCTATGAGAGCGATCATCTGAGAGAGAAGAGTGCACCACATAAAGGCCTTTGTCTTCCTTACCAATTAAAATTGGCTTCCTCATAGAAGGGGCCTGAAGAAAACAAGATTGTGAGTCAAAAGAGATGGTAGCATTTAAAGCTTTAGTCAACTTACTTATGGAAAGTAGATTGAACCGAAAATATGGGACAAATAGAACCTCTGAGAGAGGCACATCAGGGAGCAACTCAGAAGAGCCAATATGAGAAATAGAGGACAAATTACCATTAGGCAAAGTAATGTGTTTAGGAGTAGAAACTAGAGAAATAGAAGAAAGAAACTTATGCTGAGAAGTGATGTGGTCAGTAGCAACACCATCAAGGATCCAATTAGAGGTAAAACAATGAGAAAGGGAATTAGAAGCATTACCAGCCAACATAGCACAAGAATCTGCAGGAGGTTGTTTATTACCAAGTAGAGCAAGCAACTGAGAATACTGATCATGAGTGAAAGTAGGCACAGATGAAGTAGCAGTCGAGGAAGGAGCAAAATCATCCGTGGTGGCATTAGCAGCTACTTTGTTGCTATTAAAATCAGCAGGATATCCATGAAGTTTCCAACAACGATCCTTGGTGTGACTTGTGTGCTTGCAATGGTCACAAAAGAAAGTGCGTTTTCTGTTGTGAGCTGAATCTGCCATGTTTTACAGTAACTTTTATATCGTTTTCTGCATACATTTCATGCATTTGGGCTAGAATAGTACAGAATCTATGTAGTTTATGTTTATTTGCCAAATTATAGAATCTACACCAGTTTCTGTTTAAACTGCAGAATTCGAGGCAATTTACAGCAGTTCTTAGAAAGGTTGGAAAAGCTCGGAAATCAACTACAGAAGTCCAAAGTCAAAGGACGACAGAACCAGGACGAATCAAGCTGGAGCCCAGAGTTACTCGATATCGAGTTCTTTTACTCGATATCGAGTTCTTTTACTCGATATCGAGTTCTTTTACTCGATATCGACAAAGTATGTCCGAGCAGTGCTGGTCGAATAAGAGCTGATCGAGGAAGCTGAAGACGAAGGCAACCCGACTCCGGAGCTCTACTCGATATCGAGTTCGTTTAGTCGATATCGACAACACCTTGATGCCATACCCGGAGTCGAGGAGCTGTGCCAAGTCGAGAAGCCGAAGACCTGGAAACGCCGAGCAACATCTACTCGATATCGAGGATCTTACTCGATATCGACAAGATCAGCAGCGCCTGTCCGAGCCAATATCGGGGAAGAGTACTCGAGCAAGCCCAGCAACACAGAAGATGACACAAGTCTACTCGATATCGACAAAAGTTGTCGATATCGAGGACCCTAGAACCACATGCCGAGCCAGATCGAGGACCTGCTACCCGACATCACCGAGCAAGCAGAAGTCGACGTCATTTTTACTCGATATCGAGGACTTTACTCGATATCGAGGAGCGCCATCCGGAGCCGCGTTACGCGGTGTGCTGGCCGTGTCGAGCTGGCTTTGCTTGGAGCCGAAGATTGTCCGATTCTATCCACATCTATCCACATCTATCAAGTTCTATCTATGGAGAGAAGATCTACCCACACAAGAAGATATTTTGCTACTTTAGATATAATTTCCTTTATGGATTTAATTCCTTTATTCCATTTATTTATCTTTAAGCCTTTAGATATTTAGATATAGATATAGATAAGATGTTCTTTCCTTGATTAGCGGGGTTTGAGCACTATAAATAAAGCCTTAGGGGCTGGTTTTTTATTCATTGAATTTCAGAGACAATTAGTTACACATAGGGAGAGAAGGAGAAGAGGTTGTAAGTTTGAGTTTATTAATGCAAGTTAGTTCTTTTTCATCAAAGATGTCTGCTATTGTGATGAAGAGCGAGTAGTCCACCCACTTCTAGGGTCGGGGTGAGCCCGACGGTAGCCATGTAAGGTGATGCGATAAAGGTACAATCTTTTTATGCAATTCGTCTTCTATCCCTATGAGCATGATTCTTTTGCGAGAGTTGAAGGTGATCCTTGTTTGTGTTATTGAAGCGAAAGTGATCTTAATGCAACTTGGGTTAATTATGTGAAAAGGGTTAGTAACAATTAGGGTTTATGCGAAAGCCTCTATATTCCTAGTTGTTAATAACGAAAGTTATTTGATGGAAAACATGATCTTTTATGCTTTTATGTGTTATTTTGCATGGTTATCGTTGTGGTGTTGATACCCTGGCTTTGGAAATCTTTTAGTATATTGATTTATTTCGTTGAAAATCTGAGTTTTGTGTTTGAGAATTTGCAATTTAAAGTTTCTGTCTTTGTCGATCTCGGGGAAAGTTCTTGTCGATATCGAGTTGGCTTTACTCGATATCGAGGAGGGATTTACTCGATACTTGTCTTTTCTGAGTTTCTGTTGCTGTTGGTCGATTTCTGTTTCTGTTGATCGACATAGCTTTAGTCGATATCGAGTAGCTGTTGTCGATATCGAGTTGATTCTATTACTTGCTTTATTATTTGCTTTTGCTTTGTTATTTCTGTCTATCTTTCTGTCTTTCTGCTTTTATGCCTATGAGATTTACAGCTACCTAAGATCCGCTGACACGCTTCCTCGAGGATCGATCCTGACTTCCCACTACTGCATAGGGAGGGAGTCTTGTAATTATTTGCTGGGGCACGAATCTGGTTCGATTTATTTCATTATATTTTAAACTTGATTTCCTCTAACAACAAATTGGCGCCGTTGCCGGGGAAGCAATCATTCGCGCCTTAGGTAGTCAGATCTCACTTTTCTTTTGGGTTACTTTGCAGGTATATGCGCCGTTCTGGTCGAACACTTGAGTTTGACGCCTTAGACGAACCGGAGCGCCTTATACACATCCAAGCTAAACTAAAAAGAGCCATGGCGGCTGCAGAGACACAGGAACAGCTGATTGAGAGGCTTACGAGGGAACTAGCTGCTAAAGATACTGCTCTCATCGCTGAGAGAGCACGCACTACAAGGGAAGCTGAGCGTGCGAGGCTATTGGAAGATGAGCTTGCCCAATACCCAACAACTGCAGAGGATTACATGCACCCGACGCTCATAGTGCCTGAATCAGCCATTCTAATCCCTGAAAATAATTATGAAATTCGCAATCCTTTCCTTATTGAAATAAAAAATAATGCTTTCTTTGGTAGATTTAATGAATGCCCTCTTCAGCATATTACAAACTTTACTGACATGTGTCGTACTCTTGCTGAAGGTACCACCTTGGAGTACATCTTGATGAAGGCCTTTCGTTGGTCCCTATTTGGTCCAGCACTGAAGTGGCTTGAAGGGCTGAAACCGCGATCCCTCACAACATGGGCTGAAGTAAAGCAGGAGTTTCTCAACAAGTTCTTCCCTCCTGCCAAGACAACACTCCTTCGCCAGAAGATCACAACTTTCAAACAGAAGCCTAGGGAGCCGCTAGCAAAGGCTTGGGAAAGATATAAGGATCTGCTGCGATCATGCCCCACACATGGACAGCAACCCTGCGTAGTTCAAGAGATCTTCTTCAATTCTTTGGACTTGGCTGCAAAAGATAGAATCAACACATATACTCACTATGAGTATCTGACAATGCCGCCTGCTGACGCATGGGCTGCTCTCGACAAGCTGACCAACTATGATAACAAATATGGGACTCCAACCAACTATGAGGAGAATGCCTATGCTAGGTCAGCACCATCCATGCCCCTCTATGAGCCCTCTAAAGAGATTGACCCAGATGTCAAGGAGCAATACTACAGAGATCAGAACCGCAAGCTCCTCAAGCAAGTCAAATATCTTTCTGTCAACCAGGCCTGCATCGAATGTGGATCACAGAGGCACACCACTACTGAGTGCTCACACACAGAGCAAGTAAGGCTGGCAGAATACCATGAAGAGGCAGCTTACGCAGGGGGTCCCAATCGCTACATGGGGGACCAAAGATTCCAACAACCACAATGGAACCAAGGTGCCCCTAGGAACCCCCACCCTACAGAGCTCCAGGACATCCGGAAAGGGACCAGAAAAGGGATGATCTACAGACCGTCCTAGAGGAAATACGGAGAAATCATTCAGACATCAAGCAATCCTTCAACTCAGTCTACACTCAGATTCAAGGTGTCAACTCTAGGCTTGGGGAGATTGATATATGGCGGAAATCAGTTGATATACAGATTGGCCAGCTAGCAGCAGGAGTCCCCAGACAGTCAGGTTCACTCCCAGGATCTTCAGAAACAAATCCCAAGGGAAAGACTGGTCACATCGCTGCTGTAAAACTCAGAAGCGGCCATCAACTACAAGAGCCAGAGGTCGGAAAGCAGCAGGACGGAGGAGAACAGCAACTCGATATCGACCAGACCTTGGTCGATATCGACAAAAGGCAACTCAATATCGAGGAAGGTTTACTCGATATCGACGACAAAGTGGGCCAGCCTTCGCTTGCACAGCACAACAACTCAACATCGAAGAATCTGGTCGATATCGAGAAGACTGTGTTCGATATCGAGGATGATCAAGTCGACGCCGAGAAAGCTGCAGCACCCCTGACATCTGTTCTGGCTCCGAATCAGAAAAAGAAGCTGCCCTTCCCAACAAAATCTCCAAAGGACCCAGCAGAGAAGAAATTTCAGCGCTTCATCAAGATGCTTCAGAAGCTCAATGTCACCATTCCCTTCACAGAAGCTCTCAATGAAATGCCATCCTATGTCAAGTTCCTGAAGGAGATTCTAAGCAAGAAGAGATCAATGGCTGAGATTACAGAGGAGTGCAGCCCTTTGGACATACTTGAGAAGAGGCCAGATCCAGGTAAGTTTGCTATAACCATTGGATTTGGTCCATACAAAATTAATGCTTTATGTGATCTTGGAGCTAGTGTGAGTATAATGCCTTTAACAATTTGGTCCAAGATTAAGATAGGTGCCCTAGAGCCTGTGGATGCTAAGCTATATATGGCCAACAACACGGTGGTCATTCCAACAGGCATGGTGGACAATGTGCCAGTACAAGTAGGTAAATTCTTTGTCCCTGCTGATTTCTTAGTTATTGATATGCCAGAGGACCCTGCTTGTCCAATTATTCTAGGAAGACCCTTCTTGGCGACGGTTGATGCCAACATAAGCTTGAGGAAAGGAGTGCTCACTTTCAACATCAGCGATGAGGTAATTGAGTATTCCTTTAATAAAACTGAAAGGCATACAGGTCCCATGGAAGAAGTAAAGTCTATATCAGCCAGCTACATCACTTGCGGGGAGCCCAAGGTAAGAAATATGGCTCCTGAAGAGCTGAAAAAGAGGGATATGGAAGCCCAGGTGGAAGAGATTATGGCCATCCTAAAGGAAGAAACAGAGAATCCACTCGACACGGACCAAGGTACGTCGTTATAGACTAACTATTTTTTGGATGCCTTGACAGGATGCAAGTATGGGGTCGAAGTCGGACAAAATTCCTCGACATCGAGTAATTTAGTCGATATCGACCAAAATCAGAAGCCTCCACCAGCACCAGCGTCATCGAGCAGCCAAACTGAAGCCGAGCACTCCTCGATATCGAGTAAGCTACTCGATATCGACCAACACTCCGCTGCATCGACTTCACCTTCCTCGACACTGATTCCACCAGATGAGCAAAGGTCCTCGATATCGACCAACACCCACCTTCCTCGACTACAGCATCCTCGAGCAGCAGGCCACCAGAAGCTGAATCCTCGTCGATATTGAGTACTGTTTCTCGAGATCGACCAAACACAGTGGCTCCCGAAGACGTTTCTGTGAAGGTAAGCCAAGGTATGGATCTTTCTTCTCCTATTTCAATTAAAGATCTATCTATACATGGGAGAGGTTTGCCTTGGTATGTGCGTTTATGTAGGATTTCCATTGATGAGCCCAAGGAGTATGAAGTTGGAGACAAGCTCTAAGTTTCCAAATCTAAAGATCATTGGTTTCCTAACAAATTCAACAAGAAGAGGATGGGACCTTTCGTGGTGAACAAGATCCATTCTGGAGGATTGCAGTTAATGGACAAGAATGGAGTCCTATTTGAAGCCCAAGCTACATGGGCCCTGCAGATGCCACCTTGAACTTAATGGAAGAAGTCGGCCTAGCGACTATAAAATCTAGAGCTTGTACATAGACATTTACTTTTTAGGACTTTTGGACATTGCTGCGTTTTGTTTTGTTTTTTGGTTTTTGAACTTTTAGTTTTTCTATTGTGGGTATATGTCTTCTATATTTTTCAGGTCTATGGGATAGAAGCAAGATATATTCGGACTCGGCCCAAGCATTATTACTCGATATTTTTGAAGCCCTGCACATCTGTCTAGTGAGTTTCTTTCTTTACCCTTGTTTTTATACAGTGAGGACACTGTAATGTTTAAGTATGGGGTGGGGGAAGGGCTTACTTTGTGCATATTTGCCATATTTGACATTTTTGTGTGCATTATTTCTTGAATTGCTTATACATGGCTATATTTTGGAATTCATTATTTATTTATGAGCTTATATGCATGTTTTCCAAAGTTTGTGAAAAATGACCCCCATTGAAATTTTTTGATTAATGTCATGGAAGCTTTATTGAACTCGACGATGCAAAATTGGATTCATTAGAGATATAACATGAAATTGCCTAGTAAAGGGAAGTCACAATGAAGTGCATATTTTCTTAAAAACCATGAAAGAAGGTAAAATTTGAAGTTGCTTTTGACATGTTGCATGATAAAAGTATGAAGGACTTTATATTTCCATATAATGCTCATATTGTTATATCCTAGCCATACCTATGCTTATGCATCACAAAAGCCATACTATGCCTTATTTTCATATTGCTCCACATGATCTAAATATTGCCCATTCTTTACCTTATTTCCATCCAGGGATTATGTTGAGAATGATATTACATTATGGAGATTATCATATGGTAATTGTGTTGTTATATATCATATATGGAGTTTGGTAGGAAATTGTTTGAAAAATATATGGAAAATTTAATGAGTGAAAGAAAATCTGATCACCTCAGGAGATAAAGGTAGATCGTCCCTGCTCGCTAAGATAATAGTCTGGCGAGATGGGACACGTTGTGAGGAGTCCAAAGCACTAAGTATCTAGGGCCATTCATGACACCCATGTTTGCGACTCGCGAGAAGGCAGTGCTGAGGTCAGAGAGGTAAAGCATTATTATTGATAAAAGCATTATGAAAGGTGATGAATCGTATGAAAAAGGAGTGTGGTATGAAAAGTTTGGAAATACTCCATTTCCCCGGATCATTAGCACCACATTTCCAAAAATTACCCACCTTTAGCCTTTTACCAATCTACTTCTTATTTAAGCTTAAATTAAAGTCATCTTGATTATTAATGCCTTGTCACGAATGAATGTTTTTGCATAACCCTCCTTTTATGAGTAGATGTTGTTTTTAACTACACGTGTATGGATCTGTGACACTAGTACCTTTTTCGAGGATGGTAATTGATTGCAGGGACATATGGCAATGAATCTAAGATGTTGAGAGTTTTGATTCCTTCCCCTGAATGACAAATAAAAGTATTGCTTGAGGACAAACAAGCTTAAGTATGGGGTGTTTGTTGTGAGCTGAATCTGTCATGTTTTACAGTAACTTTTATGTCGTTTTCTGCATACATTTCATGCATTTGGGATAGAATAGTACAGTATGTAGTTTATGTTTATTTGCCAAATTATGGAATCTACACCAGTTTCTGTTTAAACTGCAGAATTCGAGGCAATTTACAATAGTTCTGAGAAAGGTTGGAAAAGCTAGGAAATCAACTACAGAAGTCCAAAGTCAAAGGACGACAGAACCAGGATGAATCAAGCTGGAGCCCAAAGTTACTCGATATCGACAAAGTATGTCCGAGCAGTGCTGGTCGAATAAGAGCTGATCGAGGAAGCTGAAGACAAAGGCAACCCGACTCCGGAGCTCTACTCGATATCGAGTTCGTTTAGTCGATATCGACAACACCTTGATGCCATACCCGGAGTCGAGGAGCTGTGCCAAGTCGAGAAGCCAAAGACCTGGAAACGCCGAGCAACATCTACTCGATATCGAGGATCTTACTCGATATCGACAAGATCAGCAGCGCCTGTCCGAGCCAATATCGGGGAAGAGTACTCGACCAAGCCCAGCAACACAGAAGATGACACAAGGCTACTCGATATCGACAAAAGTTGTCGATATCGAGGACCCTAGAACCACATGCCGAGCCAGATCGAGGACCTGCTACCCGACATCACCGAGCAAGCAGAAGTCGACGTCATTTTTACTCGATATCGAGGACTTTACTCGATATCGAGGAGCGCCATCCGGAGCCGCGTTACACGGTGTGCTGGCCGTGTCGAGCTGGCTTTGCTTGGAGCCAAAGATTGTCCGATTCTATCCACATCTATCAAGTTCTATCTATGGAGAGAAGATCTACCCACACAAGAAGATATTTTGCTACTTTAGATATAATTTCCTTTATGGATTTAATTCCTTTATTCCATTTATTTATCTTTAAGCCTTTAGATATTTAGATATAGATATAGATAAGATGTTCTTTCCTTGATTAGCGGGGTTTGAGCACTATAAATAAAGCCTTAGGGGCTGGTTTTTTATTCATTCAATTTCAGAGACAATTAGTTACACATAGGGAGAGAAGGAGAAGAGGTTGTAAGTTTGAGTTTATTAATGCAAGTTAGTTCTTTTTCATCAAAGATGTCTGCTATTGCGATGAAGAGTGAGTAGTCCACCCACTTCTAGGGTCGGGGTGAGCCCGACGGTAGCCATGTAAGGTGATGCGATAAAGGTACAATCTTTTTATGCAATTTGTCTTCTATCCCTATGAGCATGATTCTTTTGCGAGAGTTGAAGGTGATCCTTGTTTGTGTCATTGATGCGAAAGTGATCTTAATGCAACTTGGGTTAATTATGTGAAAAGGGTTAGTAACAATTAGGGTTTATGCGAAAGCCTCTATATTCCTAGTTGTTAATAACGAAAGTTATTTGATGGAAAGCATGATCTTTTATGCCTTTATGTGTTATTTTGCATGGTTATCGTTGTGGTGTTGATACCCTGGCTTTGGAAGTCTTTTAGTATATTGATTTATTTCGTTGAAAATCTGAGTTTTGTGTTCGAGAATTTGCAATTTAAAGTTTCTATCTTTGTTGATCTCGGGGAAAAATCTTGTCGATATCGAGTTGGCTTTACTCGATATCGAGGAGGGATTTACTCGATACTTGTCTTTTCTGAGTTTCTGTTGCTGTTGGTCAATTTCTGTTTCTGTTGATCGACATAGCTTTAGTCGATATCGAGTAGTTGTTGTCGATATCGAGTTGATTCTATTACTTGCTTTATTTTCTGCTTTTGCTTTGTTATTTCTGTCTTTCTTTCTATCTTTCTACTTTTCTGTCTGTGAGATTTACAGCTACCTGAGATCCGCTGACACGCTTCCTCGAGGATCGATCCTGACTTCCCACTACTGCATAGGGAGGGAGTCTTATAATAATCTTCCTAAAAATATCTTTCAATTTGAAGTGATTTAAAAACATGAAGAGGAGAGAACATACAGAGCTCTAACATTCAAAAAAGAAGAGTTTTACAACCAAATCGAAATTAAAAGCGAGAAATATATAAAGCGACGATCAAGTCTTAGCCTCAACTAGGACACCGGTCACCAAGGCTAGAACCGAAGGGCAAAAGTAGCTACTAATCTCTCAACTCATGTATTCTCTCAGTGTTTTGGATGGAAGGGAGCTCGTTCTACGCTCACTAGGCGGCTAGAGCTCAAAAACCCTATAAATCGCCATAGGAGACAAGACCAAGGAATATAGTGACCTAACAACTCTCTTCATCCGGCTTTAGGTTTCTCAAACCTAGCTTTTATAGCCAAGGCCTCAGCTAAACGACGTCGCTAGCTTTAACAGAGTGTAAGAGTGTGTCAATCGAGTGGGCCAAGAGCCAATGGGGCCAATGGGACTTCTGATCGAGATAAGAATTGGGTTAAAGGCCAAACTCCAATACAATAAGAAAGCACACACCTTTACTTAACACATTTACACAAAACACTTACAACATAGGCCAAAAGATGAGCCGAACAATTGCCCTTGTTATTCTATGTTTACACAGATCGTAAGTCATTCTTATTGAAGTGTGAACCGGATTTACTCCTTTGTCTATGATCAGCTATTGTATACTTCTTCATAGCATCATTTGGGCTTGATCAAGTGCAGATTTTCTTGCAAAAAAAGAAACTTATCGGTGGTTACAATTTTAGTATCAAAGTATGCAGGATTGAGCTTCCCATCAATCTTTTTCACAAGGAGATGCTCATATAAATAACACTATATATAACACTAGGACTAAACAACTATGACTTAATGTCACCATAAACACGGTTGATTAACTATAATCAATCTAAAAAACAACAAAAATAACCACATAAAAATTTACAACAAATGAAAACAAGAGGGATTCAATGAATTGTCACCAATGAAGCGTTTATAGAAAATCATCAAATATTTATTACCTTACTTTGAAGACGCTTCCTCTATTTTATAATAATAGGACGGAAAATACATGTATAAATATAACCTGGAAGGAAGCCTGGGGTAAATCTTTTGTTAAAAACTCGGTATATAAACAAAAATATCACTTCAAAATTGGCATGTGGCTAATTATGCTTTTTTTTTTATAGTAGGCAATAAATTGGATGTACTAACGACATCCATGATCATCTTGCAAGATGATGTTCTGAAACTCACAACAACAGGAACTCAAAATAAAATTACAATTCAACTGAGATTTAGCAAGAAAATCAGATGCACCATTTGCCTCTCTGTAACAGTGCTGAATTGTGGCGCGCTCAAACTCTTTGCTTAACGAATGGATATCTTGGATTATTTGAGTGACCTCTCATGGTATATTGTTCACTTGATTGATGGCATTGACGATGATTGCACAATCACTTTCAACTATTACTCTTCGAATCCCCATCTTCGCTGCCAGTCTCATACCTGTATAAACTGCAAAAGCTTCTGCTTGAATGACCGAACTCATCCTAAAGTTACATTTATGAATCCGAAGAACTAGACCGTCATTATTCCTAACAATACAACCAGACTGCGGTTGAGTATCAATTTTCACCGAAGCATCTACATTGATCTTAATAACATTTATTGGAGGGCATTTCCAAATCAATTTATCAGGAGGTCTAACACGTTTAGTTAACTTTGTTTTTACATGTTGTTTATTCCAACATGATATTTTGTCTATAGTTTGAGTTAGAGTATAGATAATACATGTATCCAAAGTATTGCGAAAAATAATTCTATTTCTGAGCTCCCAAACAGAGTGCCATAAATGACATAAGTCTGTAAAATCTATATTAAGAGCCCTAGTATTTAAAATATTTTCCGAAACATTACTAGTTAAATTTGGAATATTATAACATTTTCCCAACTTAACACCTAGATTTTGAATAAGGGATCTTGTGATCCGACAATTAAACAATAAATGATTTGTATCTTCTGTAACAAAATTACAAAGAGAGCAAGTACTAGGAACTCTATTTATATATCTATTTAGCCGGGTCGTGGTAGGTAAGATATCTAAAATAATTTTCCAAATAAAATTTTTAATATTCGGAGGAATACTAAGTTTCCAAATCCAGTCTGCTGGAATTTTCTTAGTATTCCCTGTATTACAAATAGAAGATGTGGATTTAACAGAGAATTTTCCATTACTATTATAAATCCAAATTAACCTGTCTGGAATATCAATTACTGGAATATGGATATTAGTAATAGCTTGAACAATATGAGAGGGGAATATACTATTTAATTTATCAATATCCCAAGAGTTGTTATTTGTAAATAACTCACAAACTTTTAAGTTAGGATTACGACCATTCCGGAAGTTTTGAAGATATTCCGCATTTACCCAAATGTCAGACCATACGTTTATGGTTTTCCCATTACCTACTAGCCAGAGTAGATCTTTAGAGAAAAGATCTATGGCATTAAGAAGCCTGCCAAACTGCCAAGAAGTTTTGAATCTGCCTCTTTCCATTAGAGATTCTGTCGAGAGATATTTTTCCGTAATAATCTTCGACCAAATATTATCAGGATTAGCCATAATTCTCCAAAGAAGTTTCATTTGCATACCAATATTAATTTGCTCGGCTGATTTAAAACCTAACCCACCATCCTTTTTAGGAGTACACAGATGTTCCCAGCTGATTAGAGGATGATAGTTATCTGATTGAATTTTATTCCAAAAGAAATTTTTGTTGATTTGATCAATCTTTTGTAGAACTCCTTTTGGAAGAAGAAATGACTGCATTAAATAATTTGTTTTAGAATTTAGGTTTGCCTGAATTAGAACCGATCTACCAGTTTGAGAGAGAGTATTAGATTTCCACTTTGACAGCTGCTTTTTAAGGCTACTTATCGCCTCATCAAACAAGACGTTACAAACCCTACCACTAATAAGTGGTATACCAAGATATTTTTCCATTGATTTTGTAACTGGAATATTTAGTTGTTAAGCAAGAGACTGGGCTTTACTGAAAGGAATATTTTTAGAAACTTGTAGAGAACTTTTATTATAATTTATAGTTAATCCAGACATATTGGAGAAAGTATTCAAAAGATTTCTAATCGTATGAAGACTCAAATCATCAGCGCGTCCAAAAATTAGAGTGTCATCTGCAAAGGAAAGGAATGGAATAGGATCACTACTATTTGTAAGTTTGATTCCAACCAAAGGGTCACATTCCAAAGATTCATGTTGCAACATTCTCCCTAATAGTTCCATAACCAATACAAAAATATATGGAGCAAGAGGATCACCTTGTCAAATCCCCCTATAAGTATGAAATGTACGACCCGACAAATTATTAACTAAAACTGAGAAACTAGTTTTAGTTAGACAGGTCATAACCCAATTAATCCATCTGGAATCAAAACCAAATTTGTTTAGAATAATACGAATAAAACTCCAACTTATTTTGTCATAAGCTTTCTCCATATCTAGCTTTAAAGCCATCCACCCAAGTTTACCTTTTTTGTTATGAAAAGAGTGGAAAACCTCATGAGCTATTAGTATATTATCCTGAATATTTCTACCTTGAACAAAAGCTCCTTGAAATGGATTAATAATACGTGGTAAAATAGGCTTCAAATGATTACCCAATAGTTTCGAGATAACCTTATAAATAGTATTACAGAGACTAATCGGACGGTAGTGGTTAATGTTACTAGGTGTATCAATTTTTGGAATAAGTGCAATAAAAGTTGAATTTACCTCATTGAGTAGCACACCAGAATGAAAGAAAGATTGAACTCTGATGGAAACCCATCAGGACCTGGAGACTTGTCATCTGTCATTGAGAATAGGGTATCCTTAATTTCTTTATCTGAAAAGGGCTGTGTTAAAATTCTGTTTTCAGATTCAGTAATGGTCTGATCAATTAAATTTAGGAAATATGGATTACTACTAATCGGAGCATTATTAGAAATGAATCTTTCAGCCAATTCAGTCGTAATTTCATCTCTAATTTGATCCTCATCCTCAATCAATAAACCATGTTTATTTGTAAAATTACGAGTGATATTTTTAGAATTTCTTATTTTAGATATTGATTGGTAGTATTTGGTATTTCTGTCTCCAAATCTTAGAAAATTTGATTTAGTTCGTTGTTTCCAAAAAGTATTATTAAAGTTCATGAGAGCTTCACGCTTACTTAACAATCTATCACGTTTAATGTCTATTGTATCGTTTGAATTTCCACTAATTTGTTGTGTTCGAAGTGACAACAGCTGATTTTCAATATCTGTTAACTGTTGTAAATTATTATTTGGGTGAGACTTACACCAGATCTTTGTATTTTTTTAAGAAGTTTCTGTTTTTGTAATAGTGTAAACATAAATGACCCATGAAGCTTATTCTGCCAAGTTGATTTAACTAATCTGTTATAGTTATCATTACTAGTCCAAGACATTTCAAATTTAAACGGTGAACCAGGCCTAATTTTCGTACTTCCTATAGACATAGACATTAAAGAATGATCAGAAGTCGTAAAAGGATGATTGTGTACTGATAAGTTAGGGAACCGTGTTAAGATATCTGTATGAACCATTACTCTATCTAATCGCTCATAAATGTTATCAATAGGATTTTGACTCTTCCTCCACGTAATTGGACTACCTGGGCAAGGGATCGTATGAACATCTAATTCTTCCATAATCTGTTGAATTCGCAGAAACCTATTAGCATGTGAAGTTAGTCCTCCAATTTTGTCATAACCTGATTCGATTTCATTGAAGTCTCCCATTATCAAACATGGGAGAGATTGGTTATGGATGACCATGAATAACTCATTCCAGAACCTATTTTTATCTATTTGATTCGAAGGAGCATAAATGAAAGTAATAATAAAACTAAGGTTATCAATTTTAACCCGGTAAATAATGTACTTATCTGACGCTGAGATTTGTTGAAACGATTCAGTAAATTTAGAAGTCTTAAGTAAAATCCATAAACCTCCTTTTGTTCCTATTGAGACAATATAATGAGCATTGTTAAAACCTGCTCTAATATAAAGGGATTGAGTTGGCGGCTCAGTTGACTTGGTTTCTGCAAGGACTAAAATATCCAGTTTATTTCTTTTTTGAATATAAGCTAAGTCTTGCCACATGTTAGATTTTCTGACACCCCTGATATTCCAATATGCGATGTTCGTCATTTAATAAAATATTTTATACATACCAGCTTTGTGAGCATTTCTAAAACATATAGCATGACTGACAACATTGAGTAACCATGATCAGATCTATTAGGATATTTCGAATATTGAAAAACGCAGCTGTTCAGATCTTGACAGAATAACCCCAACCGTTTCTTAAGATGGAAATCAACATATATAAATAGGAGGGGTGTTAACCCATCACATTTGCTGTTAATCACCTTAATGTTAAACACCTTAATATTGAAATCAACCACAACTGATTTACACCTATTGAACCGATTAAGACAGCAACAAAAATATGCTCCAAAAATTCAAAACCACAGTACCCTGCTTTTAAGCAAATCAAGAGGGATGTTAATCCAGAGAGATTGTTGTTAAGCATTTTCGAATCACCATTTAGGCACCATTTGTGAGGAATAATGTAAGAGTGACCTGCTATAAGGATAATACAGAAACGAACAACATCCAGATATACAAACACAGAACACACAAAACCCTTAAACAAAAGGTCTAACCCAACCGAAAGAGGCAAATCTCTATGAACCACAAAACAAGGGACAGCCTCCAGAACATCTGTACAAGAGGCCTTCAAGGCAAAACACACAACCCTTACCAAACTACAACAAGCCAAGCCAGAAAAAACCACAACCCTAGCGCTATTACAGTACCAAAATTCGAGGGGGAGACGGGAAAAACCGTAGTAACCCAAAACCCTATGGCTACTCTGCTCGGAACGATCTTGTTCTTGAACGGAAATATGAACCCCTGACATGTGCCTAACCATTGATGCAGCTGAAAGGAAGAATCCAAGCCCGAATCACTGCGAACTCTCATATTACACACAAAGCACTTTAGCAGAGCAGGAAACCAAGCCGCCAAAGAGTCTTCCTTATGAACAACAAAATCAAGGATGGCCTTTGGATCACCTGTACAATCAAACACCAAACACACAACCCCTACAGTACTAAAACAAACTGAGGTACAGAACATCACATCCCTAAACATATTACAATACCAAAAAAATTTCATCAGACAGCTATAGAAAGAACAGATCTGAAATTTAGGAAAAATTGAAGGAACTTCAAAGGATCTATTTATCAGATAAGAGTAAATCACTTTGGGTAACCAAATATAACCCAATCTCATAAACAAATTAATGAGACATTTAGAACAATATTCCCAGTCTGAAGAGGTTTTTATAGTCTGAAGAGGACAATATTCCCAGTATATGTAAAACAGATGACACAGAGTATATAAGGTAATGAGTGAAACAAACCAAACAAGAGTAATCTCTATAAAACCCAGCAGGCAACGAGAATGAAAACATTTAATGACAATAAACACAAAGACTAACCTCACAGGCATAATAGACCTAAAACACAACGAGACACCAATCAACAAAAAGCCACACCTATTACAGAGCCAAACTTTGAAGGGAATTCGATCACAAACCGAAGAAAAACGCACCACCCTCTTTAAAGATGTAACTGAGATGGCAAAATCAAAGTTGAATTGAGATAGGAACAGGCAAACAAGGACAGTATGTAAATATATAGAATTCAAATCAAAATTTGAGAAGGTAATAGCTGTTAGGCCTTGAGAATTATACATCCCCATCAAATCAAACAACGGGTAGCTGATAGTTTTTAGATTCAAACATATCGAGATATTGTTACCCTGGCTGTTAAGCCCCAATTTAAAACTGACAGAATTACCTTTGATATGCCAACATCCGAAACTGCTATCCTCCGAAGAGGAAAAGCAGTAACCAAAAAAATCAATGACCAGCAGAGCGAACACCAGCCGAAGGAAAAAGAGGAAGGTGAGCCCGGGCGGCGAGAAGGCCGCATAGAGCTACCGGGAAAAAAGAGGAAGAAGCCAGGCGGCTAGGGTTTTGTTGGGAGTGTTTATCGAGAGAGAGAGATCCCTCAAATCTATATAATACTTTAAATCAGAAGACTTTGATGACGTGTCATATTCTCCTTGATTTTAGGTAATTTAACCAATTCCCTATTTTCTAATTTTTTATTTTTTCCTCTCTCCTATATTTAATTATTATTTCCTTTAATTACTAATTTTATTCTTCCCTTTATCTTTTTAAATCAATCATATTCTTTATTTTATTTCCAACATATTTTTTAACAATTGGGCTTAATTCAAAATATTGAATTAAATTTAATATAGCTACTAGGGTTATCTCAAATTGATTTCTTTTAATTATTTTTTTCTCCTTCTTTTTATCTTTTCAAACCAATTACATTTTTTAAATTTTTTTATCACATTTACTATATATATTCTTAAAATAAAAGAGTTTTAGCCTATATTTACTTTTTTTTTATCTCTTTCAATCAATCTATTTTTCCCTTTAATTTTTATTCTTCTTCCCTTTAAACCAATCACATTTCTTTCTTTCTTTAAATATATTTACTAACTATTAGGCTTAATTCAAAACATTAAATTTAATATAATCTAATGCTTACTATTAATCTACATGTAAATATTTATATATTATAAATATCTAATGTTTATATACTACTTAATATATAAGCCTTTCTGATGATATGACATAACCAATAGTATCATTTTAGATAACTGTTATACCACATAACATTTAAACAACGTTACAATAATATTATTATTTTTATTAAGTGATTTAAATATCCAGATTTATATATTATACTTTTACATTATATTTTTTAAAAAATTATTTTTTAAGATATTTATAAGATACATTTATGGTAAATATTTTAATGAATTTTATAGTAACTTTTATTAATATTTTATAATATTATTTTTTATATTATCAAGGTTTTAGTTTAAAAAACCGCGTCATGGCGCGGGAATTGTACTAGTGTACTCCTTAAAATACAATTCATATATTTACACTGTAATTCAGCTAATTATGCTTTTGAAATGGACATTTGAGCAATATATATTTTTTGTATGAATATTAAAAAAAAAAGATAAAAGAAAACTATAAATTTGAATATGTTATTTTTAATTTTCAAAAGTTGATGGAAACAAAATTTTTGAAAAAGGAGGTCACGAATTGTTTTTTTTTTTTACTATTTTTTAACAGCCAAATTGGCAAACAGGTATAAAAAAAATACACCACTTATAACATATTGTTATAAAAAAATTCACATACGACAATTCTCTTCTTTTTTTTATAGGTTTAGAACAAAAAATATTAAAAAATAAAAGAAAAGAAAACTAAAAATTTGAATATGTTATTATTAATTTTAAAAAGTTGACAAAATTATTGAAAAATAAGGTAACGAACAAGGCTTGAACCCATTAAGGTAATAACGTACTGTATTTTTTTTGGCATATTGCCAAACAGGTATGAAAAGTGGTTTCAATGCTACAAATTGTGAAATTGATATTTAATCAGTTTCAAGGTTAAAAATTAGTATATTATACTTGTAAAGACTCGGATTTTAAAATCCTAACTTTTTAGAAAAATGAATTTAAATTGGATATTTCAGGAAAAACTCGCTCTTAATTTAATAAATCTAACTCGAAACTCTTAAAGCGGATTCCGGTCAAATTTTAAAATTTATGCAAAATAGATTTTTCTTCCCGCTTTCACATGCCGAGAATTGAAAAATGATGTTCGGATTTCATTATTAAATTCCGATTGAAAGATTTAAATTTTATTTTGATCGAGTCGGGATAAGGCCGGGAGAGTGGGTTTCGGGGTTTAATTTTGGGTATTTTGATTTTGGGAACACTTTGTCTTCTTCCCCCTTTGTTTTCTATAAGACCCGATCTGATGCCCCATCCTCCAGCTCACCTATTTGTGTTTCTTTTACAAATCAAGAACAACATCTCCCACACTCCCTCCTTCTTCACTTCCTTGACTCTCCCATTTTAGTATGCTGCCAAACGGACCCTTGAAAAGTAGCCCCTATGCCAACCCACCCCTGCAACACACTCCCCTTTTGAATTCCAATTGCTGTAAATCCCATCTGAAACCCTACACTCTCTCCTCTCACTGCTCTCTTCCTCTTCAATTCTTTATTCTGCCTCAAGAGGCCTCCATTGGAGCCTTGTACGTTCAAAACAAACCCAGCAGCCTTTGTGTTGAATTGCCAGACGCAGCCATCAGCTTCTCCTTGGTTCCTATGTTCTGCCAATCTACAAACCCTCCCATCACTGAATTCTTGCCTTTTGTTCTTGATTATCAAGCCAAGCCACTACCATTGCAGCAACCCCCATCACTGATTCGTTCCGATTTCGATCGTCAGCACCACCTGAGCACCCCCCTGTGAGCGCTGGCAGCCCCACCCTCACCGACGTTTTCCGAGCTGGGCACCTCCGCCTTCCTCCGAGTATCAGATTCGCCATTCCTCCACCCCCTTCCTTCGAGTTCGAGCAGCAGAAACTTCCTCCGACCCATCGAAGCCGGAGTCGACCGCCGCCAGAGACACCATCACCGCCTCTGTCCGTTTTGAACGTCGGTAAACCTTGATCTCATATTTTCGATTTGAAATCCCGCTAAAAACGTACCTTTATTCACCCATCCACTCTCTTATGTCCAAAGCAACGCGAATCCATCATCATCGGAGCGGAATCGGCCACCTCGACACTCCTTCCGGCGAGAACTTCGGCCTTGGTGAGAACTCGGATCTCCCCCCTTTTATTGTTCGTTTTCGTCTATTGATTGGGTTGTCCGGGGAGTGAACCTGAGGGAGAGCGGTGTGGGAGCAAGGAATCTGTCAAGCCCTATCTCTTCCTTCCTTCCTCCGTTTTCCTTTTTCCGTTAAGCGCCTTCGGCGAGATCCTCCCCTCCGTCTTCTTTTCTGTTTCAGAGCGGCCAACAGATCCAGGGAAAGGGGCGGGTTCATAGGGACCGGGTTCTTCTTTTTCTTTTACGAAAACCGGCCGGTTCAGGTCTATTCCTTTGGTTCACTTAAACCTCTCGGGTGTGGGCCTGTTTCCCGGGTGGGCCGGATACGGATCCGGGTTGTGGGCCTTTCCTCTCTTTCCTTGGGTTGGGTTGGGTGAGACCTTGTTCATCTTATTTACCCATTTAATTATTATTTAATTGTTTCATTAATAATTATTAAATTATTCTGAAATTATTATATACATAGTTAAGTTGTTTTAGAAATATTATTAATTGGGAAAGGTTGTTATATAATGTTAAAATGTGATTTTTGGGATTTTGAGATGGTTTATTAGCTTTGCTTCATAATAATGATTTGTAAAGAGGATTTGATTTTGGTATTGTATTTGTAGCTAAAGTATTGCTTGATTAAATTATTTGAAAAGGGGTTTTCTAGTTTTCGGAAATATCCTTTAAGGATTTATGTTGGAAAATCAAAATGCCGGAATTGTTTCTATAACATGATTTTGAGGTATTAGTTTTAAGGTTTAAATGTTTAATGTCGGGATTCTTTGTCTTGGGTTGATAAGGTTGGTTTTGATAAGGAAGTTTGGAAATGTGGATTGGTACGATTTTATCAATGGGTTTGATTGGAAATGAAATGATTTTGCTTGATGTTGATCATATCGGAAAGGTTTTGGAAAACGGTTTTACTATCATTGGTTTTGAGGATGTTGAGAACTTGGGTATCGTGTGTATGAATGTTGGTCCGGTAGCTTATGGAAATGACTTGATGATAGGTGTGTATTACTTTTGGATTGCTTGGGACTTGCATTTGGGCCATTGCTTGTGTTATCCTGCTGTTCTGCATCTTCAGGTAAGTTCCCTAGGGGGCTTACTCAGGTTGGACATTCATGCCTGTTGTTGCATTTTATGTTAGGTGTTGCATATGCATAAAAGCATGCCATGTAGTATCATGTTTAGGTTGCACTAATTGATTGAGCATCTGTTTACTTTATGCGTTTGAAACAGAACGACCGTTATCTGTGATAGTCCTAGAGTCTTTGATAGGGTCATAGGGTAGCCCAGCCTCATCGGATACCCTGAGTCAATCGAATCATGAACTTTCTTATATTATGATATGCCTACGGGCTTTATTGTGGAGCGGGTTAGGCATGAGTGCCGCCCGATTATGATGGAATGCATTCACGAGCTGGCCAGTCTCCGCCCTATCGGAAGGGGGTGGAGGTAGGAGAGGGATATGCCACTTGGCATTGTCTTGGGCCCATTACAGTATTTCTGCACATTATTATACCTAGGGGCATGCTAGTGTGTTTGACTTTCGTACTGCATTAGAGCATCTTTATTAGGTGTAGCACATACTATGTGGCCTCAGCGAGGACTGCCGGTCCCGCATGAGTGGCTCGATCTGACTCCTTTCCCCGTTCTTTTTTTTTAAGGTATTTTCTGTAGATTCTGAGTACTCGATGTCTATATGGCGGGGTTTTCTTTTGGCGAACTGAAGAACCTGGCTAATTCTCTAACTTAGTATAAGTGGTAATCATTCGCTTACGTTTTGGTTTTGACCAGGCTTTGTCGTGACGCTTTGTATCTTAACTTTGTTCCCACTTTACCTTCATTTGAACTGAATTTCGCGACATAGTCTTAGGACAGGTTAAGGGTACCCAATGGCCCTTCGAGGTTTTTAGGGTTGAAATCCCTCCTTCTACTAATTTTAAAATGAGTTGAAACCTCGACCCGTACCTGGATTGCAAGATCCGAACAAGGGATTTCATCCCTTGAAACGTAACCCGGAAATCATAATTCTGGGCCGTTACAAAGATGGTATCAGAGCTGAGGTTGTGCAATTCGGGTACGCAAGGGTCGAGTGTATGTTTTGGAAAATCGCCCATGAATTTCAAAGGATTTAAAAGGATTTTAAGAAGGGCAAAATGAACTTAAGATGCCTAACCGAAATTGGACTAAGTAATGAACTTGACTTGTAATAAAAGAGGAAAACCGACCAAACGGGTACGCGAGTGGGTAGTAAAAACGCTAGTTCACCCCTACTGGGTGTAGTTGGGAACGGTAGACAAAATATTAGCTTGTTCTTTACAGATGGGTTGGGATCTGATTTGGATGCCTTAACTATTGAGTGTTATTAACTGATTTTGTGCTCAGTGCTTGCTATGCTTGAGATCTGATTTGGTATGTCTAACCATGAGTTGTGTATTGACTGATCTGTATAAACGGGATAGCGGGAGTACCCTTATTTACCTATGGTCAAGCCCAGCTTGTGTGAAACATCCCCTTCCACTATGTTGTTAACCCCTGACTGGTCTATCGAGCCTTTCTCCCGGATGTCAGTGTCTTCCACGGGGAATTGGGTTGGTAAACACATTGTGTCGGGAATCATGTATGGATGTGAAGGTTGTCTGAGGGAGTATTGGAAGGTGGTTCCTTATGTCCCTTTAAGTCAAAAGTAAGGTGTTTCTGGGCTGTATTTCTTGATTCTTGTGACGATCAACCCGTGTCTTCTTGCCACAAAGAGTCATACCAGAGTCCCACGGGAAAGAGGGGTGAGAAGTCAGTCGGGAAAAGTCAATGGTTGCCCTTAGGGATCTCTGTCCGGTTGTAATGGTGACTCTCTCTGAATTGCATGACATGATTTTGTAGTCTCTAACACGTGCCTTATGAATAACCATTGGTACCCAGTTGTTGTGTTATATTTACATGTGTGACTAGTTACATTGCTCAAGTATTGTGTTAAGTATTGTCTTCTATCATGATTATATGTTGTTTAGAGCATGCCTACTTGACATATTGTATTAATTGCGCTAACGATCAATTGAAAGCATGAACTACATGATATGAACCTATATGCTTGTTGTTTGCCTGGGTTAGGTGCATGATAGTGTGATCAACTCCTCTTTGTATGAATGCTGATAGATGATCGTCTTAGCATGTTGGATGATGACGTGTCAATGCTTATTATCCTTTGGTAACAAGAATCTATAGTATTCCCATCTGTTCTGTATTTGTCAGATTAATTAACGTTGATTGTTTTGCAATTTGTGTTGTTGTGTGATTACTTGCGTTGGATGGAGAATATGTGGTATAATTGAGTTTTGAGAAATGCCTGTTTTATCTTAGTATGTGTTGGTTTGAGCTCATGTCCCCGTATTCTAGTCATATTGCCATTACTTAAACTCGTGTTATACATTGTAAAACCTTCCTCATGTTTCTATGTTGTTGGAATGTGATTGAATTGATTTCTTACGTGTCGCCATGATTAGTTGAATGCATGTATCGTATGCCAAGTGGAGCCTTTAGTATCATGTAGGATCCTTGGTTGTGACTCGTGTGAATTATATCTTGCTTGCATTATTGCTGATTCTCTCTCGAGCTAGGTCCCTGATAGTGTGATTCCCCTCTTTCATATCATCCTAGGTGTTTTACTCATGATTAGACTGATGTTGAATTCGATGAGTGACTTGCTTCTCGTGATGGTTTATCCTAGCATGCTTACATGTTACCTCTCGGCAGTGCTTCCCTATTACCTTGTGTTATCATCTCGCACTTGCATGAATGTAAGACTTGACACCTCGCATGATCACACACCACGCCATACCATGATTTTACATACGCATAACACATGAATTCTAGGAGGAATCTAGTCAAATTACCTTGATTGTGCTCATGTTCGATATGTGTCAGTAGTGTCATGTAGGGCTTATGATTTCCAATATGACTGCCAAATCATCACGTGTTGTACATTTTCTATGATTGATGACTATCGTACCGTTTTATGTGCCCTACGACAGTTCATTCCTAGCATGATTATGATCTATCGTCGTGATGTTCCATTTGTTACTCTGTGGTGATCCCTCTTATTTTCACGGACATTATGATGAACTCTTTTAAATGATTCTTGGCTATGATCATGCCTTATCATGTATCGCTAGTATCATGTATTACTTATGCTTCTAAATATATCTCGTCATATGATTACACGTCATTCTCAACCTATTATATGATCCTTGTTATTAGATGTGATAATTCTCATTTTGCTCTTATGTATCCTCGAATAACGTTTAGTTTGATTTTATGATATACCTCGTCATGCTATGTTTGACCTCATTTGTTGATGTGTATACCATGCTCATTCATTTTTCATATACATGATACTTGTCATCCTCGTTAAACCCCGCATGACCATTACTGGCTTTGCATAATTTGCTTGAAATTAGTAGGCACTAGGCACCTCTGCTTTCATGGGATAATGAACTGTTAGTTCGTCTCACATGCATTAATGTAGAACTTGATTGTGTCTTTTGGAATGAATATGCATGTCGTTCTCTTTGAGATAGGTACATGTTAGTGTGGACTAATATGATTGATATGCCCCATGATGAATTTGTGTCTGATTGTCACAATTGCAACCTAATAGACTTTCATAAGGGCGTCGTTGCTATTCTCGGGCCGGAGTTTTGTCTCTAGTTGTCGTCTTAGTATTGGTCTGTGGTTGGTTCCGAGAGGGACTTTGGGTTGTCTTCTCTTGTCACTCCCCTATCTCCGCTAACTTGGACCCTATGCGACACATTCGACGAGCGACCGCATGGATGAGGGAACAAAAAGTTAGATAGCAATAGAGCAGTGCAGCAGAAGCGTGGGCCCATAACCCACGGGCCTCAGGATCAACGATTTCGGAAAGACAAGCACATTTCGAGAATGGCGGTTACTGATTACGATATGACTTGCAAGCAAGAGTGTTCTCTGTTCGAATTGCTAACCCTTTTGAACTTTTTGACGATGATATTGCGCTGCTCTAGCGATGAGATTTACGTGTTGATGTGCTAACTTGATGATGATTGTTGCCTGATTGCCTGTTGCCTATGATGATATGATCTGATGCCTTACAATTCTAATGTGACATGATGTCTTGATGCAACGATACTTTGAGTGCTAAGCATGACCTAATTTCCTTTGCCCGTAAATTGTGAACTGCAAATGCTGAGAATTCTGAATTGTTTATTAGATAAGGTTATGATGTAACTTGCTAGCTTGACTTGATTATGTGCGTATATGATGATTTGCAATGACTATTGAGCATGATTGCTTCTTCTTTTATCTTGTGGGTGAGGGATCCTCTTGTGGAGTGGTTGGAGAGTAGTGAAAGGATTTTGGGCGGTTAGGATGATCGATGGTACTAAGAGGTGAGTCGCGAGAGATGGATGTTGGCTTAGGTAAGACTAAGTGAGCGTTGGGATTTATGGTAGACAATGTTGGTGGTTCTGATGAGCTTCTAGGTGATGCTGGTAATGCTTCGGGTAGTACGAGGAGTGTAAGGAAGGGCTCGTAAATATTGAGGACATGGTATTAGAGGGTACTTGGGTGTGAAGTTAGAGATAAGAGTTGGATTCTTAGAGGTGGATGGTGTGGTAGTGCTTGGCGGAAGGAAGGGCGAGGTTTGAGCATCGAGATAAATTGGGATTCTTTGGGGAATTTTTTGTCTGAGTTAACGTTGACGAGTCTAGAAGAGGATTAGTCTTGGCTTGAGAGTGGAGATGGGCGAGTGGTTGAGTTTTATTTTGACTTGTATGATGTGAGGATTGTCTGGATTATGTGATTTATTTATGTCTGTTGGCATGATGTTAGATAACGACCATGATGAACCTGATATGGAATTACATGTTGATATGCAATATTAAACTCTAGTTGGTAGTGACAAGTGTTACCATGATATATTACTCCTTTATTATCTTGTTATGTTGTTTTGGAAGCATGTTAGGACGTGAGGTGATATGATATATGAAGTAATGATGAGTATGAACTATGAGATAATGATGTGTTATTATGTGGAATCATGATGTTTTATTATGTTGTAGTAAGCATGATGATGTATTATATGGGTGACCAGCATGATTATTGATTATGTAAATTACGAATATGACTTAAAGTATGGACATTACTTGTATATATGAGATAATGGTGCATGATTTCTAAATGGTCGTTATATGGTTTTGTGCCAAGTTAAGGTGATATCTTTTAAGGCATATTGACATTTTGATGATTTATATTTTATATACTGCTTAATCTTCCTTTTTCCGAATCTTGATAGCATGACTTTATTGTGTTGATATGTTAACGTGATGAATCTGTTCTACTCGTGTTGTGATATCGATATGCGATTGTGAGATTTGATGTGTATTGGCGTACTAACCCCATAACATCTAACCCGTTGATTTCTGGACATGTGTGCTTACATGATAAGTGATGAGCATTTGATTATGCACTTGTGATGCCTTCAGTATGTTATAGATATACCTTATGATTCGTAGTGTGTTGAGGCTTGTTGTTCCTTTGTTACTTGAGACTTTTGGTTATTGTACTTGTTGAGTTATGAATGATTTTGCATGATTTGGAAACTAGGAAGAGAATATGGGATTAACCCTTAGAGGTGGATGATTCCACCTCCTAGCTTTGAAATTTGATTGATTGTTATGCGGGAGACTGATTTGATTTTGGAGGATTTTGACGAAATTTTGATCGAAACGATTTTACTTGTGTTTGGTGTAAAGTTGCTTGGTTAAACGTCTTATTTGAAGATTTTGAGCGGTTTGAAAAGGAATTACCTGAAATTTTAAAGAATAAACGTTACCGAGAATTTCAACGATTATAAGGCCAATCTTTTTCAATTGCAGAATTCCTTTTAAAACTTTTCAAACCCGGACAACTCTATGATACTTCACGAAGTAGATACAAGCATTTTATGAGGGCGCTTGTAGGGTGCTTGCTAAGACCTAGTGAGGACATTGTAGAACTTTTAGAGTTGTGGTATTTCCAAAAAGTCGAAGCAAGGATGTGATAGGGGCGCTTATTGCATACTTGTCCAGGCCAATTGAAGATGTCACGACAGTGACTAGGATGTTGTGAGAATCTCGGAAGACGCAACCGAGATGATTATGAGATCCTTGGACATGGCCCTTGGACTCATTAATTTCAAACTCCATCCCCTACTTTGTTTTGGTTTTAGTCTCGGGGACGAGACTTGTTTTTAGAGGTGGATGATGTAAAGACTCGGATTTTAAAATCCTAACTTTTTAGAAAAATGAATTTAAATTGGATATTTCAGGAAAAACTCGCTCTTGATTTAATAAATCTAACTCGAAACTCTTAAAGCGGATTCCGATCAAATTTTAAAATTTATGCAAAATAGATTTTTCTTCCCGCTTTCACATGCCGAGAATTGAAAAATGATGTTCGGATTTCATTATTAAATTCCGATTGAAAGATTTAAATTTTATTTTGATCGAATCGGGATAAGGCCGGGAGAGTGGGTTTCGGGGTTTAATTTTGGGTATTTTGATTTTGGGAACACTTTGTCTTCTTCCCCTTTGTTTTCTATCAGACCCGATCTAATGCCCCATCCTCCAGCTCACCTATTTGTGTTTCTTTTACAAATCAAGAACAACATCTCCCACACTCCCTCCTTCTTCACTTCCTTGACTCTCCCATTTTAGTATGCTGCCAAACGGACCCTTGAAAAGCAGCCCCTATGCCAACCCACCCCTGCAACACACTCCCCTTTTGAATTCCAATTGCTGTAAATCCCATCTGAAACCCTACACTCTCTCCTCTCACTGCTCTCTTCCTCTTCAATTCTTTATTCTGCCTCAAGAGGCCTCCATTGGAGCCTTGTACGTTCAAAACAAACCCAGCAGCCCTTGTGTTGAATTGCCAGACGCAGCCATCAGCTTCTCCTTGGTTCCTATGTTCTGCCAATCTACAAACCCTCCCATCACTGAATTCTTGCCTTTTGTTCTTGATTATCAAGCCAAGCCACTACCATTGCAGCAACCCCCATCACTGATTCGTTCCGATTTCGATCGTCAGCACCACCTGAGCACCCCCCTGTGAGCGCTGGCAGCCCCACCCTCACCGACGTTTAGGGGTGTGCAGAAAAATCCGACACGACTGAGACGATACGAAACCACGATGATACGACACGAAAAAACACGAACCGAAAATGACACGACACGAAAATGACACGACACGGTAAAACACGGTAATAATCGGATCGTGTTCGGATCGGGCATTTACCCTTGTCGGATATCCGACACGAACCGTTTATTTTTTTTTAAATTTAAATCTATATTTAATATAGTATTACTACTCGTATTATATAATCCATGTAGGAGCAGCAAAGCGTGGATGCTCTGATGGTTAGGAAAACGGTCTGAAATCTTTCCTAGAGTGTGAGGTTGCAGGTTCGAAACCCAACCTTTATTTTTTGTAATGAATTCCCCCTTTCCAGTTTCCAATATAACCCTAAAATCGAATCCAACCTTTCATTTCACGTCTCCAGCCCTCGCCGCCTCAAGGCTCCAACCCTTCGCCTCACCTCTCTCTCTCTCCCTCCCTCAAACTGAAATCATCAGATCCATTTTCATAAAAAATACAGTAATTATCAGATCCAAACCTCTCTATTCTCTCTCTCTCAAACTCAAACCACCGGATCCACTCATCCGCGCCTCCGTCTTTCTCCTTTTATGTTCATCTTCGACTTCTCTAGATCGTCATCTCCAGATCTGCTGCTATCCCTCTCCATCTTCTCCGGAGACGGCGAGTATGGGACGGTGATGAATGCCCACTTCTCTATGTCCGGATTCTCCCATTATCTCAACAATTTCTAGAGGGGTTGTTCATCTTCGGCTTCTCCCGTGGCTACGTTGAAATGGACGAACGTTGAACGGTGTTCCCAACCAATGCCCTTCTCCATTTCCGTCCTCCCTCAAATTACGGTGAAATTGAAAAATTATTTAGGGTTTATGAACATCTTTATGGGTAATTTGTTCTTACCTATTCTTGATTGCTCGAAATCCTTATTTAGGATTTTAGGGCTTGTAAATGTGGTTGAACTTTGTAATTGCTTCTTTGAATTGGCTTGATGTGCTTGTAATTGATGTTGATATTTGTAAGCTCTGTTGATTTTGTTCTTCTTCTTTAATTTGTTCATCCAGTAAAGAAAGAACACAATCACTTTTGGGATCGTGCACACTGTAGTACTGTACGACACAAAAGAAAAGTTTTTATATCGTATCGTGTCGTATAACACGGGTATCCGACACGAAACCGTTTCGTGTTTTCGTGTCGGATACCCGGTAGTTATCGTGTCGTGTTCGGATCGGCCTTTTGAGCGTTATCGGTTTTGGGTATCCGACATACCGTGTCGTGTCGTGTCGGATACCCGGTTATGCACAGCCCTACCGACGTTTTCCGAGCTGGGCACCTCCGCCTTCCTCCGAGTAGCAGATTCGCCATTCCTCCACCCTCTTCCTTCGAGTTCGAGCAGCAGAAACTTCCTCCGACCAATCGAAGCCGGAGTCGACCGCCGCTAGAGACACGAATCCATCATCATCGGAGCGGAATCGGCCACCTCGACACTCCTTCTGGCGAGAACTTCGGCCTTGGTGAGAACTCGGATCTCCCCCCTTTTATTGTTCGTTTTCGTCTATTGATTGGGTTGTCTGGGGAGTGAACCTGAGGGAGAGCGGTGTGGGAGCAAGGAATCTGTCAAGCCCTATCTCTTCCTTCCTTCTTCCGTTTTCCTTTTTCCGTTGAGCGCCTTCGGCGAGATCCTCCCCTCCGTCTTCTTTTCTGTTTCAGAGCGGCCAACAGATCCAGGGAAAGGGGCGGGTTCATAGGGACCGGGTTCTTCTTTTTCTTTTACGAAAACCGGCCGGTTCAGGTCTATTCCTTTGGTTCACTTAAACCTCTCGGGTGTGGGCCTGTTTCCCGGGTGGGCCGGATACGGATCCGGGTTGTGGGCCTTTCCTCTCTTTCCTTGGGTTGGGTTGGGTGAGACCTTGTTCATCTTATTTACCCATTTAATTATCATTTAATTGTTTCATTAATAGTTATTAAATTATTCTGAAATTATTATATATATAGTTAAGTTGTTTTAGAAATATTATTAATTGGGAAAAGTTGTTATATAATGTTAAAATGTGATTTTTGGGATTTTGAGATGGTTTATTAGCTTTGCTTCATAATAATGATTTGTAAAGAGGATTTGATTTTGGTATTGTATTTGTAGCTAAAGTATTGCTTGATTAAATTATTTGAAAAGGGGTTTTCTAGTTTTCGGAAATATCCTTTAAGGATTTATGTTGGAAAATCAAAATGCCGGAATTATTTCTATAACATGATTTTGAGGTATTAGTTTTAAGGTTTAAATGTTTAATGTCGGGATTCTTTGTCTTGGGTTGATAAGGTTGGTTTTGATAAGGAAGTTTGGAAATGTGGATTGGTACGATTTTATCAATGGGTTTGATTGGAAATGAAATGATTTTGCTTGATGTTGATCATATCGGAAAGGTTTTGGAAAACGGTTTTACTATCATTGGTTTTGAGGATGTTGAGAACTTGGGTATCGTGTGTATGAATGTTGGTCCGGTAGCTTATGGAAATGACTTGATGATAGGTGTGTATTACTTTTGGATTGCTTGGGACTTGCATTTGGGCCATTGCTTGTGTTATCCTGCTGTTCTGCATCTTCAGGTAATTTCCCTAGGGGGCTTACTCAGGTTGGACATTCATGCCTGTTGTTGCATTTTATGTTAGGTGTTGCATATGCATAAAAGCATGCCATGTAGTATCATGTTTAGGTTGCACTAATTGATTGAGCATCTGTTTACTTTATGCGTTTGAAACAGAACGGCCGTTATCCGTGATAGTCCTAGAGTCTTTGCTAGGGTCATAGGGTAGCCCAGCCTCATCGGGTACCCTGAGTCAATCGAGTCATGAACTTCCTTATATTATGATATGCCTGCGGGCTTTATTGTGGAGCGGGTTAGGCATGCGTGCCGCCCGATTATGATGGAATGCATTCACGAGCTGGCCAGTCTCCGCCCTATCGGAAGGGGGTGGAGGTAGGAGAGGGATATGCCACTTGGCATTGTCTTGGGCCCTTTACAGTATTTCTGCACATTATTATACCTAGGGGCATGCTAGTGTGTTTGACTTTCGTACTGCATTAGAGCATCTTTATTAGGTGTAGCACATACTATGTGGCCTCAGCGAGGACTGCCGGTCCCGCATGAGTGGCTCGATCTGACTCCTTTCCCCGTTCTTTTTTTTTAAGGTATTTTCTGCAGATTCTGAGTACTCGATGTCTATATGACGGGGTTTTCTTTTGGCGAACTGAAGAACCTGGCTAATTATCTAACTTAGTATAAGTGGTAATCATTCGCTTACGTTTTGGTTTTGACCCGGCTCTACCGTGACGCTTTGTATCTTAACTTTGTTCCCACTTTACCTTCATTTGAACTGAATTTCGCGACATAGTCTTAGGACAGGTTAAGGGTACCCAATGGCCCTTCGAGGTTTTTAGGGTTGAAATCACTCCTTCTACTAATTTTAAAATGAGTTGAAACCTCGACCCGTACCTGGATTGCAAGATCCGAACAAGGGATTTCATCCCTTGAAACGTAACCCGGAAATCATAATTCTGGGCCGTTACAATACTAATAAGATTTTTCAAAAAATAAATCAGTTTATTTTTTTTTAAAAGCTATTATTTTATTTTAAATTTAAAATAAGTGCTGATTTCCATTTTTTAAAAAACATTCAAATAATTATTTACAATAATATCCATACATTAAAAATATTTACAAAATATTTTTTTTAAAGGGCTCACAGAGAAACGCATGACTATATTTTTCTATTAAAAATAAAAATCAATTTCACATATTTACAAATTAAACCTGCCTAAAAATGAAAATATATAAAAATATTGCATTATACTTTGGAACAAAATTAAAACACAAAGCTCCATGTTGATTTTCAAATGGTATACATGTGAAAAGAGCTAGTGATTATAAAGTTTCTCATTGATTTTAATATATTTATCCGGTTGCGCCAAGTACCCTTATATAATATTGTTCTCATTAGACATTGAGTCAAGTTAATACTAATAAGTATCAATTTATGGAAAAAAATTGATTAAAAAAATAATATTTTATAGAGTTTTTATCTCATTAAAACACGTGCAAAAATCAAGTGACTTTTATTTTGAAACGGAGGGAGTAGTAGTTTTGAAGAAGATCCACCCGTTGAAGAGTACTTCATAAATATGTGCGAGATAATATTTAGAGATTGTTGTAATATGAAACCACAAAAAAAGATATTATTTTAAATTTAAATTCAATTATTGTTTTAGTAAAGTAAAATGGGTATAAATTTAGTCATATAAAGGATAATAAAAATATATCAATATGAATCCTTAAAATATCTTTGTTTTTAATACTAATTTGTCGCATTAAAATCACTTTTTATACCTATCTATCACATTGAATTCATTTTTTAAACCAATATGGTTTATGATTTTTTTTCTATATATACCAATATGTCATGTCGGTGAATTTTTTATACCTATTTAACAATTTGGCCATTGCTGGCAGAGATCATTAAGCTTCTTGACCGAAAGAGTCCCCAAACCAAAGGGGTGTGAAAGAATGAGAGATGTGAAGTGATTAAAAGAGTCCCGCATCGACAATATGAACAAAAAAATCTTAATATATAAGCTAGTTGATTACTCTCTCTATAACCAATTGATTTTAGGATGGAAAGGGAAGACAACTCCCCACATATGCCGGGCACTGCCAGTGGGTAGGTAAGTGCGTAGTTGATTCCTCGCTGGGCCACCTATTTGTTCAACCTTTTATTTTTTATTACGTTGGGATTATTTTAACCCAAAGTTGCTACAAACTAGGTAAGGCCTAAGGAGAGCCTCTCCTTTACCCTATTTTATTAGAATGATCGAGTCAATTGGACGAATTTTATTTGCGCATTCAGATCTTGGCCTCAGTTTCATATATACTTCTTTCCGATCCTGGAAGGAGATCAGCCTCTCTCTTTTCTGCACTTACTTATCTCGATCTGGCTTTAAATTAAAGTTGAGGATCGGATATTTGGTTGATTATTTTCCCTCTAAAAGCTAAGATTGGATCAGCTTTCTTCATCTCATCAATCCATTTTATTGAATTCTGTTGCGTGCATTGCTGGGTTCGTTCAGATAATTTCACTTATGCGCGCGCCAGGATGACAGATCAACTCAATTAGATTCAATCTGCAATAGAATAAAAGGTCAGTTTGTATCAGCCTCTCTCTTTTTATTATAGATGTACTAGTTTGTTTCTGCATATTTTGAGCTCAGTGGCATTCTCTTCGATCTCCTAGGCTTTGCCGCCTTCGTCTCAAGCAACGCATCACCAGCTGGCATTAGTTTCCTTTGTCCACTGCCTCTTCCACCTGCAAATTGACTTCTCGGTAGTTTGTCATTGTGAAATCTCCATCTCATTTGAATTCGAATTTGACGTATAGTAAGTTTTTCTTTTTTTTTATCCTATTAATGTACTAAATTGAATAAGTCAAAATGTCAAATACTACTGTAATATATATCCAAATAAAATATTATTAAAAATAGCATAATATTAGAAATGTATAATTCGATTGGGTGAAAAACTACAATATGTGGTGATAACATCACATTAAAAATAGTTCTCATTTAAAGAATATATTGATAAAATATTTTAAAATAATCTTATGGGTAAGAAAAAATTACTTTCATTGTAACATTATTTAAAAGATTTCACTAAAGATAATTTTACGAAAGAAAGAGAGAGCATGTAATATGTGATATAAAATGGAGTGTATAATAAATTATAGGGTAAACTACAGAAAACTACCCACTAAATATTGATTTTTTCACTTTACCACCCACTAAATTTAAAATTACACAAAACCCCCCGTTAAATAGGATCTATTAACAAATCACCAACAAAAAAACATCCATCAAAACATCAATAAAAATGATGAATTTACCCCCACTTTTTAATCAAATTTTCTTTTCATATTCATTGAAACACCTCAGATTTGTAATTAATCGGAAACAAAAAAGATTTATTTATCCCACCGTATAATTCATACACCAATAAGACCTTGAATTTCCAAAATTTCAACAATATGCACCAAGCTAGTATGTACAAATGCAGATGTTCAATCCCTCGGAAAGGATATATTTGTCATTTACAATATTTTTTCAAAAAAAATCTTCGCATATATAATTTTGTCATGTGTGATGATTTGTTAACAATTGTATTTAATGAGTGTTTTGTCTAATTTCTAATTTAACAGGTGGTTAAGTGAAAAAATTGATATTTATTATTTAATGGGTGGTTTTATGTAATTTACCCTAAATTATATATTAAAATTAATATTAATTTAATATTTTGAATTGAATCATTGATTATAAAATAGAGTATATAAAAAAATGATAAAAATAGTCTTGTGTAAGGAGGCGACACGTGACAGTAAGACCATGGGTTTAATATATAAATAAATATAAATATAAAAATAGAAAATCCTAAACAATACTAAAGCAGAAACTGTTTCTGCCACATGTCAATCTCTGGTTAAAAGTTTTCCCTCCAAAACTTTAAAACAATAGTATCATGCCATATTTAATCTTTTGATATTTATTAAGAAAGATGTCTATATAGTTATTTTTGGCAATAACTAAATGCTTATTTTTGGTAATATTTTAATCTTAGCATTACTAATATAAACTTTTGGATTATATTGCCGCAATATTTATTTAATTTTCGATTATATATGTCATAAGATTACTAATATAAACTTTTCATTGATAATAGGTTTAATGTATACTTACCAAATTTATATATTTTGTAATCATATTTTAATATCTTTAATATGTAATTAATGTAAATTTAAATTGATATAGTTTCCAAATATATTATTTATTTTTGTTACATTTATATTGTTGTAATTAGAATATTGGAATTGTCCAATATTATTAATTATATATTTCTAAAAGGGAATATCATATTTAAATAAATGTTGTAATGTTATTTTTTAAATTTATTTTAATTTAAATAAATGTTTTAATTTAAATAAATGTTTTAATTTTATTTTTTCAATTTATTTTAACTAATTTAATTTAATTAGGTAATTTTATTCAAAATAATTTAGTTGTATATTTTTAAAGAGTGATTCTAATAAATTAAAAATTATAAACACTAAATTGTTTGACATTATTTAGTATTTTCTTAAGTTTTGAATATAGGTAACTTTAGGAATTATTTTATAAGAGAGGCTCAATTTTTTTAAAATAGTTATTAAAATTAAAAACTATAATGTTAAAAAAAATATTGTAACAAATCCTTAAATTTATTATTTTAATCGTCAATTTTAATTAAAAAATTAAAAGAAGCAAAAATTTTTCCAAAGGAATTGGAACTTATGACTTAATGATTTAATACTCACTCTGTACCAACTAAGAAATAAAATTTATAATTTATTTTTTTCCACTTTTTTTAGTCGTTTAATTTTTCCCACTTTTTTTTCAAATTTTACAACTTTTAGATGAAACGCGATTTGAGACCGCGTTTCTCTGATAAACCTGCAAAAAAATAATATTTCTGTAAATATTTTGAATGTATGAATATTACGGTAAATAATTATTTTTGAGTGAATATTTTGAAGAAAAAAAATTCAACTAGAGGGGGCTTAAGCCACCCCATAGGCCATAACCCTTTCACTCTTGCTTGTGTGTAAGAGTTATTCTAATAGTATCAACCTCGGAGATGACAGAAGCATTACCATATCATTTATATTTTCCAATTAGCATAAGGAGATAGTTTGACACATATGATGATATCATTGTGGAGAGTGATTGCCGAACGGTTAAATTCGTTGGAGGGTCATTAAAAACAATTTCCTTTGTTAGTATTCAAACAAATTTTTATTTTTTAATATTAAATTATATAAAAAATATTATAATATCTAGATTTTTTTTTGTTTGTTTTGTTTGTAGATGAATATACATTATTTATTTTTGAAGGTTAATATTTTTTATAAGTAAATGTAAAAATAATTATAATATTTTTACATAAAATCCGTGCATAGCACGGGGAATGGACTAGTACTTATCTAATTAAATAATGAAATGAAAAAAAATTACCAAAAATATCATTATATATAAGGAGACAACATGTGGCGATAATTAATGGAATCTATATACATATACTAAAACCGATGCATAGCGTCCTGCGTGGCGGCGTGTGAGTGAATCTGCCTACGTGGCGGCGCGTGAGTGCGTCTCGCAAAACTTTCTCCCGTCAAAAAGGAAATCTGATAAAAATAATTATTTTATTTTACCATTAACTCTTATAATTGGATAGATATGAAATATCTTATAAGGAAAAAATTATATAAATATAGCACAATCAATATAATTAATATTAAACGTACTAATAATAATTAGATATAATGTATATTCGTTCATTATGTATATTCAATATGATTAGATATAATTAGACACATTGTATGTCTTTACTCTATTTCAATATAATTAAACGTATTAGTAGTAATAATAAAACTAATTAAGCTATCATTTTGACGGTTGTTAGATTCAATGTTTGAGTGTCTAATGGAGTTTTAGAAACACTCTGTAATCTATATCTATATTTTTTATTCTATTCTAGCTATATACATATACTAAAATCGATGTATAGCATTTTATGTGGTGTGTTGTGGTTGATTCGAGGGAAAAATTAATAAAAATAATATGTTATCATAGTTTATAGAAAGTTGTATAAGTCCCAATCTATCTATAAATATTTTAGTTAATTTACAAAAATATAGATAAAAAAATATTTCATGGTCATACTTACCAAAAACATCTATAGATAAATATGTTATATTTGTTAGGTGCTATTTTATTTATATCTAGATTATTTTTTGGTGGAAAGAATTATTTATATCAAAACCAATCATTTAATAATTGTTATTTTATTTCTATCTATATTATATTTGAGGCCAAAATAAACAATTAAAATATTATATAACCATAATATGTAGCTATAATCCATCCGTGTAGAGATATTTCAGTAAACTAACGTACTATATATTTAATAAAAAATAATATTGAAATATTTAAAAAAAACATGTATCTATTAAATTAAATGAGATTAAATTAATTGTAGAGTAGAAAAAAAAGTACCTTATAAATGTGAATTTTATTTATATTTTGAGAGAATCTAAATAAAAGATATTTAGATTTTTATAATCTGTCGAGCTAATTTTATTTATATCTATATTAATTTTTGGTGAAAATTTGATATATATTTATATTTTTCATTGAAATCTATCTAAATTATTTATAATATTGCATTAGTGTATTCCCCGTACACGGGACGGGGCCTACACTAGTGAGTTAATAAATAGATAGATAGATGGACAGACATTAACTTTGAATATATTTGATATAAAAAATATAAACAAATAAAAAATAAAAAATACTACAATACTATTTTTATTTTTCTCAACACATAGACATTAAGTTTGATTTTTGAATATGCTTGATCATATTCATATATATATATATATATATATATATATATATATATATATTCCTTTCAATGCAATTATGTTCAAGAGAGTTGACCGCTCCCTTGGATACCTGCTAGTTTGGGGCTCCGCCCCCAAACCTCTACTTGATTAGGCCACCCGACTAGACTTGAAGGAACATATTTGGTAAATTCCAAATCCAATTGTGGAGCCAATTAGTGTTTTGTGAATTTGGCATTATGTTTGTTAGGTTATAATGTAGGTTATGTATTGTCTTTTGTGCAGTTTTTTTATTTAGTTTATGAAGTTTGATATTTTTTAAATATTGGGTTATAGATATACAGTTTACCTTATTTATTTTGTAAATAATATAGATTTAATAATAATATTTTTCTAATTAAAAGCGAATATAATTAGAAAAATAGTTATTTGAACGAAAATAGTTATTGGCGAGTGGTTTATTTGTAACTTGCATTTTAGGATGCTACTAGTTTAAGTACCCGCACTTTTGTGCGGGTCTTTTTTTAAAATTAATATTTTTAATATTAGAAAATGTATAATTTTTTTTCTAAATAAACTCTAAAATCTAAGTACCACTATTCACATCTAAACATTGTTAATTATTATATAGTTAACAGTAAAAAAACTTTGAAAATTTGTAATTAAAGACAAAATTTTATCCCATTGTTGATTAATATTTGTATCCAAATGCATGTATGTAAAAATAATCTTAAATTATATACGAAATGTCTATTATTTAGAGTTGAATTTTTTTTCTTTAATTTATTCTCCTTCTCTTCGAATGCATTTGTCATCTTTCAATGCATCTGTCGTCAATTATATTGTGGAACAATGTAAATGAACATGTATTATTTATATTTGGAAATTGTTTAGTAAATTTGTTTATTGTGATTTGTTAGGTATACTTGAGATTTGTTTTATCTCTTGGTATAAATAGTTGAGCTTTGTTTTTACCGCGCGCGCGCGCACACACACATATATTAAAAGAGATTTCATTGACAATTGCATGTATTTCAAATCAAACATAATAAAGGAAGACATGGGAATTCACATCAACAACGGCAAACTACAAACATATAGATCTTAATTTTTAGATAAATGTGAGTGCAAGAGAATCGATAACCGGTCAAATTGGATTACCTATAACATCTTTAACTCGCGTAAATATTTATTTTAATGAAAAAGAAATAAGATTTTGAAAATATAGAGAATTTTTTTTATCCCAATAGAGAAATGAAACCCTCCACATTAAGTTAAAATGTCATAGAAAGACATTAAAAGTTGAATTTGTAAATTATAATTATAGAATAGAAATTTGTACATTACTCAACTCGAAAACTATAACGTTATTGAGTGGGGGTAGAAAAACACAAATTGAACTAAATCAAGTCGATTCTCAAAGTTTTACTTTTACACTATCCTATAAACAAACAATTGCATGCACATACTAATTAAGAGTCAATTTGAATAAATTATAAATAAACAAATAAACAAAGTAGAAAGATAAAATGCTAAAAATTAGATTGATGACAAGATTGCAAGAAATTTAAAATAAATTAGAATGATCAATAAAAACTTATAGTGAGGAAGACACATTGATGGAGATATGATAGAATTTATAAAATTGAAGACACAAGGGTATTTTTGTATATCAATCTTGTTGAAAAGATCCAATATAGATTTTGTTAGTTATTTAAGTTTATCCGAATTGTTATTCAAATTCAAAATTGCAATAATATCCAATACAAAATAATTTTAACGAAATTAATAAAAATAAATTTAAAAATAAAATCAATCGGTTAAGATTTAGGGAAAAATGAATGAATGAATTAATTACGTATTTAAATAAGTAATTTGATTTATAATAAATAATAAAAAGAAAACCAATTAGATTTTTTAAGTTATTTAAGTTTATCCGAATTGTTATTCAAATTCAAAATTGCAACAATATCAAATTCAAAATAATTTTAATGAAATTAATAAAAAGAAATTTAAAAAGAAAATCAATCGGTTAAGATTTAGGGAAAAAATGAATGAATGAATTAATAATGTATTTAAATAAGTAATTTTATTTATAATAAATAATAAAATGAAAACCAGTTAGATTTTTAAATTTATTTAAGTTTATCCGAATTGGTATTCAAATTCAAAATTGCAATAATATCCAATTCAAAATAATTTTAATGAAATTAATAAAAAGAAATTTAAAAATAAAATCAATTGGTTAAGATTTAGGGAAAAATGAATGAATGAATTAATTACATATTTAAATAAGTAATTTGATTTATAATAAATAATAAAAAGAAAACCAAAATTAGATGTTTTTAGTTAGTTAAGTTTATCTGAATTGTTATTCAAATTCAAAATTGCAATACTATCCGATTCAAAATAATTTAATGAAATTAATAAAAAGAATTTTAAAAAGAAAATCAACCATTTAAGATTTAGAGAAAAATGAATGAATTAATTAATTACATATTTAAATAAGTAATTTGATTTATAATAAATAATAGTTTATTTAAAAATTGAAAAATACCTAATTGGTTAATATTCCTATATTAAAGAAGAAGACGCCACATCAACATATAAAATCCAATCGAGACCAAAACCTAATTGACACCTTCAATTTCAAATACATGATTAGATCGGACAGTGTAAACAAACTAATAAATATTTAAACACAATTACCTTTTCATCTATCAAAATCAGGTCAATCGAATGAAGTTTTCCAGAATCATTGTAGCTTAGGGACCTAGACATTCTTAATACGCGAACCATAATATTCCATCGGATTCGTGTGGTGTTTAGGTGTTGGTGTAGTAACTCGTCCAGGTAATGAAATTTTCGAGTGCTACACTCAACGTTTTCATCGTCTGAAAAAAAAAAGATTAATTCAAAGTGCAAACGCATAAACTCCATAATGAATTCCATAACGATCTAAACTAATCCGCACAAACAAATAAACTAAACTAATGTGCACATACGTGATTAAACAACTCAATCAAACCGAAATGAATCTCACAAGCGCATAAACTAAAATAATATTTAACGTACCTTTTTTTCGATGCTTCCTATACTACCTTTAATATTTGTCATTGTGGATAGCTCGGTTATGGGTAACTCGGTTGAAAATAAAATCTACGTCTACGTCAACCTTACCTTCCTCTACATCTTTCAATTAGAGAATCAATTACTACCGGCTAAATTCATTTGCAATCAATTACGTAGTTTCAGTATATATATGAAAATGAAATGAAATCGTAACAATGTGATCCAATCCTAACCGATCGGAAAATTAATTAATTAATTAATTAATTAACCACTTGACCTGATCCAAAATGATAACCACCAGAGATTCAGCAAAATCCTATTGACAAATTCTATACTTTAATTAATAAATACTTTAATTACTTAAATATGCAATTATTTAATCAACAAATTGTAACGGCCCAGAATTATGATTTCCGGGTTACGTTTCAAGGGATGAAATCCCTTGTTCGGATCTTGCAATCCAGGTACGGGTCGAGGTTTCAACTCATTTTAAGATTAGTAGAAGGAGGGATTTCAACCCTACAAACCTCGAAGGGCCATTGGGTACCCTTAACCTGTCCTAAGACTATGTCGCGAAATTCAGTTCAAATGAAGGTAAAGTGGGAACAAAGTTAAGATACAAAGCGTCATGGCAGAGCCGGGTCAAAACCAAAACGTAAGCGAATGATTACCACTTATACTAAGTTAGAGAATTAGCCAGGTTCTTCAGTTCGCCAAAAGAAAACCCCGTTATATAGACATCGAGTACTCAGAATCTGCAGAAAATACCTTAAAAAAAAAGAACGGGGAAAGGAGTCAGATCGAGCCACTCATGCGGGACCGGCAGTCCTCGCTGAGGCCACATAGTATGTGCTACACCTAATAAAGATGCTCTAATGCAGTACGAAAGTCAAACACAGTAGCATGCCCCTAGGTATAATAATGTGTAGAAATACTGTAAAGGGCCCAAGACAATGCCAAGTGGCATATCCCTCTCCTACCTCCACCCCCTTCCGATAGGGCGGAGACTGGCCAGCTCGTGAATGCATTCCATCATAATCGGGCGGCACGCATGCCTAACCCGCTCCACAATAAAGCCCGCAGACATATCATAATATAAGGAAGTTCATGACTCGATTGACTCAGGGTACCCGATGAGGCTGGGCTACCCTATGACCCTAGCAAAGACTCTAGGACTATCACAGATAACGGCCGTTCTGTTTCAAACGCATAAAGTAAACAGATGCTCAATCAATTAGTGCAACCTAAACATGATACTACATGGCATGCTTATATGCATATGCAACACCTAACATAAAATGCAACAACAGGCATGAATGTCCAACCTGAGTAAGCCCCCTAGGGAACTTACCTGAAGATGCAGAACAGCAGGATAACACAAGCAATGGCCCAAATGCAAGTCCCAAGCAATCCAAAAGTAATACACATCTATCATCAAGTCATTTCCATAAGCTACCGGACCAACATTCATACACACGATACCCAAGTTCTCAACATCCTCAAAACCAATGATAGTAAAACCGTTTTCCAAAACCTTTCCGATATGATCAACATCAAGCAAAATCATTTCATTTCCAATCAAACCCATTGATAAAATCGTACCAATCCACATTTCCAAACTTCCTTATCAAAACCAACCTTATCAACCCAAGACAAAGAATCCCGACATTAAACATTTAAACCTTAAAACTAATACCTCAAAATCATGTTATAGAAATAATTCCGGCATTTTGATTTTCCAACATAAATCCTTAAAGGATATTTCCGAAAACTAGAAAACCCCTTTTCAAATAATTTAATCAAGCAATACTTTAGCTACAAATATAATACCAAAATCAAATCCTCTTTACAAATCATTATTATGAAGCAAAGCTAATAAACCATCTCAAAATCCCAAAAATCACATTTTAACATTATATAACAACCTTTCCCAATTAATAATATTTCTAAAACAACTTAACTATATATATAATAATTTCAGAATAATTTAATAACTATTAATGAAACAATTAAATGATAATTAAATGGGTAAATAAGATGAACAAGGTCTCACCCAACCCAACCCAAGGAAAGAGAGGAAAGGCCCACAACCCGGATCCGTATCCGGCCCACCCGGGAAACAGGCCCACACCCGAGAGGTTTAAGTGAACCAAAGGAATAGACCTGAACCGGCCGGTTTTCGTAAAAGAAAAAGAAGAACCCGGTCCCTATGAACCCGCCCCTTTCCCTGGATCTGTTGGCCGCTCTGAAACAGAAAAGAAGACGGAGGGGAGGATCTCGCCGAAGGCGCTCAACGGAAAAAGGAAAACGGAAGAAGGAAGGAAGAGATAGGGCTTGACAGATTCCTTGCTCCCACACCGCTCTCCCTCAGGTTCACTCCCTAGACAACCCAATCAATAGACGAAAACGAACAATAAAAGGGGGGAGATCCGAGTTCTCACCAAGGCCGAAGTTCTCGCCGGAAGGAGTGTCGAGGTGGCCGATTCCGCTCCGATGATGATGGATTCGCGTTGCTTTGGACATAAGAGAGTGGATGGGTGAATAAAGGTACGTTTTTAGCGGGATTTCAAATCGAAAATATGAGAACAAGGTTTACCGACGTTCAAAACGGACAGAGGCGGTGATGGTGTCTCTGGCGGCGGTCGACTCCGGCTTCGATGGGTCGGAGGAAGTTTCTGTTGCTCGAACTCGAAGGAAGAGGGTGGAGGAATGGCGAATCTGCTACTCGGAGGAAGGCGGAGGTGCCCAGCTCGGAAAACGTCGGTGAGGGTGGGGCTGCCAGCGCTCACAGGGGGGTGCTCAGGTGGTGCTGGCGATCGAAATCGGAACGAATCAGTGATGGGGGTTGCTACAATGGTAGTGGCTTGGCTTGATAATCAAGAACAAAAGGCAAGAATTCAGTGATGGGAGGGTTTGTAGATTGGCAGAACATAGGAACCAAGGAGAAGCTGATGGCTGCGTCTGGCAATTCAACACAAGGGCTGCTGGGTTTGTTTTGAACGTACAAGGCTCCAATGGAGGCCTCTTGAGGCAGAATAAAGAATTGAAGAGGAAGAGAGCAGTGAGAGGAGAGAGTGTAGGGTTTCAGATGGGATTTACAGCAATTGGAATTCAAAAGGGGAGTGTGTTGCAGGGGTGGGTTGGCATAGGGGCTGCTTTTCAAGGGTCCGTTTGGCAGCATACTAAAATGGGAGAGTCAAGGAAGTGAAGAAGGAGGGAGTGTGGGAGATGTTGTTCTTGATTTGTAAAAGAAACACAAATAGGTGAGCTGGAGGATGGGGCATCAGATTGGGTCTGATAGAAAACAAAGGGGAAGAAGACAAAGTGTTCCCAAAATCAAAATACCCAAAATTAAACCCCGAAACCCACTCTCCCGGCCTTATCCCGACTCGATCAAAATAAAATTTAAATCTTTCAATCGGAATTTAATAATGAAATCCGAACATCATTTTTCAATTCTCGGCATGTGAAAGCGGGAAGAAAAATCTATTTTGCATAAATTTTAAAATTTGACCGGAATCCGCTTTAAGAGTTTCGAGTTAGATTTATTAAATTAAGAGCGAGTTTTTCCTGAAATATCCAATTTAAATTCATTTTTCTAAAAAGTTAGGATTTTAAAATCCGAGTCTTTACACAAATCCAAAAAAAAAACTCTAGTTTAAAGGAGAAGCCGCCAGATGTCGTAGACGACTTCTCCTTTAGTATTATAACTAGCTTAGTGCCCGTGCCTTAAAGGCACGGTTTATACGTGTAATTTGATTAGATCAATATTTTATTGTATTGTGATAAATTACTAATAAAATATTTTTATCAATAAATTTTATTGAATTCTTTTTTTTTGAATTATTTTATATTTTATAAAAAATATATCAATTTTTAAAATAAATTTTTTATTTTTATCATTTGTCACCTCTCCCTACATATATTATATCAAATTTTATTTTAGACAACATATAATAATATAACCAAATTTATTAAAGGTAAAATAATTTATGATCTTTTACTGAAATTGCCAGTGTGTTATAATTATAAAATTATATTTTATTAGCTTGTTTTCAAATCTATTCTTTAAATTTACTAATTATGGGTGAAATAAATGATCGGTAATCAACTTAACTCGAGTTGTGAAAATTAAAGACATTATTGGGACAATAATATTAAATTAAATTAATTTAATATTTATTATATTATGATCAAATAAATATAAATTAAATTTAAGATTATTAAATATTTTATTTGTGTATTTGGTGTTATATTACTCTTAATTAATGGTGTGTGTGATAATGAAATTTTGGAATGGTTTAGTTATGGTAAAGTTGTAAAAAATATCTAAAATGCTCAAATAATTTAAAAAATTCAAATTTAAAATCCATGAGAATAATCATAATTTTCATATTTAGAAATTTATTTTCTACATTTATTAACTATATATATGAACACAATCTAGATTTTATAGGTGGCTAGTTATTCGTTTAAACTCAATCCTCAATTAAATTAATTTAAGTTCATTTTAATTGTCCATTTATATCTATTTACTGAATAATAAACAATTTTAAGTTTTTTTAAATTTAGATATTATGAATATATTATTTACATACTCATAAAAAAAACTATTATCAGTTTCATAACTCTTATTAGAAATATATTTTTACTTATAAGTACGTAAAGGATTCCTTTTAAATATTTTTGCTGACCATCTTTCAAAATATACTTTTAAAGAAAGTGTATAATCGTCAAGGAATTACTAATTTACGGAATTCTATCAATAACAATTGTCAAGGAATTACTAATTTTATTTTATTTTACTTTTATAAGTCAAATGTACAAAGTATAAATGATTTCAAAATTCACATCTAATTAAAATATGATTGTTCTCAAACAAAAATAAAAATACAATCAAATAAGAAAAATGTATGAGATTAATGTGAATCTAATTAAATTAAATTAGTTTTTTAGGTGGGGCCAAGGAAAAATTGCCACATAAGACTTGTTTTAAGGAGAGGTTATCATGTAACATCTTTCGCAAGTGTTTTAGTATTACTATACTTGTACAATTACCCGCAGCATGTGTGGTTTTATTCAATAGGCCATATATAATGAAAAATATTCTTTTCATATGAAAAAATTAGTTAAGGATTACATGGAAAATATTTGTAAATATATTATGAAGCATAAATGTTTTATAGATGGACTATTTAGATAATGAATATTTATCACTATTAGGCTTATTAAGAATGATAATTAGAAAGGTTTGGATCCACGCAAGTAGATCGTCGATATGCATTTTAGTTGATTGAATCAGATCCTTCAATTTAGGTTTCTACGGAACTTTTGAATACAACTTAAGAAATGTCTTAAAATATACATAGGTGTTTTTTAAAATATATTAGGTTAAATAAAAAAAACAAAAATCAATGATTTTGAAAATGATTTAAGAAAATACCACCGTACATACAGTATGAATTTGTTAAATATAGTTCGGCAAACAAAAAATTGTTAAATATAGCCTGATTCGATAAAAAGAAATCAAATATGGATATACATCTTAACATAGGTGATCATTACAAAAAATAATTTATCAGGATAAAAAAAAACTTAAAAAGTAACTTAGAAATCTTCCAATTAATGTGGATAATATTGGTTAACATGCACAATAAAAAAACATTTAAAAGATTGAATCAGTTAACAATAAGATTTGATTAAAGATTTTTTTGGATATATAAATATTTGATTAAAGATAAATCTAGAGTACCTTGTTAAGATTTGATTAAAGAAATTTAACTAAAAATAAAATCACAAGTCGGCAAAAAATCTTTTTGTATTTTTTCGAATTCGCGTATTTTTTATCATTGAAATCAATTAATTTAATCAAACTTTTAAAATTAGGGATTGTGTAATCCAAGCCCTTCATATTTTAAATATATATATATGGGGTATGTTAAGGGAATAGTTGTTAGAACTTAGAAGCATTGAACATGGTTCTGTATAAAGCGATTTGAGTAACAATGTTTGAGTAATAATAGTAGTTAAAATATAATGTTAGGCTTATTTTCCGTCAAATATCTCAATCTCGTTTGGTTGAATATTTCACACAAATAATTAGTTGATTAAAAAGTCAAATTGAAATTTATTGATTAGATAAATAAATTAGATTAAAATGATTATCCGATAAAAAATAATTTTAAATGATTAATTATAATTAATTATTTAAGATGGGCCACCATTTATCTTTAATCAATCAAAATAAATAATTAAATTAAAGTGGGACCATGATTGATATTAAGTTGACACATAAGCCTATTTTTATGGAAAATCCGTCATGTGGTATCTTAAACATTTGTTTTAGTATTATATTAAATATTAGATATTAGATATAGAAGATTGATAAAGTGAGAATGAGATGGTAGAATGATGAGACGGGGAGAGAAGAATAAAAAATTAGTATTCCCAACATCCTTAAAATCTCTTGATAAACATGGTCTAATATCTTCAACCTATAATTATAAATTCTTAAACTTACTGTAGTGATCTATACCATTAGGGGTTTAGGGTATAAATACCCATAGCTATTGTAATTGTAGTTATCAAAGAAATAATCCAAATTACCTTTTCTAATCTCTCTTTCCTCTTCCCTCAACCCCTCTAACACTCCGTTTGGAAGCACTCCGTTTGGAAGATGGGATTTGATGGGATTTTTAGGGAGGGAATAGAAGGGAAAATAAATTGGGTGTTTGGGTGGACAATTGGAAGGATTGGAAGGATTGGAAGGGATTTTAAACTTTAGTAACCACCCTATTTTATGGGATTTCACACCCCAGAAAATTGGTGGAATTTGATGGGAAAGTGAAAAAATTTTCCTTTCTCTTCCCTTCCCTTCTCTTTCTTAAATTTCCAATTCCTCCCCTCCCCTAAAATACCCACATGTCAAACAGACTGTAAAACTCTCTCTCTTCCCCTTCCTCTCTCAATCTCCATTGAAAGCTAAGCTTTCCCTACCCATGTTATTTGGGATATAACAAATAGTATCAGAGCCGGTTCTCAATTCCGCAAATCACAATTTTTTTTTCACAAATTGGAGCGACGTCAATGGCGGACGGCGGTGCTACAATGCCGGCCAGAGTTTCATCATACGCGGCGTCGGAACTTAGGCTCCAAGATTCCTCTAAAGCCATGATCGAGGCTTATCACAAGATGACCACAATCATCGATCATGGCGAGCAAGATGCAGAGCTATGCCAATCGAAGACCGATTCACGACCGGGGTAAGAGTATGAAGCGAAGTCTTCCCTAAACTTGAAGGAGCCGGAGATTCAACAGAAACCCCCAATCGTCCCAGATTCAACAGAAATCATCGATCGAGAAGAAATCTAAGGTCAAGATCCTCAAATCTCGGTGACGGAGGGCTCCAATCAAGGGAGAATTCCGAATCCAAGCAACGACGTCTTCCCTAAACTTGAAGGAGCCGGAGACCCAACAATTTTCTGGGGAATCAACATCGACTCTGGGCATCAAACGCTTTTCAAGAAATTCGGGACGGAGTTGGATGTCGGAGTGTCAAGCCAGAAACTCGTTGTCGGGCCAAAAGAACACTCAGAGGTAATCACCTATCCTTTGGAGATATTTGTTGAAGTTGAATCAGATGAAATCGATGGAACTCAGGGAGTTTTCACTGCAAATGGTAAGAATTTGTTTGTGACCGAAAAGATGATGCTTGACGTGAGGATGAATTTGAGTGAATTTTTGGGAATTCCCAGTGCATACAAGGTGTTTGTGAAATTGTCTGGGCTTGGTATGGTTGAAAGGGGTACAAATGTGAGCTCTTGGGTAGTTGAATTGTCACCTTCTATTGCTGCAGTTATTGGCAAACAGAAAGCACTTGACGGGAATTTGGTTTTCGACCCGGGTGGAGGTTTTGATGTCCCCGATTATGAGAATGGTGAATGTCGAGTAATCGGCGTGGTTTCGACTGGTTGTGTGGATTATAACCCATCCATAGGTGCTCTATTCAGCCATAAATGCATCAAACATTGACTTGTTTTGATGCCATTCGATAGAGGAAAAGCCAACACTGATGTTCTTAAGGTGCAACTGGTTTTGGAAGGTGAAATTGAATCTGTAATTGAGCACTTTCTTATAGGGTGTCCAGGAGGTGGAATGGCTTTGTAGGACTGAGTTTTTTTTTTTATCCTGGGGGGATTCTGGCTACTAACAGTGGGAAGGAATTTTAGATGCTGTGATGGACTTGATGGTGCTCTTGAACCAATTGATGCATATAGAGTAAAGGGTGAAATTGGGATGTTAATACAGGAGGGCATGAGCTACAAATTAAGTTGTTGTTATTCTTCAGGTTATGGTCCTCTGGGGCTTGGTGGTTGCTGGTTGCCACAGCTCTAATTGCTTCTTGTTCAAACACCTCTAAACCACTAAGGATTGATCAAACAAGGCATCCTACTTGCTGTCACACTTGCTGTCATAGTTTCTACTGTAATGAGGAGATCTTTTCGTGGCTGTCATAAGCCATTGCCGCTGTTTCATGGAGGCCAAACGGTTGCTGATTTTCAAGGGCATTTGAAGGTTGCCCTACAGGGTGATTCCAAGGACTACTGTTGGCTTGTGCACTTTAGTGTTGTGGGTACCAGTTCAAGGCAAATTTATTGCACCGGCCTATATTACGGGAGACTTTGTAATGAAAATGAATTCCAATTGCCAAAGCAAGCTGGTGAGTCAAGTGGACTGATTTCCTCTTAAGTATGCAGGGTGTCATGTGGAAGTGGATGGCATATGCTACTCATTAGTGTGCACTTGGAGCTTTAATTTTTTGTCTTCTTCTTAAGAGCACTGTTTTGCTACAATGTACAAGTACCTAAATGGCTAAATGTCATCCTTTTTCTTTACATTCATATATAAGCTTTGGGACAAAGCTTTTACAAGGGGGAAGTATTGTAGTGACCTATACCATTAGGGGTTTAGGGTATAAATACCCATAGCTATTGTAATTGTAGTTATCAAAGAAATAATCCAAATTACCTTTTCTAATCTCTCTTTCCTCTTCCCTCAACCCCTCTAAAACTCTCTCTCTCTCAATCTCCTTCCCCTTCCTCTCTCAATCTCCATTGAAAGCTAAGCTTTCCCTACCCATGTTCTTTGGGACATAACACTTACCATTTTACATCTAGCTTGAATTCATAATTATAAAAAAACTAGTGTGTATTCCACCCCGTACACAAGAATATATTAACACAATATTTTAAAATTACATCTATTATCTATAAAAAAAACTATTAAAAATATGAAAAAATAATAAATTGGAATCACAATGCTGGAATTAAACTAATAACGATCAAAGTATGCAGGAAATAACGAATCTATTAATATTTTTTGGTAAGTATGACGATGAAATAGTTTTGATTTTTATTTTTTAATCAATTAACTAAACACACACACCCACACACATATATATAGATTATGTCTTATGATAACTTTTTATAAATTATGATAATATATTATTTTTATAAATTATGACAACACATCACATAGGACACTATATATACATCGCTTTTAGTATATGTATATAGATAAGAATTGAACCTACATTTATAAAATTTGAATTTATAGTTATAAAATCTTGAACATATTGTTATAACTTATAAGATCTTGTTATAAAAAAAAACAATTGAACCCACGGTTATCAAAAAAAATCTTTGAACTTATAGTTATAACAAAATCTTTAATTAACCGTTATAAATATATTGAATCTATAATTATAAATCTCAAACCTAGAGTTATCGAACCTACAATTACCAAAATATTGAATCTATAGTCAAATAATAAAGATGAATCTATTGTTATAAAAATCTAGAATCACTCTTATAAAAATCTTGAAACCGTAGTAAAAAAAAATTCTTGAACCCAGAGTTGTAAAATTTTGAACCAGCCTATAATTATATAAAAAAAAAATTCAAACCCACAATTATAAAAAATCTTACACAGTATAAACTCTTAAACTAACAGTATAAAATCACATATGTCATTCCCTACCCTAAAACATTATGCATTTGGAAATAAAGGGGTAGAAAACATAGCAAAGACAGGTTGCTAACAAAGTATTTATTTGGTAAATTTGGGCAATTCCTGTAAAGTTGTTTATGAATTTGTGCAAGTTGTAATATATCTTACAGGATATATATCTAACCTACCTTCTCTATGTTAGATGGCTATGATACCTTTCTCTTCAACAAACAGCAACCGCTTAAATTCCAAGCTAGAAGACCTCATAGAGATGATGCAACAACTAAAGAGTAAGGCAAATGATATTCATAATGAAGTACAAAATGAAGAGCTTCAAGCCAGAAAGAAAAGAAAGAGTGAAGTCGCTTTATGGATTGAACAAGTGATCAGTTTTGAGGAAGAAGTTCAGAGTATTCAAACAGAAGTTGCACAGGTCGGTTTCTTCGGTCATCGGCAGTTGTCAGTTAAGCTTGATGGGATAATGGAACGCGGTGCACAACTGTTACAGCAGAGTGATTTTCCTAGAGGACTTTTGCTTGATGATGTCGACCCTGAAGGCCTTGAGTTAGTGGTAGAGAAAATGGAAGGTTCCACTCCCTCAAGGGTTGAAGATGAAGTTTGGAGTTGTTTTGAAAGAGGTGAAAGGAGGGTTGGTGTCTTTGGTATCGGCGGAGTGGGTAAAACAAGCTTGACCATGCACATCAACAACAAGATAAGGTTGAAGCTACGGACCCATCTTTTCAAATGTGTTTATTATGTCACTGTATCTCGAGAGACCAGTGTTCTTAAGTTGCAGAGTGATATTGCAAACGCATTACAATTTAATCTGACCTATAATGATGAGCCGAAGAGAGCAGCTGAGTTGAGTATGGCTCTAGCAAAGAGAGAGAAATCTCTACTGATCCTTGATGATGTATGGGAGGATATCGCAATGGAGAAGATTGGAGTTTCGCTGGAAGGTGATGGATGCAAGTTGCTCATCACCACTCGGAAGAGAGATGTATGCCACAAAATGAACTGCTATCCAGTTAAGCTGAACCCTCTTTTACATGAAGAATCTTGGGAACTGTTTAAGAAGAAACTTGGGAATTTTGAAGGACTTTCCCATGAAGTAAAGAACACTGCCAGATTAGTAGCCAAAGAATGTGATGGGTTACCACTTGGAATTGTTACAATGGCTGGATCCATGAGGGGAGAGACTTGCGCACATGTGTGGAGGGATGCACTAAAAAGATTGCAAAATCCTTGTAGTGGTCAACATGATATGAAAGAGAAGGTATTCAGGATATTAAGGTTTAGCTACGAGCAATTACATGATGACAAGCATCGAAAGTGTTTCTTGTACTGTGCTTTGTACCCTGAAGATTACAATATAGACAGGGATGAGTTGATTACCGAGTTAAATGCAGCAGGGCTATTAGATGGAGCTAACAGACAGGAAAGAATAGATGAGGGACATGCTTTGTTAAATGTTCTTGAGAATGCATCCTTGTTGGAATTTGTGACAGAATTGAGTATCCTGAATAGGAGACTTGTAAAGATGCATGATTTAGTGAGGGATATGGCTATTGAAATAATTGGGTCGACAGGCATGGTGAAGGCAGGAAAAAGTTTGAGGGTGATACCAAGAAGGGAAGAATGGATTAACAGGGATTTGCAGTGGGTGTCTTTGATGGAAAATTTGATGGAACGAATTGAAGGTGTGATTCCTGATTGTCCGAACATTTCAGTGGTGTTGCTTCAAAAAAATCCTCTAAGCAGTGTATCAGATTGTTTCTTTGCGCACATGATAGGCCTCAAATTTCTTAATTTGTCTTTTTGTAGACCAATCGAAGTACTACCAGATTCTGTTTCTAACCTGTGCAATCTCAACACTTTGCTGCTTCGTTGCTGCTACAATTTGTACCACATTCCTTCATTAGCCAAGCTTACAAAACTAACAGAGTTGAATCTACATAGCTGTTTTAAGATGAGGAGATTGCCTGAGGGTATGCAAGAGTTAGCAAGCCTAGAGTGCCTAAATATTCGAGGCACTAAAATAGAAGGAATGCATAGGGGGCTTTTTCCAAATCTCTTGAATCTTAAGAATTTTTTTGGCAACTATAAAATAGTGGTTCCAGGAAAGGAACTGATGAGTCTGAGGCATATGGAGAAGTTAACTGGGGTTCATGTGGATGGTGTTAGTTGGTTCAATCAATTTGTTGATTTTGGTTGGTTTGACCAAATGAAACCTTATTCTGTTACTGTTGGATCCATTTTTAATGCATACACACTAGTAGATGGTGATACTGATAGAAGAATAGTTTTTAATGGATGTAGATTAAGAACAGGAGCAGAGATGTGCTTGTTGGTTCCACGGAATGTTTGTAGAGTTGAATTCTGGGAGTGCAGCTTAGGTGTCAAGAGCTTGCTGGATGCTTCGCCTTCGTTGGGTGATGCATCTGAATTGGAGTGTTGCCGATTAACGAATTGTAAGGGATTTCAGTATATTATTCCCGTGGGGTGGATAAAGCCCCTTCAAGGCATCCGACAATTGGAGCTGAAAAAAGTAGATGAGTTTTGTGGCCTAATTGGAGATGAAGTGAGGATGCATATGGATATCTCTTTTTCCGGTCTTAGAGTTCTGGAAATTAAAGAATGTCGAAAGTTGAAGAAGTTGTGGATGCTGAACCTTGACCTACCTAATTTGGAGAAGATTGACATTGCAATTTGTGGGCAAATGGAAGAAATATTTGCAACGGAAAGGGGGAAAACAGTTAAACTGCCAAGGTTGTGTTCTTTTAAGTTGTGGTCTTTGCCAAAATTGAGGAGCATATGGGGTAATTGCGATGTCTGCTTTCCTCATCTTGTTTCTTTTGAGGTAATTGAGTGCCCAGCGGTGAAGAAGATAGGGATAACAAGTCACAACCTGCCTTCTTTGGAAACCATTCATATTCGGTATTGCGAACAGCTAGAAGAAATATTTTCAAGTGACCAGGAAGAACCAGTCAAATTGGCAAAGTTGCGTTCTTTGGAGGTAATTGGGTGTCATGTGATGAAGAAGATAGGGATGGCAAGCTACAAGCTGCTCTGTTTGGAAAACATTCAGATTCAGTCGTGCACACAGATGGAAGAAATATTTTCAACTGACAAGGAAGAACCAATCAAATTTCCAAAGTTACGATTTTTGGTGGTAGAGTGGTGTGATGCGGTGAAGAAGATAGGGATGGTAAGCTACAACCTGCTCTCTTTGGAAACCATTCATATTTATCGGTGCAAACAGTTGGAAGAAATATTTTCAAGTGAAAAGGAAGAACCAATCAAATTGCCAAAGTTGCGTTCTTTGAAGGTAACTGAGTGCAATGCGGTGAAGAAGATAGAGATGGTAAGCTCTAGCCTGCTCTCTTTGGAAGAAATTCATATTCACGACTGCGAACAATTGGAAGAAATATTTGCACAGGGCGAAACAGTGAAATTGCCAAGGTTGTGTTCTTTGGCGGTAATTTCATGCCCAAGGGTAAAGAAGATAGGGATAGTAAGCTACAACCTGCTCTCTTTGGAAAAAATTTATATTAAGAATTGCGAACAGCTGGAAGAAATATTTGCACTGGAAAAGGGCGAAACAGTCAAATTGCCAAGGTTGTTTTCTTTGCTGGTAGTTTCATGCCCAAGCGTGAAGAAGATAGGGGTGGTAAGCTATAGCTTGCTCTCTTTGACATTTATTGAAATTAAAGATTGCAAGCAACTGGAAGAAATATTTGCACTGGAAAAGGAAGAACCAAACGAACCAGACAAATTGCCAAAGTTGTATTCTTTGAAGGTAATTGAGTGCCCAGCAGTGAAGAAGATAGGGATGACAAGTCACAACCTGCCCTCTTTAAATACCATTTGTATTCGGTATTGCGAACAACTAGAAGAAATATTTTCAAGTGACAAGGAAGAACCAGTCAAATTGCCATGGTTGCATTCTTTGGATTTGTATAATTTGCTGGAACTGAAGAGTATATGGGGTAATTGTGATGCCTTCCTTCCTAATCTTGTTTCTTTGGATGTATCGAATTGTCCAATGTTGAAGACGATAGGGCTGGTATGCAACCTCCCTTCGTTGGAAAGAATTCATATTCAGGATTGCAAACAAGTGGAGGAAATATTTGCAATGGAAGCCGAAGCAGGAGTTGATGAAATCCAGTTGCCAAAATTGAACAAACTGGAGTTGTCTGAATTGCCGGAAATGAGGAGTAGGAAGACGATTGTGTGCAACTCCCTGCAATCCGTATCAATAGGTGGTAAAAAGGTCCACACGTTGGAGAACTGCCCGATATCAGTGATTCATAACAATGGTCCTCTTCCCGTTTTGACAGCTTCTGATGTGCTTGAAGGCTCGGGGGACGCGCTCCACTGGAATGACCCTGCCACCCGATCCCACTTCCATCAACTTGGCTGTTTTGGTCACTCTAGTTTCGACATGGACGATTATTCTAGTTTCGACATGGACGATGACTGTAGTTTCAACATGGACATTTGAAGCCTCTACTGATGGCACCAAGGAAGTCCACAAGATCGATGACAATTGACAATGCCTTAGTCACAATGGAATATCAATTAAAGTGGTGAAGCATGATTTTCAGATTTTGACTCAAGCACATTGGACATCGATCTTCTGCTCAAGGAAGGTAACGCCATTGTCTAGTAGTACTAGGATTCCACACCAGTGACTGTTTTTAAGTAAATGACTGATTGCTCCCTTCTCACTTAAACCACCGTCTTGAGAATTGACGAAATGATCTGTCCTGATTGCCCAAACATTGCAGTGTTGTTAATTGCTTCAAAATAATCCTATTATTTCTATAGAGATTGCATCAGTTTCTTTCTGTGCACATGATAAGTTTCTTAATTTGCCACATACACGTGGCAAATTTACTGTCTAATTCTGTTTCTAAACTGTTCAACCTCACTAGTCCATCAGTTGCTTTCTTCCTGCAGAAGGATGCACCAAGAGAGTTGGATCGAACAAGTGCATGCAGGTGACTGAGGTGAGGAAGCAACATGCATTGCACTCGCTCCATTGCTCCGCTACTTGTTCCACTGGGACCGTACAAATTAAACTGTTACTTGGTCAGCCAATCGAGACGAGTTAGCTCAACAAGCTTCAAAGCTGCAATTAACTGTTGATGGAAATTAAAGAAATTTGGAGTGCACAGCAGGTGTGGTGTGCTTTGGTGATTTTTTCTGTACTTGTCTTTCTTTTTGTTCTCGTATATACACTTACGACAAACTAATACTATCTTCAATCGATAGGTATTGGAGTCACCTATGCAGCCATGCTCGACACTGACAACCTTATGGCTATAGTAGATGCAAATATTGATCCAATCTGGCAAAGTTTTGATGGGTCAATGGATACGATTTTGCCTACACAAATCATGAGCTATGGCACTGCACTTATAGCTCGGTTATAGGATTGAATCCCAGCTGGTTTCCACTGCATCCGGACTGACCACTTGTCTGTAGACTATTTTTTCCCCCATTCCTTCTTCTTCTTCTCCTCCCCATCTTTCGTGCTACGATACTTGATGCTAAACACATTCTTTGAGCCATCAAGAGTTGCAGCTAAATTCAGGAGCACAAACTAACTGTTGTCAGATCAGCTAGCTAGAACCTAGTTTCAGCCATTTCATAGCCGTTCTATTGTTTTTGTGTTCTGCATTGGAATATATGGGGTTCTAAGTGGCAATCATCTAAACATGAAAATGTCTCAGGGGTTCCAAATGTGAGCTGTTAGTAAGTTGGTTCCTTCATTGGAAAAGCTCAATACATTAGGAGATCGAGTTGGTGCTACAAGGTTGTCGTAGAATGATAAAATCATCCAATGGTGTCGAAGAATTAGAAAATCTTGAATGCCTAGATATTAACAGGACCGACCGAAATAATGTAAAAACATGTTCATAGTGGCCAGCCATTTTCAGCAATAATACAAGTGTTTGTTAATATATATACCTATTGGCTACAACTACAAGTGTGCGTTTTGGTTCCATGAATGTTCAATGGCTTTAGTTCAGCAATTGCAGCCTTGTGTTAGGACCTTGTTGAATGCTATGCTCTCCCTTTGTGATGCCACTGAAATATTTATAACAGCAAGAGGAGAAACCGTCAAATTGCCAAGGTTGCGTTATTTTTATTTGCCAGGATGAAGGAGCATGTGTTTAGAGTTGAAGTCTGATATAGGGATTGCTTGAATTTATTTATTTCTGATTTTATTGCAAAAGTGTTGCTTGATGAGGCATTAACTGAAGCTATTGGTTTTGTAACAATGCAAGTATTAATAGTACAGGCAATTCGTTTAAAGCTATTGGTTTCCACTCTAGCTTGCTGATTTTTAGTATAACAATAATGATGATATATGGATCTTTTTTGCAACCTATGCTGAATAATTTAGTGGGACAATCAAAACATACACTCTTGATAATCACGCAGACTTTGACAATGAACTAATGCAGTCATATAAGCTGCATTTTAACATCACCCCATCCAACTCTCATTGTTCCATGAATCTGCAGATTTGTTCCTCTGCTTCACATCTTTCTTGCTACGTTACTCCGTGATAGAAATTCATTCTTTGAGGCATCAAGACTTGAAGGGGTGGAGATTCACTAGCGCCAATCAAAAGCTGTCAGATATGCTTGAACCTAATCCGCCACCGACGACTCTCAGATATGATATAGGGCAATTTGCACAACTATACACATTTTTTTGTGGGTTTGCAAAAATGCCATTTTTTTGTATTATTTGCAAAAGTAACATGGGTGGTATTAGTGCAAATAAAATTAGGGAAGGGCAATGCCGGTTGCAGGTTCTCACAAGAAGAGAGAGAGATGACATGAGTTTTGGTGGGGAATTTTGGCGCCAAAAAGAGGAGAGAGAGGAGGGTAATGATTGTATATGGGAAAATGTGATGGGAAAGAGGTTTCACTCCATTTGCAAATTGTAATAGGAGAGGAGGAGAGAGGACATCAATTTCTTTCTCCTATGGACAAGAGAGCTGAAGAAGAAGGCCACCATTGGAGAACAACCCATCGGCATCAAGGTCCAGTTGCAGAGCACGTGTCGGGCGCATTCTTTGTTCGTGTCAGTGTTAGTTAACTTCCGTGTTACCGAGGTATCTAAGAAACCCTAATTCTCAGGTGCAATTGGTAGACTTCTCTCCTGTTTCTCCTCATGTTTCACGAAGAGTAGATACCCATTAACAATGGTGCTGATCCGACTTTTCATTTGCAGGGGAAAACGCCAAAGTATGTGTCACTCTCATCTTCAACGGTCGTTGGTTGTTCAATGGTGTCGGGTGGGTGTATTATGGTGAAACCGAGCGGAAGAATGTGATCATTAAAGAGGGCATCGACTTCGCCTCTCTGAATCAACTGTTGAGGCTCAAGGTCGGCCATGATTGTTCATATGAAGATTGGCGGTTGTCTTACATGCCAAAGGCGGAAGAAGCAGGTCATCCGATAACGATAGGTGATGATGACGACCTTGAGGCTTTTAAGTTTCTGAACTCGAAGTCTGGGGAACATCCATGGCCCATGGCGATATATGTTGGTCCAGTGGTGAAAGAGAGCCTTCAAGTACCACAACCTGGCGTCGGGGAAGAATGCTTGAGTGGGCCTCGTAACTCCCAAAAGGTGGACGACCTGGAGGCAGAAGGTAAGGCACAACCAAACCCTATGTTTGTAGATGTTCGGTTATATGGTGGAGGAGGGGTTAGCGAGTCAACAGGGAAGAGCAACGATATAAGGGTGAAAAACAAGATTGACACGGGGTTTCGAAGGGGTGACAGGGATATATGTGCAGGTGACAAAGGTAAGGGTCCGGAGGTGATCCTCTTGGATGAGGTGATAGGGAAGAGCCAGGAGCACGCAAGTGACAGGGGGTTTGGAACTGGTGACAAGGTTGAAGGTCCGGAGTTGATCCACTTGGGTGAGGTGATAGGGAAGAGCCAGGATCACGCTACTGACATGGGTTTTGGAACTGGTGCCAGGCTTATGGGTGAAGGTGACAAGGGTAAATGTCCGGAGTTGATCCACTTGGGTGAGGTGATAGGGAAGAGACAGGAGGACGCTACTGACAGGGGGTTTGGAACTGGTGAAAAGCTTATGAGTGTAGGTGACAAGGGTAAAGGTCCGAAATTGATCCAGTTGGGTGGGGTGATAGGGAAGGGCCAGGAGCACGCATCTGACAAGGGGTTTGGAACTGGTGACAGGAACATTCATGAGGGTGACAGGTGTGAGGGTCTAGATGTTATCCACTTGGGTGACACGGACTCCTCCTCCGATGACACGACAAAATGTCAAGGTGACATGTATAAGGGGTTGGATGTCATATCCATAAGCAGCCAGGAGGAGGATGAGGACTTCGATGCCGGAGTGAAGAGGGAAGAAGTTTGGGATGATTTTGACTGGCAGGATTTTGAGGAAGACCCGGGTATGAGGGTGTTGGCGGAGGGGGACGAAGTTGAGGATGAGGTGATGAGGGAACTTGAAGATTGGGTTCCTAGGTCCAGCACATCCCCACCTACGATGGAGAACGTTGAAGCTATGGTGGACAGAGCAACGCCTCGGACCCAAGATCCACGACGCAACCTGATAGAACTTTAGGAGGGACAATTGTTCACCTCGAAGGATGAAGTGCAGAGTCGCCTTAAGTGGATTGCAGTGGAGAAGTGCTTCGAGTTTGTAGTGAAGAGGTCGTGTAAATCGACGTATTTAGTTGGTTGTGTGGACAACAAGTGCACGTGGATGTTAAGGGCGTCGACTTACCGACGCACGACTATGTGGTCTATCCGACAGTATGTCCAGGAGCATACATGTGACCTGAGCATGATGCACAACCATAGCCGACATGCTACGTCGAACATGATTGGACACAACCTCGTGACCACGTAAGTAATACTTACTTTAGTTGCGAATGACTATTTATGTCAGACAACATTATTCCACATGTCACATAATGTAACTCACCATGACACCATTATATGCAGGTTCATCGGGACTCGAAAGGACCTCGTTCCTGAGCAAGTGCAGAAAATGACGAAGTCTGAGTATGGAGTATCGTGTAGCTACTGGAAGGCACGAAGGGCACGACTGACAGCGAGGGAGGTGAAGCATGGGACTGACGAAGACAGCTACCGAGATATTATTCCATACTTGCACATGTTGGAGCAGACTAACCCCGGGACATATACTAGGTTAGAGCTGGACGCATCCCAAAGATTCAAGTACGCCTTTGTTAGCTTCGGGGTATGGCGCAAGGCGATCACCTACCTTCGAAAGGTAAAACCCCATGTCGGTACTATAATATTGCATGTCACCTAACATAAATAACCATGTCACCTAACCAGCTGGTATCGATATCCATGTCCAGGTGATTCCAACTTTGGTGACACGGGTGATTTCCTTACAACTTATAACCAAAGTTTCGACCATGACAACATAGTCAACCACTGCCTAAAAAATATCATAAAAATATATTAACATTCTACAACACATAACTACCGACTGAAGATAAAGAAACCGACATAGTTCATAGCAACGTACGAAAATACCAACCTAGTGAACTACCGTCTGTTGTAAGGAGGAAATCGAGAGTGCAAATTAAAATATAAATAAATTACAGCAAACCAGATTCCGTCCCTTGCAAATAATTGCAAGACTTCTTCTCGATGTAGCAACAGGAAGTCAGGATCGATCCACGAGGAAGCGTGTCAGCGGATCCTAGGCAGCGGTGGAATCTCACGGACAGAAGTCGACCACAGATGTCCTCGATCTCGACTAGGGTTAGTCGACAGAAGATCGGACAAGTCGAACAGCGCAGCATCAGTCACAGGTTTTAGTCGATATCGAGTCGGCTTTACTCGATATCGAGTAGAGTTGTCGATGTCGAGGAGGGTCTTGTCGAGCATCTGCATACAGAAGCTACAACGATCTGGGATCGAGAATCAGTAACTCGAGATCGACCAAAATTGGTCGAGATCGAGTAAGGCAGAAAACTAAAAACGAAATAAAGTAAAGACAAGGCTTTGGGGATTCGAAAATAAACTATATGTGAAAGACTTCCAAGATTGGAGTTTGCAACAACGATAATCAAGCATGCATAAGGCAAGAATAAACAGATAATCATGTAAATCGCATCAAAGGACCAAGCTTTCGTCTTTTCCAACAATTAGACAACTCTTTCAAGAAACCCTAATTGTCTTTACCGATTTTATGTTTACAATCCAAGTTGTTAGCATGGCCCTCCATTAGATGGGTAATAAACACATAACAAGTAGTAGATGCTTAAAACATGATAAAAGTCTAATCTTTACCTCAAACATGCAGGGCTATCATTGGGCTCACCCCAACCCCAGAAGTGGGTGGACTACTCGCGCTTCATTGCAACCTCAGACATTGATTGAAAGGAAATAACTAATTGCATTAAACCAAACAGAGCTTTACAACCGATCGAAGCCAACTTGCTCTCACTCCTTAACTCCTCTCGGCTACTCACTCACTCTCTACTACTACTTCTCCTACTGAAATTTGAATTAATGAAAAACTAGCCCCATGGGCTTTATTTATAGGCTTCAATCCTCGCTATTCAAGGATAGAAATCTCTATCTATATCTAAATCTCTATATCTAAATCTCTAAAGATAAATAAATGGAATAACATAAATAAATCCAAAAAGGAAATTATATCTAAAAGGCTAAAACATCTTCAAGTGGATAAATCTTCTCTTCATTGGATGGATCTTGATAAACTCGGATAACCTTCGGCCTCAAGGAATCCAAAACCGTGTAGGACAGCTTAAACCGCGTAACGTGTCTTCGGTCATCTTTCCTCGATCTCGAGTAGACTTACTCGATCTCGAGTAACTTGGACGTCGACTTCAGCTTCAGCGGCATCTCGGGTAGCTGGTGCTCGATCTGCTCGGACACTTGCTCTCAGACCTTGTCGATATCGAGTAGATTACTCGATATCGAGGAAATTGGCTTCATTGACTTGGCTGGCTTGGCTTGGTCGAGCAACTCTCTTCGACATTGCTTGGACATGTGACTTTGTTTTTGTCGATATCGAGTGGATTACTCGATATCGAGTAAGTGTTGTCCAGCCTCTCTTCGTCTTCGGCTTCTCTGGTCAGGTCGAGGAGCTCTCCTCGGCTCCTCGATCAGCTTGTGTTCCTCGACTCCGGGTTGGTCGTCAGG